>CM035118.1:25370567-25964085 GCA_020205555.1 Panax stipuleanatus | reverse complement strand
GCAGCGATCCACGTGTGAGGTACGACTCTTTCAACTCTTTATCTGTTTTCTGTCTCCATACTATAACGATGATAGCCAGTTTAAGTATAGATAAATCTTGCGTTATAATCTTAGAAAAAGGTTTTAAAAGAGAAGATTTTGTTTAACTTGTTATGAATAAATTAATTCTGATAAGCATCCGTGGAGCAAGAACCACGAGAACGATTAGAGAATTAAGACTATTCCACCTTTTGATTAGGCACAACATCCTAGTTCAAAGTGCTTTTTGGAGCAGATTCAACCTCATATACATACCTGCACTCAATGTTCTAAAAGGCGCTAGGCGGGAGGCGGGCGGCCAAGGAGGCCTAGCGCCTAGGGGGCCTAGGCAAAATTTTTTATTTTAAGCCAATTTTAATATTTTATCTTACATTTATCCAAAGAAAACAATAATATAAAGCAAAACAATCTATAATAAAGATAATACAGGCCTTTACTTAAAGTTCAAACACATACCAATATTGTCAATGTCAAAGTTTAAACACAAACATGCAATTGTTCAAAGTTTCAAATATATCTTTAACATATTAGTTTTATTCATAAACAAGATTCCTATTAAATAATAAAATTTAAAATTTCAAGAATTAATTTCAATATTAAAAATTAAGAAACTAAATATAAATTTAAGAATTATATTGAATTAAACTAAATATTACAAATGTATCATCATTTATATAATTTGAAGTTGATACAAGTTCAAAAAATTACAGCTATAATAAAATTATCCATTTTAACTTGATCTTGTTCACTTCTTGTTGTGATTTGATATGCTACAAACTACATTATGAATATGGCAAATCATTAAAAAAATATATATCAAGATCTGATTTGGGTAGTTATTAAAATTTAAAAAAAAAACCTTTCCGCCTAGGCCCCGCCTAATTTTCTAGAGGGATTTTTTTGCCGCCTTAGGCCTAGGCGAGGCGCCAGGGGAGCCTAGCACCTAGGCGAGACGCCATGGGGGCCTAGAGCCTAGGCGGGACACCATGGGGGGCCTAGCGCCTAGGCGGGGCGCCATGGGGGGCCTAGAGCCTAGGCGGACCTAGGCGGGGATTTTTAGAACACTGCCTGCACTTTGCAGTTGCCCTGACTCTTAATTGTAGGATATGAAACTATGGCGAGATCGATGACAATTAATGCGAAGATAGAAGATAAGTGATGGCGAACCTAATGTCTCAAATCGTGGCCTGAGTTACTCTAGTAATTAAGCCTGAGGGGTGTCTTTACAACTGGTGCCCTAAAGCCGTCTGGTTTGGGAGTCACCGGCCTAACACTCGCTACATGGATAATTTAGAGCCTAAGAAAATGAGCATTGCGAGGGGGGAGAAGGCGAGACTTGAGCAGATTCGAATCGTGGCCTTAGTTACTCGAGTAATTAAGCCTGAGGGGTGTCTTTACACCTGGTGCCCTATAACCATCTGGTTCGGGAGTCACCGGCCCAACGCTCTCTACATGGATAATTTAAGCCTAAGAAAATGAATCTTGCATTTGATCAGGCGAAGAATGAATAGAGTAGACCTCATGATTTGTCTCGAAGTGTGGCCTTTGTTACTCAAGCAAGTAAATCCGAAGGGGTGTCTTTACACCTAATGTCCTAAAGTCGTTTGGTTTGAGAGTCATTGGTCTAAAACTCGTTAAATGGGTAACTCTGAATAGCCTAAGAAAGCGAGACAAGTTAAGCAAGGAGGAAAAGAAAGAAGAAAATTCAAAGTTAAGAAAAAATTTACAAAATTAGAACTAGATCATCTAAAGTCATAGAAGAGAAACCCCTAATAAGGGTGGCGTCACTCATAGTGCACATGTCATATGACGTTAATTCTGCGAATAACGATATCTAGAGTGAAGATGAAGTATCTTTAATAAAGGGAGATAAGCCTTTTGAATCTAATCTTACTCATGAACAATGACCATAGATGCTTAAAAGTTTTCTTGTGATTTTCATAACTTGTTAAATGAAAAAATTCCTTAAGATAAAAGATATAAAAAAATAACCTTGAGGTTAGCGATTCACAACTTCCTTAGAGAAAAATTTATTTTCATACTCAATTTCAAGATCTTTAGCGATAAGATAAAAATACAGCGATTATGAGTTAAGTAGCAGACCCGATAAGCATTCAATTTTATGAACTTTAACTTCATATGCCTCGTTGATGAGATTATACTAATTTTTATCAAAGTTGTCCCCGACGGCCCGAGCCGTCAAGCTTTTGGTGCATTTTGTTATTCGTCTGATGTGCAGAATATTGCTCACTCTTGACGTGGTCAACAAAGCGAGTTTCTTACATGAACCCCTGGTAACGGCATGCGAAAAGACTGGGGCATTTTGCGATTCAATGAAAGGGAAGGAGCCTAAGGCAGGACCAAGCTTCTCATCAAAAGAAATGAGAGGACTTCTGAAAGAAATTACAATGACATGAGCTAGCAACGACAAAAAAACTGAAAAGTTCCTTGAAGATCATTACCCGAGGAAAAACCAAACGCCTCATCTGTAAAACAATATCAAAAGACCACACGGGGGTCAATCCTAACTCACAATTTATAAATGCGAATCCATGACATATAATGCATGCATCATGCCATATGCAGTGACTAAAAGGTATTATATATACATCTCTGCGAAATACATAAAATTGTATACATCAAATATTGTCTCTGTTCTACAAATAAAAGTAAAAAGTACAGGGAAATGGGGCAGAGCGGCCCGTCAACTAACAAAAGGCCTAGCAAATGAAATCACATCATCAAACATATCAACCTACGCCAAGTCCTCCTAAGTCGAGACCCTTGCATCGAAGTTCAAATCTGCGTAGTGAAAGGACGGGTCGCATCCTCCAGGTACGTCAGCGGCACCTAGGTCATCAGTCAAGCCAGTATTTAATCCAGTGGGGTCGCAAGTAAAAGAACTTGCCCTTTTATAATCAATGGTGCAATCCGTTGGCAATAACCCAATAAAGGCATCGGCACAACCCTGATGGTGTAATCCGTTGCAACAAACCAGTGAAAACATCGACTCAACCCCGATGATATAATCTATTGGTAACAAACCAGTGAAGGCATAGGCACAACCCCAATGGTGTAATCTGTTGGCAACAAACCAGTGAAGGCATCGGCATAACCCCGATGGTGCAATCCGTTGGCAACAAACCAGTAAAGACATCGACTCAGCCCCGATGATGGAATCCGTTGGCCACAAACCTGTAAAGGCATCGGCTCCATTGGCAACAAACCAGTAAAGACATCGGCTCAACCCCGATGATGTAATCCGTTGGCAACAAACCAGTGAAGGTATCCGCTCAACCCCGATAATATAAATCGTTGACTACAATCCAACGCAGATGGAGGCATAACCCCCGATGAGGTAATCCGTTGATTACAACTCAAACACAGGTCGGCTCAGCCCCGATAGAGTAATTCGTTGGCTACAACCCAATGTGGGCTTCGGCTTAACCTCAACGACGTAATCCTTATGACCTTTTTATAATTTTACATATCATGACATATTTTATACATGACATTGCATCATCAGATATACCTTGTCATGCATTCTCCATGTCTAGTAATCTTTGTCGTTTTCATTCCATTACATTGCATAAACATAACAAAGAGGGGCATCTGCAAACAATCAAAATTTTACTTTCTTTATACTAACCTTGTAGAAGGGTAAAAGCATAATTTTACTTTGGAGACATCCCCGAGGTAGGACAAAAGCATCTGGTCACCCCAGAGACAACCCTGTGGATGATTCAAAGGGCCAATGACGTTCGAACATGATGCAAATCGAACGAAGATCGCCAAGCTGAGACAGTGTCCGCCGAAAGCCACCTCAGCAAACCTCGAACTGTGTGCTATCAAAGATAAGTCAGTTAACTACAGTTTAGAACCGAAAGATATCTCTCAGCTACCAGCATCATCTTCCCAAACACCGATCCAGTCAGACTCGACCTTACTTCGCAGCCTTCCGCAAAGACTTTCTAAAAGTTTGGCCTGCGGAGATCAACTTTCTCCGAACCAGGATCGAAGAAACATACTTCAAGACTGCAGGACCCACGAGGCACAACCGCATCTATACTTGTGGCTAGTCGAATGAATATATGTGGCTGGCTCCAGTGGATTAATAGAGCAATATCAGCTCATTTAGAGAGAAAAGAGAGAAGAAGTTAAAGAGAAAACCAATTCTAGAGAGAAAAGCCCTCAGGTTGGACATATATACACTAATATTGAGTTATTTTAGCTTGTTTAGCATCTATTTGGAGTCCCGAGAGTGTTCTAAGTTGATCCCAGGTGATAAAACGCTTGTTCACGCATCCCCCAAGGTGAAAAAATGCTCTTTTTAGCTACGTTCTTTGTAAACTTTGTTAAATATACTATATTGATGTTATATATTGTTTAAATCTAGTTAAACTTGTTGTTTTAATCTAGTTAAACTTGTTGTTTTCTAAGTATATTGTGTAGTAGTTAGTAGATAATGAATTTCTACCGATTATATTATGCGTATTTGGTTGTAAATCAAGTTCGAAGGCTAGATCTACCTAGATCTAAGCCGAATCTAGCCTTTTGAGTGGTTATTGAGAATGAAGCTTTAACCCGTATGCTAGATCAATTTAAATCCATGGTAGATCTACGTATTTATTGCTTTTAATCGATCCCGGTTACCCCGTATAGCCCTAGATTTATATCTAATGGCGAAAGGGGTCCGAAATGGCTTGAAACGATGATTTCAACCGATGAAATCATCTAGTATCAAGTTTAGGACATTGTACATATATATTCGCGCATAATAATGTGAAGCTAAGAATCTCGGTGTCGAGATCCCCGATTGGATCCCTACTTGATTCCCACGATGGACCAATTTTTGTGATGTAATGTTTAAATAACGCAAAAATTATTGTCTATGAAATATTTGGATCTTGAAGACTAACTCGAGGGGTTAGTCCCGAGAAGCCGGATTCAAGATCCCGTGATAGTGAAAACTTTGATTGTGGGAGCTCGTATTTATCGAGATGACTTACATGCCCGATGATGATCCAGTCCTTTTTGGCGTTTTTAGCATGCATATCATCAAAATAATTTCTAATAAAACCACAAAGAGCTTTCAATAACAGTAAAGCGGGTCGGGAATAGACAGTAGATCATAAATGAAAGTATCAAAAGTCCTCAATTACTATTCGGGCGAAGGATTTGAAAACCATGTGTTTTCCCAAAATATCATATGAAATGTATATTTTGTCTAAAAATGAACTTTTGCTAAATCAAACCCTTCGTACATAGGTACAAAAGAGGAACGGCACTACTTTCAAATAACTTACGATGAGGCTTAGAATAAAACTTTCCAAATAAAATAAGCACACACACTCACACACACACATATTTTATGCAAAGAAAATCAATAAGATGCGGTACTGTGTTTTCACGGGAGTCGGGGGGTGCCTAACACCTTCCCCCCGCTTAACCTAGCCCCCGAATTTCACGAATCTCGAGTTTCAGACCAATCTTTCAGAGTCACATATTGGACCATATTGCGAAAGTTATTAAAACTCAGATGAGTTAGTACATCCATTTAAACCATTCCAACGGGCGACTTTGTCTCATTCGGTCCAATTATAAAATAATAAAATCAATCTTTCTCAAATTCGTTGACACTTATATCGGTACCATTTTCCTGAAACATCACCCTTTAATAAAATTCATAGACATAGCAAACGCAAAAAGGTAAAAACAAACAACATAAACTAAGGAAGGGCAAGCACGGATCCAACCGAAGAATCTTCCCGGTGTCGACAATATGCAACAATAGAGCTACTTTTCTCAATGTTTACATGAAACATGAAATTCTGGGAACGATCTTCCTCGCAAGGAATCTTGGAAATCACTGATTGAAAAATAAACACGTACCTTTTCACATACCTTATTTTTCTTTTATATTATTATCAAAATTACAAATATTTATCTTTTATATTCTGTTCCAAAATTAGATACACACATTATACACTGTTATGATCATTGATTTGGTGAAGTATTCTAAGTAAACAATTCAACAACTACAAGGATTAAAAGGGTAAACACTAACTGAATTGAAGGTTATAATTACAGAATCATTTGTTATTGACTTAGACCGGTTCACAACAATTAACATACAACAACCACTCAAAATGGCATCCATACTTAATTCAGGCATTTCATTAAACACGTTAAATGCATTTGATATGTTCCCATTCACAAATTCATATGTAATGATAGATCAAATAGATAGAAAAATAGAGAATGAAAACGTTATGTATATTATCTCGCTCCGGAGGTAACACAACCTCGTAAGCCACTTCGCCAACCTTTTGTAGTATCTCAAAAGGTCCGATAAATCGGGGACTCAACTTGCCCTTCTTGCCAAATCGAATCTTCCCCTTCCAGGGAGATACTTTCAGGAAAACAAAGCTTCCCACTACAAATTCTCGATTCTGTCGATGATGATCGGCATACTTCTTTTGTCTGTCTTGAGCAGCAACCAATCTTGTTCTGATTACTTTGACAATTTCAATGGTTTGTTGCACCAATTCTTGTCCCAACAGTTGTCGTTCACCAACCTCATCCCAGCACAATGGAGTCCTGCATTTTCTTCCGTACAATGCTTTGTAAGGCGGCATGCCAATACTCGCGTGGAAACTATTATTATAGGCAAACTCCACTAATAGTAGATGATCATCCCAACTTCCTTTGAAGTCCATCACACAAGCTCTCAGCATGTCCTCTAGCGTCTGAATCGTTCTCTCGCTTTGGCCATCAGTCTGAGGATGGTACGCCATACTCATTCGTAATTGCGTTCCCAAGCACTCCTGTAGTCGCTTCCAAAAATTCGACATGAAACGCAGATCTCTATCGGACATAATCGACACTGGAACACAGTGTTGAGAAATAATTTCCTTCACGTACAGCTTCGCTAACTGATCCAAGTTGAACTTAATCTTGATCGGTAGAAAATGTGCTGACTTCGTCAATCGATCCACTATAACCCATATCGCATCAAAACCCTTCTGAGTCGCTGGAAGACCAACCACGAAATCCATCGTGATATGCTCCCACTTCCATTCCAGAATCTCCAGCGGTTGTAGTAATCTACTCGGTCTCTGGTGTTCTACTTTGACCTTCTGGCACGTTAGACATTTCGCAACGCATTTTGCCATGTCTCTTTTCATATTCGGCCACTAGAAATGTTGTTTCAGATCTTGGTACATCTTCGTACTCCCAGGGTGAATCAAATATCTTGAACTGTGAGCTTTATTCAAAATCTCCTCTTCGACGTCTGGTACTAGCGGTACCCAGATTCTCCCTTCAAATCGTAGCAGTCATTCATTATCGATCTTAAACTTGATTTCTTCACCAACAGTTATCCTCTTTCGGATCTTTTCGCACTCCTCATCAAGAAGTTGTGCCTCTTTCACCTTGTCTACCAGAGTAGAACCAGTAGTTACTTGAAACAGCTTCTCATCTGATTCCTTCGGATACTTTACTTCAAGTTCCAATCTAGTCATCTCTTCTATCAACTGATCCTGATCAGTTAACATATTTAACTTCTCCCGACCCTTTCTGCTTAAAGCGTCGGCAACTACATTAGCCTTACCCGGGTGGTAAAGAATTTCGCAGTCAGTAATCCTTGATCAGTTCCAACCATCTCCTTTGGCGCATGTTTAAATCCTTCTGTGTAAAGATATACTTAAGACTCTTTTGATCTGTGTATATCTCACACCTTTCTCCGTATAAGTAGTGTCTCCATATCTTCAGAGCAAACACTACTGCCGCCAATTATAAGTCATGGGTCAGATACCCTTTCTCATAATCCTTCAGCTGACGTGAAGCATAGGCAATGACTTTTCCACTCTGCATCAGCACACAGCCTAATCCCTTATGTGAGGCATCACTGTATACTACGAAATTTCCTGTCTGGTAATGACAACACAGGTGCAGTACTTAGCCTCTTCTTTAGTTTTTGAAAACTCTCCTCACACTTTTCCGTCCAAACAAACTTAACTGTTTTACAAGTCAAATTCGTCAATAGAGTTGCGCTTTTGGAAAAGTCTTGGATAAATCTCTAGTAATAACCTGCCAATCGCAAGAAACTCCTCACTTCAGACGTTGTCTTTGGCTTATCCCAATTTATCACAGCTTCAACCTTCGACGGATCTACCAAAATCCCATCTTTATCAATCACGTAGCCAAGAAATTGCACACGTTCTAACCAGAATTCGCACTTCAAGAATTTCGCGTATAGCTTATCTCGTCTCAACGATTCTAAGGTCAGCCTTAAGTGTTCAGTGTGTTTTTCCTCAGTTTTGGAATAAACCAAGATGTCATCTACAAACACTACTACGAACTTATCTAGGAATGGCTTAAATATCCTATTCATTAGGTCCATAAATGTCGTTGGTGCATTCGTTAGACCAAATGACATCACCAAGAACTCGTAATGTCCATACCGAGTTCTAAAAGCCGTCTTCGGTATATCTTCTCTTCTTACATTCAACTGATGATATCCACTTCTCAAATCAATTTTTGAGAAGTATCTAGCACCCTTCAGTTGATCGAACTAGTCATCGATCCTAGGTAAAGGATACCTATTCTTGATCGTAACTTTGTTTAATTTCCTATAATCAATGCAAAGACGCATCGATCCATCCTTCTTCTTCATGAATAAAACTGGCGCTCCCCACGGCGAAATGCTCGGCTGAATATAATTCTTGTCCAGCAATTCTTGCAGTTGATCCATCAGTTCCTTCATCTCGACTAGAGCCATTATGTACAGAGCTTTCGAAATCAGAGCAATTCCCATCGCTAAGTCGATTACGAACTCTATTTCTTTATCTGGCAGAAGTCCTGGCAAATCGCTCTGAAATACGTCCACAAACTCCCTAACCACTGATATCTCCTCCATCTTTGGGCTCTCCTTACGAGTATCTACTATGTAGGCTAGATATCCCATACAGCCTTGCATCAAAAGTTTCTTGGCTTGCATGATCGTCAGACAACTCGCTTGTCTAAGCGATTTGCTACCATAGAATACTAACTTCGACGGAGTCATAAGGTTTACCGACTTCTTCTGACAGTCGATTATTGCCCCATGGTTGAACAACCAATCTATACCCAGTATCACATCGAATTCCCCAAGTTTTATCGAAATAAAATCTACCCTCAATTCATGACCCTTAATGTCTAATTTACAGATCTTGTAAACAAACCTAACAGGAATAACTTCCCTATTCACAATCTCTATGTTTAAGGGGTAAACTAATTCCTCTTTAGGTAAGTCTAGGGTCTTAGCAAAGTCATCAAATATGAACGAACAAGTAGCACCCAAATCAAATAATACACATACATTTATACTATTGACCAGAATAATACCTGACACCACACCCTTTAACTGCACAGCATCTTGCACCGTCATGTTGAACGTCCTGACAGTGGGTTAGATAGCCTGTAGTGGTCCGGCGATAGCCGAAGTGCTGACGCTGCCATTTCCTCTCCCTCCTGTAGACCCTCTAGCTGGCTTCTTAGGGCAACTTCGGGCCATGTGATTCTTAGATCCACATTTATAGCAAGCTCCCTTCTTCGAGTTTAAGAAATTCGGCATAATGTGGCCTTCCTGACCACAGTTGAAGCATACCCGCTTCCCCCTCAGACACACTCCAGTGTGATTCTTCCCGCATGTCACACATAATCTTTCTCTTCTGCTGGTTTCCCTGTTGACTCTCAGCAGAAGTGTTATCGTTCCACTTCCTTTTCTGGTTGATAGCCCCGCTACCACCAGCCTTGCTCTCTGTCTCATTCTTCTTCTTCTAATTTTGATTGAACTTGGTCACCGCGTCGCTTCCACCTTCAGCGAGGATGGCCTTTTCCAGTACAGCTGCAAACGTATTCAGCTGGAATATGGAGACCTTGTTGTAGAGCTAGGGCTTCAGTCCCCGCTCAAACCTTCTCGCCTTCCTTACGTCAGTACTGACCTGGTATGTAGCGAACCTGGCTAGCTCGTTAAATTTCACGGCGTACTCCGACACCGTCATCCCTCCCTGTTTAAGCTCTAGAAATTGGACCTCCATCTGGTTCTGTGAGCTAACGGGAAAGTACATTTCAAAGAACATCTCTTTGAAATGGTCACATGCTATAACTTCTTCTCATTCCCTCATTTTATTGGCCTGCCACCAAAAACTAGCATCCGACTTCAACATGAAAGTCGTGAAAGCTGTCTTCTGGTCCTCGCTAACTCTAGCTACGTCGAAGAACTTTTCCATCTCCATTATCCATGTCTGAGCCTCTATCGGATTCACCGATCCCTGAAACTCTGGCGGTCCTACTGCCTTAAATTCCTTAAATGTCGTCGTGCCCAGCACTTGCGGCTGATTCGAAAGCGCTCCTATCAGTAGGTTCACCAACTGCTGAACCGAATTGGGATTCGTCCCATCATTATTGTTGTTGTTATTGTTCGTCGAACCCTCGGGGTGTAGACGTGTAGGTCTTCTTCTAGGAGGCATTTTTCTGTTAAGAAGTACTCTTATTAGATCCTTTACTTATTTCTTAAATATTCAAGTTCATACTTAAACATTTAAATAATTCAATTCACATTTCAACACATAGCACGTCAATAAACTTCTTTATTTATTCATTCGTAGTTTTGAAAAACATAGAATAGATAGCATTCCTGCTATTTACATTATTTTTCCTAAACTGAAAAAGTTACAGAACTACATCCTTATCTTATCCCATTATTATCTCAATTTCTGGGATTTACATTTATTAATAACATAAGGAAACACGTAGTTAAAGACTCTACTATCTAGGCATGTTAAGACGTCGCACAGCCTCTCTACGTTCTCCTCTATCACCCGAAACACTGTTCTGCAATCCACCATGTATCACGGTAAACCTTGGAACTGAGTTGGGTAATAGAAGACACGATCCTGGGCCCTATCTATAGTTGTATGGAAAGCATATTCCGTCTCCCTCAACTTGGCCTTCTTTGCTTGAACCTCATCTTCAGCTCAATCTGCTCGTTGAGTAGCCCTCAAGCTCGTTTCCTCTGTTCTAGCATGCTTTGCTGACTCCTCCTAGATATCGTTCTTCAGCTTTGCTAGCTCAGCCAGTGCATCATCTCTTTCACTCTCCACATGGACTAGATCCCACTTTGCGTTTCCAAGCTCATTGTCCAACTCTTCAATGGTCTCGTCTCGTTGTTGTATGGTAGTTCGACCCTCGTCCACCAGTTCCTCAAGCTCTCCAACTCTCCCATGAAGTTCCACGTTGCGGTCGTAGATCTCCTCGTACATCTCAGCACTAGTCGAGTGAGGTGGAAATTCCACTTCAGGATCCTCCTCCTTTTCTTCCTCCTCTGACTCATCCTCGTCATCATCGTCTCGGGTCAGATATTGGCTCATGCTCCTGACCAGCTATGGTGGTCAATGGAGATGGCTCTCTCTGAACCAACTGCTCCCAAACAACATGGATGTCTCGGGGCTCCTCGTCTTTAGGCATCTGAGGTAACTCCTCCCTAGCTTGACTGGACTCTCCAACGTTCGTCATCCTGACAATAAAATTTTAAAGTTTAATTATTATGTGATATCGAGTCATCGACACTCTTCGAATACATAAACGTAAACACATAGCACATAAGGTAGTTTATTATCTTTAACTATCACCACTATCTTTTCGATCTCCTATAAGGCTACTACCTAAGGTTTCTCCCCCACCTAAGGTTCATAACCTAAAGCTTTGATACCAACCTGTGACACCCCCAAATCCGGGTACTTCATTTCCACATGATTTGGTGTTCACTATCTAATTATAACATATAACTATTGCCCAATAATAAGGAATGCAAAATAAATTACAACCTTATCATCAAATAAAAATCTTCCTTATAAAAGGATTACAACTTAATTGAATAAATCCCAGGGTTTGCTAACCTCAACATAAACAATAAGTGCGAAAAATAAAACATAACATAAACGAAGTCTTATTACAATCATAATCAAAACACAACAAGTCTTCACTTGTTCATCTTGCCTTTCCCTTTACTCGTTAACGGTACGTCAACGTTCTCGACTTTAGCTGCAATGATTATTTAATTGCAAGAGTGAGCAAACAAAAGCTCACTTGGAATACAACAATAATAATGACATAAACTGAATAGCATCAATAGATTTGAATAACTTTTCTTTCATTAATAATAAAGAATTGAATAATAATCATTTCATCAACATTTAGAATTCCGAATATTAAAATCATCTGAGGGTTATAAGACCTTGAACTATGTCCTAGGTCATAAACATTTCTATTTAAAACCTTTAACAGTCGTTTAGACTATGGACTCTTAACTCGTACTTAGGGGGATCAGCCCTTCGTACCATGTATTGTGCACAAACATCTTAACGCTTTCGCATGGTAATCCCCTATTAAATAGGGTTGTTCATCTCAGTATTTGATATAAGTCCGCACCAAAGAAAGTTTGGTTTAGATAAGCTTAAAATAAAATTTGGAGTCATAACAATAGACTTCATATTAAATAGGCATGCTTTAGAAATAACTTAAAGTATTTGAAGGATAGATAAACCTTGCTTGAACAATTAAGTCAAGGTCACGTTAATTCAATAATGAATTTGATAAGATAACTATTCACTATATAAATTATAGAGAATACAATATCTTGCATATGAATAACAAGTTAGAATATGAAACTTGCTCAAGGAAATAGTATAATTATAAGACTTGCATAAACGTAAAAGATAGGTTTAGGAAAACTTGCTCAAGTAAAGTTTAGTTTAGAAAATATCATTCCACGATTATCCTACATATTACATTATATTTATAAGATCAATTAGTTCATGATTGTTACGTTAAACCGTTGAACTTTTTACTTAAGTTCAACTTAATAACATGGTTTACAACTTAACTCGCTAACTAACCACATACGTGAGTCTAAACTCATAACATGCATATCATACTCATATAACACTTTAAACTATCATATCGTACCTTATGATAATAATATCCAAGTACACACATAACATATTAATATAAGACTTCAAATTATCTTAAATATATCAAAAATATGTTATCTTATTGTTTAATACACTTAACATGTCATAACATTAAGTTAGCTAACCATGTACCGCATAAAAACTACACAAAGCATAAAATAATTTTCCAGACAGCCACAAGCCCTGCTAGGGCAGGAGTTTATAGGCAAAAAGCCCCGTTGGGGTGGGGTCCCCCCACTGGTGGGTTCCCCGGCTCACGAACTGTGCAGAGAAATAAGCCAATTTGGCTTATTTCTTCGTACCAAAGTTCGATTTTAACTAATATAATGCATATGAAACTTTATGAAAACAAAACCTTATACTTCTAACATGATTTTAACATACATAAACACCACAACACAATCAAAACACTAATTTTCATGATTTTGAAGAAAACACCATTGTTAAGCGTTATTGACGAAAATTGATACTGTGAGTTTGTTTTTAAACCAAATCACGTAATTCAAATTGTATTAACTTTATTTCTTAACATATTATCATAATTCATGATCAATTTTCATAACAAAGCATAATCAAACACCAATTTTGATAATTAAAGATTATTTTTCAAAGTAAGTTCACCGTAAATTGCTATGAACATGATTTCTTCATGTTCATCATATTTACGTATATTGAACCATCTAGATTATCACATAACACTTATATAATAGTATACATATATATACTACGATATGTAATAATCATAATCACATGATTTTTAAAGAAACTAATTACAGAGAAGCAAAAACTTGAAGAATAGTAAAAACATAACTTTAAAAATTCAAGAGTTTAGATTATACCCTTTGATTGTTTTGGAGAAGAAGATGATGGTAATGATTATCTTTTTAATTTCCCAAAGCCTTCCCCCTTCTTCTTTCTCTCTTCTTCTTCTCTCTGTTCTTTCTTTCTTCTTTGTTTTGTTCTAACTCTCTAACTAACGTAGCTTAGATATATTATAACTGATATAATATAATATACATATTATACATATAATTATATAATATATGTAACTGCTATCTACTTAATACATATACTAATTACAATTAATACATAAGTTACAATATTTGAAATTTAAAAAGCCCTAAAACTTGTTTGGCAAAACAACTTATTTAAAAAAATAGATTTTTAGTAGTTAAGGCCCCGTTTGGCAAAATTGATTTAAAACAGGTGCAAGGGCCTTGTTTGGCAAAACGGTTTTAAAAACTCTTTTTAATCCTTTAACACATACTTTAAATGTTACACTTTAATTAATTAAATCTTAACATTCTAATTTAATTAATTAAAAGCTAACATCACGTAACCACATAAAAAATTACCACATAACAATTATAATTACTTGCTAATTATAATTTTATGTAACAATTACCACATAAACTTCATCTAATTTAATTATCTCAATTAAATTAGAACTATACCATAAAATCATTATACATTAATTAAATTAAATATTTATTTAATTAATATATTACACATAATTAAATTACTCCACAACAATCACATAAATTATTTATTTCACTCAATAAATAAATCAATTAAAATATTTATTTAATTCAATAAATATTTAAAATTCATATAAAATTCTCATTCATTACATCATTTGTCATTATTCCTCTGTTCGACAATGATTTATTTTTGTACTTATAAGTTGATTTTTAAATAAAAAAAATAAGCAAGTATTTATAACTTATTTTAAAAGGACTTATAAGTCATTTTAAAATAAGTTAGTTTGACTAAATGTAATGTTTATTTTACCCCTCTTCTATTTTGTCTTTCTTTTAATTAGTGTCCTTTTTAGTAATATTTACATTTGATTTTAACTTATAAATCATTACGAGTCGAACACCTTCATAACTTATTTTTAACTTAATTTCTGACTTATAAGTCAAATTGATATTGAACGCTTTTACTTATAAGTCACAACATAAAATAATTTATAAGTTTACTTATATTTTAACTTTAAGTCTTTTTAAAATAAGTCGTTGTCGAACGGGCTCTAAAAGACTGTTCGGCAACAACTTATAAGTTGGTCAAACGAACTTATAAGTTTTTGGTATTGTTCAGGTGTTTGTTTGCAACTTAATTTGTGACTTATTTTTTCACTTCTAAGTCAAAATTACTCTTATAAGTAATGAGCAACAATTTATAACTTATTTAAAAATGACTTCTAAGTCATACCTAATAAGTTTGACCAAATTTAAATGTCTATTTTGCACTCTTTTATTTTTTTTTTAAATGGCATCTTTGTCCTCCCAATTGAATTAGGATCCTAATTCCTGATTTATTCCCTTCTTTAACGTAAACAAATGGGTGCTCTGCTAATCTCCAACCTAGATTTGATTTTTTCCATTCTCTAACGTAAACAAACGGCTGCTCTGCTCATCTCGGTCGATTGGAATCATTCGCTCGATTGAATCACTCTCTCTCGCTCGATTGGGTCAGTGTAAGGATGCTACCATGCTGGGAGATCATGTAGCCTGCCTGGGTTCTGATATATAGTTGGTCTATATTGTTGATTAACTTAGTTGGTTATAATAAGGTATTATTGTCTTTTCCTTTTAATTGTAAGGCTAATATAGTCTTGAATAATTTGGTCCATTTCAGTAGGCATCAATTGTGTGATTGCTGAGCTAGAATTGGTTAGCTATATATAGAGATTTCCTTTGTAATGAGAAGTATGAATGATAATGAATCACTTTTTCTTTCTTATTTTCTGAATCTATCTACTTCTCCCTCAATATTGCTTTCTCTCTCTCCCTGAATCTCCTTCCTAAACATATTTTTCCATTGATTTGAGCTGAATCTGAGCTCAATAAGAGATTTGATAGTCAAATCCTTATAATTGGTATCAGAGCCACTCGATCCAATTATGGAAACTAACAATCAGCGATTTCATAATCTCAAAACTCAAGTTACTGAGCATACCAACTCATTTCAACAATTGAGAACTCAATTACAGGAATCGGTTGCTAGCCTTAAACAAGACTTTGAGGACAAAATTGAGCAGAAAATGGAACAAAAAATGCAGCAAATGATGAAAGGAATAGAAGCTCTCCTTGCTGTGAGGGGACCTCAACCAAAGAATATACCAGGTAATTTCCACAGCTCAGAATCTTCAGTTTTGGGATCGTTTGAAGGTAAAATTGGTAATGAAAAATCTAGCAACAATATATTAAGAACTATTAAGTTTGAATTTCCTAAATTCGATGGATCTAACCTCAGAACATGGATTAGGAAATGTAATAAGTTGTTTGCTCATCATATGGTTGCTGAAAATCAAAAGTTATATTTAGCTACTATGAACCTAGATGGTGAGGCAGAGGAATGGTATTCTGGATTTATCCATGAAGGAGAGGAATTGACTTGGAAAGGGTTTGTTGAAGAAATTACTGCTAGATTCAGTCCTGAAGTTCAGATTAATCTGATAGGAGAGTTAAAAAATCTGCAGCAAGCTAGATCTGTAGATGAGTATAGAAGAAAATTTGAGGAATTAAAGAGTTGGGCATTATTGAGAAATCCTGTGTTGAATAAGTCCTTTTTCATGGATTATTTTGTGGGAGGCTTAAAGGAGGAAATCAGATTAGGTATTCAATAGTTAAAGATGAATACTCTCAAAGATTTAATCAGATTAGCTAGGGTGGAAGAAGCTAAATTGGAGTCTTGGTTAAAGAAAAGTAGATTGGGAATCAAGTCAGTTATGGGGGGTTATCAAAGAGGCAATCTGATGACTAATAGTAAGACTAATGAGAGTGGTTCTGCTGTTGTGCACACTGCTAATTACCCAAGCATGGAGGTGGGTAGATCATTACCTATTAGGGGTCTAACAAGGGAACAAATTGCTGAGAAAAGGAGAAAGAAATTATGTTTCTCTTGTGATGAGCCTTACACTATGGGACATCAGTGTAAGAAACCACATCTTTTTATGATGTTACCCTCTATTGAAGATAATAACAAGTATGGGAATGATTAGTGTTGTGAATAGGAAGAGTTAGAGGAAGATGAGAAGACTGTTGAATCACAGGAGGCTTATATCACACTTCATGCTTTATCTGGCCACAGTGTTAACAACACTATAAGGATTGTGGGAATGGCTAATGGGAAATTACTGAGAATCCTAATTGATAGTGGCATCACCAATAATTTTTTGGATCCTCAAGTAGCTAGAAGAGTTAAGGCTAGACTGCAGGAAACAAAGCCTGTAGCAGTTTCTGTAGCTGATGGATTTAAAGTTACTAGTCTCCAAGAGTGTAGATCTTTTACTTGGAAAATACAAGGGGAGTCTTTTAATACAGATTTCAGAATTCTTCCATTAGGAGGAAGTGATGCAGTTTTAGGTGTCCAATGGTTAAAAAACTACAATCCAGTAACCTTTGATTTCTATCAGCTGCAAGTTTCTTTTAATAGAGAAGGTCAGACAGTGGTATTGAAAGGAGAATATGATAGGATAGCCCCTACTATACAGATGATGTCATCTGGAGAGTTCAAACAAACATTGAATACTACAACTCATGGTTATTTTGGATATCTTTTTGGAATGGTTCAAGATGCCTTGCAACAGAATGATAACATAGAATCAAATGTGTTAAATGGAAATAACAAAAAGGAAAGTCAGAATCAGAAACAGTTGGATGAAGTGTTGCACTCCAATTCCTCAATTTTCCAAGAACCAAAGGGTCTCCCTCCAAACAGATCTCATGACCACCACATCAATTTGAAGGAAGGTAGCCAACCTGTAAATCAGAGGCCTTACAGATATCCTTATGTGCAAAAGAAAGAAATTGAAAAGATTGTTAGTGAGTTAATGGCATCCGGAGTGATACAACCAAGCAACAGTCCATATGCTTTTCCAGTATTATTAGTTAAGAAATATGATGGATCCTAGAGGATGTGTGTGGATTATAGATCATTGAATGACATGACAGTTAAAGACAAGTTTCCAATACCAGCCATTGATGAATTGTTGGATGAGTTGCATGGATCTAGGTGGTATTCCAAGTTAGATTTGAGGTCTGGGTACCATCAAATTAGAGTGCATGCCCCAGGCATCCCTAAGACTGCATTTAGAACACCTACAAGACATTTTGAATTCTTAGTAATGCTCTTTGGCCTCACCAATGCACCAACCACTTTTCAGTCATTAATGAACCAAGTATTTCAGCCATATTTAAGGAAGTTCATCCTAGTTTTCTTTGATGACATCCTGATTTACAGCAAGACCTATGAAGAACATTTAGGACATTTGAAGTTAACTTTGCAGCTCTTAAGGGATAATTCACTTTTTGCTAAGAGAAGTAAATGTGAGTTTGGAACTGAACAGATACAATATTTGGGACATGTTATTAATAAGCATGGGATTTCTACTGATCCGGATAAGATTGACTCCATGACCAAATGGCCTTTACCTACAAACATTAAGAGTTTGAGAGGTTTTTTGGGGTTGACAGGCTATTATAGGAAGTTTATCCACAATTATGGTTTAGTTAGCAATCCTTTGACTGAATTGTTAAAGAAGGACAAGTTTCAGTGGCAGGAGAGGGCTACTCAAGCTTTTGTGGCCCTTAAAGAAGCTATGGTTATAGCTCCAGTGTTAGCCATGCCAAATTTCAAATTACCATTTGTCTTGGAAACTGATGCTTCTCATGCTGGAATAGGAGCTATATTAATGCAGCAAGGTCGACCCATAGCTTATCTCAGTAAAGCTATAGCTGCAAAATATTTGGGTTGGTCTACTTATGAGAAAGAATTGATGGCAATCATTTATGCTACTAATAAATGGAGACATTATCTATTGGGTAATAAGGTGCTTATTAAAACTGATCATCATAGTCCTAAGTACCTGCTGGACCAAAGAGTGACCACTACTAACCAACAAAAGTGGATTACTAAATTGATGGGACTAGACTATGAGATAGTGTATAAGAAGGGCAAAGAAAATGTGGCTGCAGATTCTCTTTCCAGACAAGTTGGTACTGCTGATTGGGTTCCACTTGTGCTGCTATATCCACAATTATTCCCCATTGGATAACAGAGATAGCTCAATCGTGGGAACTAGAACCTGGATTGAAAGAAATGATTATTCAGTTGCAATTGGATCCTCATTCACTACCTGGCTATACTTTCAATCATGGAAGGCTTAAATTCTAAGATAAACTAGTAGTGGGTCCAGATATGTCGTTGAAGAACAAGTTTTTGACTGAGTTCCATGACGCTCCCATGGGGGGGGGGTCATTCTGGCATAAAAGGGACTTTCGAGAGGCTTATTACTTATTTCTTTTGGACTACAAAGAAGGCTGATGTTATCAGATTTGTACAGGAATGTGAAGTATGTCAAAGGCAGAAATATGAGACTAAGGCTTTACCAGGCTTATTGCATCCACTACCTATACCAGAGGCACCATGGAATGACATATCCATGGATTTCATTGAAGGCCTACCACAATCTAAAGGTTACATAGTTATTTGGGTTGTAGTAGATAAGCTAACCAAATATGGTCATTTCATACCTCTTCAACACCCTTTCACTGCTCAAGAATTAGCTCAAGTCTACATCAGTAATATCTACAAGCTCCATGGATTTCCTTCAACCATTGTATCTGATAGGGACAAAATATTTGTTAGCTTGTTTTGGCAATCACTCTTTAAGTTGGTGGGTACCAAACTTCATTTGAGCTCGGCTTACCACCCTTAATCTGATGGGCAGACTGAAAGGCTTAACCAAGTGTTAGAATGTTACTTAAGATGTATGATATCTCAGATACCTAAGAGTTGGTTATCATGGCTTCCATTGGCTGAGTGGTGGTACAACACGCATAATCATAGTGGGCTGAAAACTTCTCCTTTCGAGGCCTTATACTGCTATAAACCTCCACATCTCAACTTTCATCAGTTTGGTCAAGTTCATGACCCTGCCACCAGAAATTTCTGCAAGGACAGAACTCAAACTCTTCAGCTTCTTAGACAAAACTTAGTTGCTACTCAGTAGAGAATGAAACACTATTCAGATAAGTCAAGAAGTGAAAGATCATTTTTAGTTGGTGATTTGGTATATTTGAGAATCAAGCCTTACAAATAGTCTACACTATCACATAATGTCCTTGGTAAATTAGCTCCAAAATATTTTGGGCCCTTTTTGGTATTAGAGAAGATTGGTATTGTGGCTTATAGACTCCAGTTACCTTTCCATGCTAAAGTTCATCTTGTTTTCCATATATCCCTTCTTAAGAAGAAGATTGTTTCAAAGTGTTCTAGTTCTGTTGATCTTCCTTATTTGGATGCACAAGGTCAATTCTTGGTGGAACCATTAGCTATAATGGATAGAAAGATGGTTAAGAAGAAGAATGCTGCAGCTGTGGAAGTGTTGGTGCAATGGTCTAATACTTTACCAACAGATGCTACCTAGGAGGTTTGGGAGAATTTTCACAGATAATTTCCTCACTTCCAACCTTGAGGACAAGGTTGTTTTGATGAAGGGTGGATTATAAGGATGCTACCATGCTGGGAGATCATGAAGCCTGCCTTGGTTCTGATTTATAGTTGGTCTAGATTGTTGATTACCTTAGTTGGTTATGATAGGGTATTATTGTCTTTTCCTTTTAATTGTAAGGCTAATATAGTCTTGAATAAGCTGGTCCATTTCAGTAGGCATCAATTGTGTGATTGCTGAGCTAGAATTGGTTAGCTATATATAGAGATTTCCTTTGTAATGAGAAGTATGAATGATAATGAATCACTTTTTCTTCCTTATTTTCTGAATCTATCTACTTCTCTCTCAATATTGCTTTCTCTCTCTCTCTCTCTCTCTCTGAATCTCCTTCCTAAACATATTTTTCCATTGATTTGAGCTGAATCTGAGCTCAATAAGAGATTTGATAGTCAAATCCTTACAGTCAGTCTCTCTTTCGGCTTACAATTCCTCCTGGATCGCAGTACTATTGGTACGATTTGTGATATGTAAATACACAATAGAATTTCATTATTTTCTGTTGGGTTTTGCTTTGGCCTCTTGATGTCTTGTATTGTTTTTGTTTTAATTGAAGTATTAATTTTAAGGTTTAGAATCGAACTTTATTTTTGGATGATTCAATTTAGTGGTTTATTTTTCCTAATGCTAATCAATTGAATATTTAATGAATGTAATAAAGAATTTTCTAGCTATATTGTTCTATCATTTAATCTAACCATGGTGCAAAATGTGAACCGCGCAGGGTACACTATTTTTAGTAGTATAACACTGTTTTTTGAATCCACTTTTAACTTTTCCCTACTTGTTACTGGGAAACTAAAGAATAAAATTGAATATTAATTTTGTATTTGAATAGAAATTTTGTCAGAGTCTCAAACTAGATTAAGTAATAGTATATTTTGGGAATTGATATTTTCACAAGGGAAATTGATATTTTCACAAGGCTTCCCTCATATGAATAGTAAACGGAACCCACATCCATGTGAGTGAAGCTTTGTGGAAATATTAATTTTTCTTGTGAAAATATCAATTCTCTATATTTTTGGTTGAGGCATTTTGTGCTCGCACTGTGTTTATGAGTTTTAAAATGGACTGAAAAGAAAAGAAAAGGATGGCTAATGTAAGTTTTATATCCAATTTTATTGTTTAATAGAATTCATAAATTAGTTTTTTCCTTATGGAACTTTAAAATAAATCTCTTAGTACTTAAACTTTAGAAATGCAGTGATATCACTTATAATCCTTTTTCTATCTAATGATTTATTCTATTATTTTCTTCAGGTGTATCGATTAATACTAATACTATCAATAATATAAAAACGGGCATTCTTTACCTGGATATTATACTGCGCTGGCAGGGGGTTGTGTTGTTATTAATATTACATGTGTGGTTTTGAGTTCCTGCATTTTCATGACTTCTCTGACATGTAGAGCTATGGTTCCATTTTTAATTAATTGGATTAAGTATTTCAAGCATTAATTTCCCTTTCTTATTTAACAATGTGTGTGCTATTCTACCATTTGCTGTTGTACATGCTTAAATGTCTGTATGACTTCTTGCCACTTTGGGAGATTTATAGAGTGGTCATTAACCAAGTGGTCCAGTTCTAGAATTAATACTTGTGGTCTACCTCTACCTTATGCTATACATGTAACATTAGTAAACTTCAAAAAAAAAAAAGGTAACAGCCTTTATGATTAATACACAAGACATTGGTATTTTATTGCGAAAAGACATTGGCTCTGAATCTGAACGATTCAGCCATTCAGACTGTTTGCTTGTGCGAATATAAATCTGAATTTGGCTGAATCCGTCTGACCGAGAAAGACCAATTTATTTGGCTAATTGGATCAGCTACTTGGCTGAATAGTTTTTTACTTGCATGCCCAGATAATTAACCGAGGCTTCTTCTTCTTCGATCTTCTTCACCTAGCATAGTTAACCAACAAATTAACCAACAAATTCAATCTATATATACATACACCCGAAAACAAGAAAAAACAAAGTGTCCTGCTCAAACCCACGATTCTATCATCCAACGATTCAATTTAAACATACACCAAAATAAGAATTCAACGAAATAAAAGTAAAAGTCTGACTGAAGCATTTTGTCAAACAGGTAGAACCCAACAAGAAATCATCGATAAACAAGAGAAGGAATGGTGGTGGATTACTCAAGACATTAGTATTTTCTTACAAAAAGACCAAGTGAATGGTGGTAGAATAAGTATATAAATTTTAGAGATAACTGATAACGGGACCCTCAGTAAGCTCTAATAACATGGTGTATATACTTTTTCTCCGTATTTTAATTCTTTGCTCTTTCGACCAGTTGCTTCAGTATAGTAGTGTCAAAGTTGAGAAGTCTTGTATCACGTGAATCAATATATTTGGGAAGCAAAAATCTATTTCCAGTTAGACTCCTTACTTTTTTGTGAGTGTATAATTGTAACTTGTTTGTTTCACAAGCACTTTCTCTTGGGTTTTGTTTGTTTTATCTGGATGGTAAGTATTATAATGTGTTCAAGAATGTCTTTGATTAATAACTTATTCAAAAGGTGCTCTTCATTTATTAATATCTGGTTTCAAATTAAGTGACAGTTTTGTTCAGGTTGTATAATCTTATGCATTGTACAATCGCTCATGTTTCACTTAAATGTTGACTCGTCGTCAATGTTATACTTTAAGCATTAACTTATATTCTGCATGTGAGTTTTCTTTAAATCCTCGGTCTTTCATTTGTTTGGTGCGAGTATCTTGCCTCCATCATTTCTTTCAAATAATGTAATGCCTTGTTATAATATTTTAGCCACAACTACAAAGTACCAACTTTGCAACAGTTTGTGTTGTCTACGGTGCAATGAGCATTTCCATCATTAATACATTAGGTGCACACCATTCTAGAACGTCAAGCATTTGGAGCAGATGAAAGTTGTAAATAAAAATGTTAGAGATTAGACAAGTCAAGCCTCAAATAATGAGAAGTTTTAGAATCCTAATTTAATTTTCATTGTTTGACCCGGACTCTAACATCTTAGACTTATGAAATAAATCTCAAGTTAACAAGGTCAATTATATCTATCCTAATGATATTATTCACAGGAGCAAGTTATCTCTAGAATCTAGATTGATAGCAAAAGGTTCTATGGATATTAAATTTGGGTTTTAATATACTGAAATTAGATAAATATATGGGTACACTCAAATAACTATCAAAAATCTATGAGGAAATATATGATGGCCTGGATATTTCTGGGATCTTAAACAATGTAACTAAAAATGAAGACTAGGTGTATTATAGAGTGCTAGTAAATGATGTAACTGATTTAACTTACTGTCTAACAAGTTTGTCTTTTCTTCCACCTAGAGCAAATATTTGATTTAATATATTGTTTAAAATTGCAGCGTTTTAACTTTGTTGATAAGGCTTTTGTTGAAGATGTCATCCCAATCCTTGTGGTTCCTTTTCATTGTCAGTCAAGTCAGCTTCTCACTCAATGTGTTCATAGAGTGACACAATCATATCTTGACAGTATTTCTCTTCAGAAGGAACTCTCCCGGTTGCTAAGGGTATTAAGTTGCTTCGCGTCAAACCTCAGGCAAACAATGGTGACATGATATCTGAGGATCCCTTACGTGAAAAGAGAATTAGGAGAATACACAAGGCACTGGACTCAGATGATGTCAAACTTGTGAAACTACTACTGATTGGGAGCTGAGCACTGAAGAATGTGAAATAATCAATGAAATTCCACAGCAGAAGGGGAACCCGGGGCACTTCTTCATATCCGATGAAGGACTTTACCAATCTGTTGAAGACTTATTGGATGAAAATATCAACTAAAACAAAGTCTTGCTAACCCAAAATAAAATTTGTATTACTTGTATGTTAAGTTTTACCATACTCATATTTAGTGACCCAGATATATTTGTCACAAATAAATATTGTATCGATGGTAATGACACATATTGGTAAACTCAAATGTTCTTATTTTTTTTTATTCTTGATGGATGATGGCCAACAATTAGTAATTGAGAATTAGAGAACAGGCGCTGGCTGGAGTAATTATGTGCAAATGAATTGGTGTTTCTTATATAGGAAGAACTGTAATAATGCTTGTGAAGGGAAGAATTTGAGGGGTGAGGGTTGTAATGTGATATACTGCTACCTCATTACTTTAGTAAGACAGAGGAGAGCATATTTATTAGTAAGAGTTATGATACAATCACCATTGGAAAGTATTATATGTAAACCTTAACACTTTGTTTCTGAGTTTTGGACGGAAAAAAAAAGAATAAAAAATTTAAATTAGAAAAGAATAGAAAACTAAAAAAAATTCTTTGTGTTGTTTCTGATTTTGTAATAGAAAAGAATAGAAAATTTTAAAAAAAAAATTCTTACGTTTTTGAGTTTTAATGAAAAGAAAAGAAAAATACCACTTTTATAAATTTACCCTTCTATTAATTATAACCATTGAATCATAAAATAAAAATATGCAAGATAAATTTAATCAAACAAAAAAATTCCATAATCAAATACAAATATCCAAATAATTGCTGGATGTGAACCAAAGTTTAGAAGGTGAAGAAACAGAACAAGTGGCAAGAAAAAAGGAAAATAATTCTCAATTATTTGAATACCATTATCAGCAAACAGAATTCTGCTAAAAAAACAAGATAATGTGTATATCTGATAGTAGTTGTGACGCCCCCAAATCCGTGACCGCCACTTGGTCTCTCGAATTCGGTTCGTCACGTGCTCATGGTAATACAATAATAACTAAAATCACACATTCAAAGAGGAATATTTAATTTATAATAATATACAACGATTTATTATAATTATTCTCCCAAGTCTCGCAACCTACAGTACTTAATAGATTACATAATAATATCAATTAACGACTTATTACATAATCTAACTTAAGCTTAAACATAATCAAATCTAGTCTTACTACATCATCTTAATACAACATTAAAATATTTAAAAACATAAAAGAGACAAGCTAGTTGGTAGCCTTGCCCTTGTCCTTATCAACGCCCGAAGCTTCGCCATGCTCTGCCTTAACTAAAATGTTTTAGAAAAAAGCAAGAATGAGCTCAAATTGCTCAGCAAGTAATATACGATAAGGGTTTGTAATATAATTCTCAATTCTCGAAAAGGGTATAGCAAGGTTTGATAGTTCAAGGATAACAAAAATATCAACAATTTTCAATAACAGTCACTAAGGACAGAATATTATCAATATGATTCAATAATAAATCAATTCAAGATTTCAAGATAACTGAATACTGAGCAGTCACTAAGGACCATGAACTTCTACTAGAATTAACAGTAATAAACTGAAAATCCAACAAAAACAGGTACAACAGATGATCAGCCTAAAGTACTATCGTTATGCATAACAATCAATCATACTCAAGTGTGTATGTCGGTTCTCCGACAATTATATATTCCCTTCAAAGAAGGTTGTTATTCTCAGTCAAATACAAAATCCCGCACCAATCAATTGGTTTGGGTCGCTGTTCAATAATATAAGTCTAGCTGAATCAAATGGCATAGACACTTTCACAATATTCAAGAACAATACCAAGTTCAACATAAATAATAACTTTAATGAAATAAAAGTTCAAGTATGCTAATTCAATTCAAACGATTAAGTAAAGAAACTAGTTCGCAATATACAAGGATAGAATACTTGCACCGTAAAAGAGTGTAAGTTAGGAAACTTGCATCCAAAGAGATAAGGTTTAGATATTTGCCTTAAGCATAGTCTATCCATGTAAAGTTAGCCAACACTTTCGAATTCCTATCGTAATATAGTTACGTATATATATGATATTCATTAGTCATATAATTTAACTTCACATTTTATCTTCGAATATACGATCAATAGGGGTGCTCAAAATTTTTGATTTTTTCAATTTTTTACCGAACCGGGCGGTACCGGTACCGGTTTTTTCGGTTTTTTA
The DNA here is from genome assembly GCA_020205555.1 of Panax stipuleanatus. NCBI lineage: Eukaryota > Viridiplantae > Streptophyta > Magnoliopsida > Apiales > Araliaceae > Panax > Panax stipuleanatus. Next base: position 25,937,558 of record CM035118.1, on the reverse strand, counting down.
TACTTTTCGGTACCGGTACCGGTTCTTAAATTTTTGAATTCGGTAAAACCGAAAAATCAAAAAAAAAAACCAAAATTGAAAATTGATACAAATCATTCAATTTTAATTGATACAGTTAATCCCAACTATTAAAAATGTATACTATCTAAAATTTCTAGCATGCATGAAATTGTAACCGTATAGATTTTTAAATAAATAAAATAAATAATAATAACACCAATAATAATAATAATAATAATAATAATAAAAAGAAATGGTAGATTACAAAAAGAAATGTAAATTATAAAATGAAATGGTAGATTATAAAATGAAATTCTATTAATATATAAAAAAAATTCTTAGTTTTAAAAAAATTTATTAATATAAAAACAATTATTTAATTATTTAATTTTTGCGGTATAACCGAAAACCGAACCGAAAAAACCGAAATCGATTTTGTACCGAATCGGTACCGAAATCGGTTTTTCGGTACCGGTACCGGTTCTTGGTTTTTCGGTATTTTGGGTTCAGTACCGGTTCAGTTTTTTCGGTACCGGTTCGGTTTTTTACCGATGAGCACCCCTAACGATCAACACACAAGCTAAGTTTAACCTAGCTACACAGTTATACTATGTATAGTATCATACAATTTCACAAGTCTCAATTTTTAATATCTTTTATCATTAACGTTCCTTTTCTCAAGTTAATCGTCTTCATATATCATTACTATCATGTGAGATTATAACAAATAGCAAACATACTCTATTTTAGCAAGTTATAGCATTACTATAAGTTAACCGTCGAAATCGGATTCAAATATATCACATAGTGTATATACATGTTAAGGAGTCTTTTTATATTTGTATAACCTTCCCTTGTTCCCAAACATATGTGATATAGATTCTAAGTCGACACCTACGGTCATTCAAGGTCATGGAATTTATAAAGCCTATCATGCTCGCTTTTAAAACACATAAGGTATTTATATTAAGCATACTTATGAGTATTCACATTCCATACATGTGACTATCACAGTTATTAGTAGAAAACATGCTTCATTTATGCTAAATTTAAATCACGATACCTAATCATGGTATGTATACATATATGATGCATGAGTGAGTCTAAAAGTACTATCACATATGTCCATAAATATCAGAATACGGGACTCACAATAACATGTTAAGATTTACATTTCAAACTTACACTCTCACTTAGTAAAGTTCGCAAATGAAGTCCACATGCTCATGTCATACTATGAAACATATATAAGCAAGTCAACATGCCTTCCATGCATTTCAAAGTCATCTAAAGATGCTCATAACATCAGAACATATACATGGCATTTACATGTCCATATCCACTTTTAAAACTTACATATTCGTTAGGAAGGCGCACTAGTTAGGTTCATATGTTCATATTATATCACGGAACCTATATAGATAAGCTAACATGCACTTCATGTGTTTCTAAGTCATACTAACATGTCTCAAAAGTCAGAACCTAACTATAGCGCTTATATATCAAAGTCCATTCTTAAAGCTCCTAAGTTCACTTCGGAAACCTAATGCTTTTTATTAACCATGTATGCTAGTATAATACAACATGTTTACATCGCCTTAATATATTCATATACATGTGTTACACAAGCTAGCATGATATCTTACGCCAAATCAAACCATTAGTACGTAGCAGAAAACAAGCAGGAAATCAAAACTGCACACAGTGCCTTGCGCAGCTACACAGCATGCCAAGGCCAAACCTGCGCAGCTGCGCCACCACTGGTTCTGGCCGGACTGCAGTCTGCTTCGGTAGTTATCAGCCCAATTCACAAAATTACTTCACCGATTCAATTTTTAAACATGCTACATTATACACTAAACATGTTACTAGGTCTATATAACAACTAATAACCATTCTATAATTCAATTAACATGCCTTGCAACCAAAATCAAGAAATGGAATTTTAACAGAAACTGAAAAATGGAAAATGAAGAACATGAGAGGTATATTATATCTCTGCTATATGTATAATGAACTTGCTGCTACTCACTTCCTTCTCAACTGATATTATATATGCTCTCAACTTATCAACTCAAGCAAAATCTCAGCAAGATGAAATGTGAAGGAGAGATGCTTCATTTATAGGAAAATCAAAACACAGTCCATGCTTCTAACTCTCAAAATAAACTAACGTATGTTTGAATTACATGCTAGATAAGAGAAAGTTGGTAGGTAGTTGTTGAAGGTCATCATCATGCCCACACCCCATTGTATGATTGCTATGAAGGTTTTGCTGAGTTTTAAGGTTATAGGGAGCTAGCTTCATGATGCATTTCATGTGGGAGGGAGAGTGACTAGTAATAAGGGACAAGCAAAGCAAATCTCAGCATTCTAATAGTATATACAATACTTAAGTTATTTTGCACTTACATTATCATATACCTAAAATATACACACATACTTTTATTATACAAGTCCACTTAGATTATATAATATATACTTTTAAGTCACAATGTACTTTTAACATGGCAATGTGGTATAATTAATTTACATATATATAATCCATGTCATATTCTTTTACTGTATACTCATATGTCATATATTCATTATCATGTAACTCCCATAATTCAATAAGCCTTACTATATAGTAGTGTCATATTACACTTCACATAATACATAGTTAGCTAATATATGTTACACATTTAATTCGCATGCTTGCACATAGAATTACTCATATTAATTAATAATGTACACACATCCTTCATCAATCAATATAATCTTATAACTTATTTATTTTATTATTCGTAATGTCAAATAAATAAATTATTTATCTCATTGATTAATTAACAATAATATTAATTAATTTATTACTCATTGATTATTAATTACACCAAATTAATAATCATAGGATTAATTATCACATTAACAAATATAAATCTCAGCACAATTATAAACAAGTGGTTTATTATTATTATATTTCTTGCAATAATAATAATCACATATTATTAATCAATCACAGTTAATATTCCATAATAATTAATTAATATTCTACAATTAACAATTAATATAGATTAATTGTTCGCTTAATTTAATATAATCATTCTTATATTACGTCATTGTGCCACACAAGGCTATTAACGAGTTTATCGCAAACTCCATAAGTTTCTCAATTATTATAATTATTCAATTTTATATAATTGAATTAATTCATCTCATAACACAAAATCATTTATATATGAATAAATATTCACTTCCATTAATATATTCATTTATTAATATATGAAAATTCTCGGATATTACATTAGTAACAAATAAACTTGCAAATTCAAGTTCAAACAACAAACAAAGAATACATATATATATATATATATATATATATAAATATGTATGTATCTATATATAGTGAGAGATTCAAAAGAGAGATAATACCAAACCTTGGTGTTGGGACGTGAATCAGAAAAGGGTCTTGCAGCGGAGCGTTCAACAAGAGGAATTGTGAAAGAGAAGTTATTACGGTATAACTGCTGCTAGTGGCAGATGAAGGAGAGTTTGTGCCAAAAAAATTTCTTTCTCTTTAACAGTTTAGGTTTATTAGATAAAAATAAATTTGGGACATGAGTTGTAATTTAAAATTTATTATATTGAAAGTTGAGGATAATATGAAATTATAAAAATATTACTTATTCCGATTTCTTTTCCGTTCAAATCAGGCCAATTTTGGACGAAAAACTTTTGGCAGGAAAAGTGGCCAAGTTTTGTGTCCATTTCTTTTCTTTTCCATTTATTAAAAAACTCAGAAACATAGGAATTGGAAAGAAAACTTAAATTTTCCGTCCATTTCTTTTCTTTTCTATCCATTCTAAAACTCAGAAACATAGTGTAAATGTTAATTATATATTCCTTCCTATCAGCATAAACTCGATGTTTAAAATATTTATACAAGTTTGAACTGATATTGTTCTTATTTTTTAGATACTTATTGAAATGTTTAATATATTAGATAATATATATTACAAAACTATATATGTAATATATATATATATATATATATATATATATATATCCACACATATACTTGTGATATTATTATCATATTTAATTTATAGTTTTCAGATGAACTCATGATTAAATTAATAGACGAATATGACAGAAACTAAGAATGTGAATACATTATTTATAGTCCCTCCGTCTTATGTAGAACAACGAGTTATTAAAAATAATAATAATAATTTAAAAATGCAAAACGATGCATTTTGGAAAAAAAGAAAGGGTAAAATATGCTTATTGGGGTTATCTTAATTTAGGGCAACATTTTAATAGTCATTGCAAAAAATTGTACAAAATACGCAATGAAAGAAAAATTGTTGACAATGAATGTAGTCCATATTAGGCTACGAAATATAACAACAAAAAACCTTTCGTTGCCCACGATGAGGAAAAATCAAGAGGAGGGAGATTTTTTTTTCCCGCCAACGAATTGGCAACAAAATTTTGCGACGACTTATGAATTTTGTTATGAATAATGAAAGTCTTTCAGAAACTGCAATGAATGACAAATTTCGTTGCTAAACATACATTTTTGGCAACGACTTCATAAGTCATTGCACGAAAAATCGTTGTCGAATGTCCATTTTTTTGTAGTGATTTTTTATGGCGAGGAAGGCTTATTGACAATCTTCATTCCACTTTCTTGAGGAATGTTTCCTCAATAATTTGAAAATGGGCACACAAGTTGTGGTGAGCTGAGAGATGAATCGGATAATGAAGTTGATTCTTCCCAAAAATTCCCGAATCTCTTTCTCAGTTTGGGGCGTAGGCATTTTCGTGATAGCTTAGATCTTTGTTGGATCTAGTTCAATGCCTCTGTTGCTTACTAGGAACCCTAAGAGTTTGCCAGATTTAACACCAAAAGCACACTTGGCCGGGTTTAGCTTCAAGTTATACTTGCGGAGCCGGTTAGACAGTTTTTTGAGGGGGTCGATGTGGTCATCTTCCTTTTTGGATTTCACGATGATATCATCCACATAAACCACTATCTCTTTGTTCATCATACCAGTGGAACAAAGCCATTATTGCTCTTGGATATGTGGCATCGACATTGGTAAGGCCGAAAGCTAGCCGCCGATAACAGAAGGTTCCCCAAGGAGTGATGAAGGCAGTTTTCTCCCTATATTATTCGACAACTATGATTTGATGGTATCTGGTGAAATAATTTGCAAATGAGTACATGCCGAATTGTGTAGTGTTGTCTATTAAGATGTGGATGAAAGGCACTAGGAAGTCGTCTTTGAGACTGACCTTGTTTAGGTCCCGACAATCCACACATACTCGCACCTTTCCTCTTGACTTTGGTGCAGGGACCACATTAGATAGCCATTTCGGGTAAGTGGATGCCATGATAGTGCCTGCTTTAAACTATTTGACAATTTCTTCTTTAATTTTTAAACTCCATTCTGGCTTTAGTCTTCATAATTTCTGTTTGACTGGTTTGAATCCTTATTTGATAGGTAGTCGATGGACGACTATTTCTGTAGATAATCCGAGCATGTCTTCATAAGACCATGCGAACACATCTTTAAACCGGGTTAGTAGTTTAATCATCTCAGTCTTTTGGCTTGGGTTTAGGTTGTTCCCTATTTAGAGTTCATTGGGATTTTCTGGGGTTCCGATATTGACAGTGGTGGTTTGTTCGAGGTTGAGTTTGGGTTTGTCTTCGACCCATCCTTTGATCTCCTCGGGCACCTCATTGTCATCTATTTCTTCCTGCTCAATCCCCATCAGCTCAAAGTCCAGTTCTATATCAAAGTCGTAGTCACTGCTTAGATATGGCAGGTCATCAACAAGGCTAAACAAACCCAATGTTGGAGACCTGAAAACCCAAATGCATTTGCTTAATATATGACATTGTTTAAAATACAAAAGGTGTCAGTAATAAACAAAAGTAAATAACTAGTAACAGGTAATAAGCAGGCTTTTAATAATATCCAAACTTTTGGGCAGATAAACCATCTTTGCCCTTTTACCCTTTTCGTACAATGCATAGAGTGGTGCTCCAGTTGTCCAGAGTCAGGTCATTGCTGACAGTAGTGATGGAGGGGATGTTGTTGTCGTCATCCTCGATAATGGCCAAAACTGAGTATGTTTCGGCGTCAACACCTTCCTCTGGAACATTCACATTGGCCCAATCTATGAAAGGGAGTGTAGGCTAGCTTTCTGGCTGGTCAACCGTCTCGACATTTTTAGCCATACATTCTCTCCAGAGTCAGGTCATTGCTTACGGTAGTAATGGAGGGGATGTTGTTATCATCATCCTCGATAATGGCCAAAAATGAGTCCGCTTTGGGGTCAACGCCTTCCCCTGGAACATTCACATTGGCCCAATCTATGAAAGGGAGTATAGGCTAGCTTTCTGGGTGGTTAACCGTCCCGACATTTTCAGACATACCTTTTATACGTGCCAAGTAAAACATCTTTGCAAATTGACTTTGAACTTCTTTGAGGAACCGTTCATTTCGATCTTTCTTTTCCTTGATAGGAATTGACACTTCTTCATTACTGGTCTGCTTAACCTTTGGCATTAGTAGGCTGGACGATGGGGTATGAGTCTTTCCCAAAGATTCCTTGAAGCTTGTATCAATAAGACCTGGTAGAAGGATGGTTGACAGATGAACTGACATATGCTTATATAGGTTTCGGCGTTTGGGCCCGCCGAAGTATCCTAATCCAATTTTCCCCATATGGCTGGGTATCTGAATTGGATTCTTGATTCCTTGTTGGTTCTTTCCTAGCCCTTTGCCTGGCCAGAAACCCAAGGAAATCATCTCTTGACCGACAGTCATAACTTTGGGAGATATTCTTGGTTTTAAAGTTGGTGCCCCAATAGGCCAATAGTGAGTGGTGCTCACCTTAAACGCTTAAAAGCTAGTATGATCAACACCTTCATTGAGGCTGATCAGGGGCATCTCTCCGTGCATATGGACTGGATATTCTTGTTTAGATTTGACAGTGACCAGGTTACTATTGATAATCTATTTCAGCTACTAATGCAGAGTGGATGGGACCGCTCCCGCCATATGAATCCAAGGTCTTCCCCGCAGTAAGGATATGTGGAACATATGTGGACTAATCTCTACAGGAAACTCAATTTCTCCCATAGTGTCCCGTCGTGATCTGTCGAAAGCTCTTACTACGATGTGACTACTCCGGATTTGGCTTGGATAGATTTTCATTCTTTCCAAGGTGTCAAAGGGTCAGATGTTCAAGGAAGATCCTCCATATATCAATACGCCTCCTATCACATATCTTGAGGATATCACAACTATGAGTAGTGATTTATGATGACCAGTTCCTTCTGCCGGAATGTCATCATCAGTGAAAGATATCACATTGTTGTTAAGTATATGGTCGACCATGTGACGAAACTTTTCTGTGTCCACCGTCTTTGACAAATGTGCTTCTTCCAGAACTTGTATCAGGATTTTGCAATGATCTTTCTAGGATAATATCAAATATATAATGGAAATCTGAAGGGGTGCCTCTTTAAACGTTGCACCACTCTGGCTTCAATATGCCCCATTTTGTTGAGGAATTATGCTATCTTCTTGTAGGGTACTTTCCCCTTGATTTTGGCAATTGGATTCAACACGTGCCGAGGTAGAAATAGTAGATTATCCTTAGGAAGGATGGCGGTGCAGTCGGATGATGATCATGCACTTTCCCCATAGTTCCATGGGACTTTCTTCAAGCTGATGATGGGATATTGTCGTCGCGAAGGCAACACTAGTGGTTTCGGTGCCGCTATTTCCACATGAATCTCTCCTCTTTTGTCCCCCATTCCTTGAATCACCAAGGGCATTTTAGGTGTGCCATCCTCAGAGGAAATGACTACAATGATTTCATTCAAACTCCCTATGCAACGCCCGAGAAAATAGAGCGTTTATGTAAATGAATTTTATTTGATTTATGGAATAAAATTGCTTATTTGTTTATTAAACTGAGTAAGCTAATCGTAGGTCGTTCTATGACCTAGAGAATGCAGAAATGAGGAGGATTCTGGCTACGTGCTAGAAATAGGTGATATGAATTTATAAAACGAAAATAAAAGATTTTTGAGAATAAAATATTTTTGAGAAAAGACGAAATAGGCACTATTCACCTACGAAACCTTAAGGGTTAGGATTTGACCCTAAGGGTTAGGGTTGGAGACCCTAGGCCATTTTGAGAGTTCGAAATGTCGGAATGACATTCTGTCGAAAGATTTGACGGTAATATACCGTGAAAAGTTAAGTTCGCCGAGAAAAGTTTTCTCGGAAGGAAATCACGGAAATCACTATTCATCCATTTCTGCTTGGGAACTTATATTGAAATTCTGAGAAACGTGCAATAATAGGATTTTAAGGCAAGGTAAAATATGTAATAATAATTCACTTATGGCTCACGAATTTTTTGCGTAGGGACTTAAAATCCTAAGCGTTAGGGAAAGTAAAAATCAATGATTAATTGCTTATGTATAATAATACATGATTATTATACGGAAAAAATACGTGTATAATACGACGTATTAAACGAGTATAATACGAGGAGGATATGAGAATTTATATGACATATAATTCAAATTTTATACGGAGTAAATACGATGAATTTAAATTAAATTTAATAATTTAACCCGTGGATCGAACCGTTGGGTAAACGGGTGGGTTAACCCATGGGGCATATGTGGGAACACAAGGTTCCCATGTGCTAGCACATGCTAGCACATGGGGGGATATGGTGAGGATGTGGGGAGGAGGTGGGAGTTGAGGAGGTTTGGCCTAATGACCAAACTACCCCAACTCTTGCCAATTCAATAAATAGAGAGCCTTGCCTCTTTATTTTTGTTGTTTGCCAATTTTCACCAACATCTAGAGAGAGAGAGAGAAGGAGTTAGCTTATGCTTTGACAAGAGAATTCAAGCTATCAAGAAGATAAGAAGAGGAATTGAGTAGACATACTCAAGCAAACCAAGAACATCAAAGGTATAACATAAGAAAATTATATAAAATTCTCTTTTCTTTTAAAGTAATATTGATAGAGAAGTGATTAAGGGAAGCATGAAGAATAAGAAGTTATAAGGATGGCTTAATAGTGAACTAAGAACCCTAACAAGCCATACATGATGAGATAATAAGAATTCATTAAGAACAAATGAAGAACTTAATGAATTCATGAAACTTAAAATGATGAATATGTTAAACCATGAAAACATAGATGTTTTGAATGATTAGAATTGTTAATAATCAATTATTGGATTGATTCCAATTGATTTAACGTAAAAATAACGTAGAATGAAGATTCGGCGAAAGTTACGCGATTAGAAAACGTAAATTTCTTGAAATAGAGGTTAAAAGTCACCGTGTGCTTCAAAAACGATGGTTTTCGATTGCAACACGTGTAATTAGGTAAATAAGACTTGCGGAAGCAAGAACGAACCAATTTCGACTAAAAACAAAGAATTGAGCATCGAACGTTCACGAACGTTTAACGAAAATGTAAAAAAGGACTAATTGGTGAATTTCTTACCGATGAATTCATAAATGAATTCCAACTTGATAGGAAGATAGAACATATCATTTGTGAACTATTGGCTTTAGAACGAGCCAATTCTGAGTTGCAAGGGTCACATTACGAGCTCAGGAATTTTAGAAATTTTCAAAACTTAGGAAATTTTTCTGAGATGCACAGACGGCGCCGCTGCGTTGCCCAGGAGATATAAACTGGCGCCGCCGCGCCAGTTTTTTTTTTTTTTTGGGGGGGGGGGGGGGGAGTCCCTGCATGGTGGACGCCGCAGCGCTGCTCTGCAAGGCAAAGCTGGCGCCGCAGCGCCAACATGGGGGAAAAGTCTGACATTGCTAGTAATTTACTTAACCTTTCTCATAGCGATTAAGGGGTAATAAGTGATGAGTATACATGAAAGAAAATGTGACACCCCCAAACCTGGGTACTTTGTTTCCACATAATTTGGTGTTCACTTTCTAATATAACATACATCTACCCAATGAATAATGCAAAATAAACTACAACCTAAATTAAAATAAATAAATCTCCCTTACAACAAGGGTTACAACCTTTTTAAAAAAATCCCGGGTTACTCTAACCCTGACATGAAAATAATAAAGTGCGGAAATAAAAACATAATATTCAAGTCTTATTACAATCATTCTCAATTAAATAAAAACAAGTCTTCACTTGCTTTGTTTTCCCTTGCCCTTACTCGTAGACGGAGCATCAACATTATCAACCTTAACTGCAATTGTTATTTAATGCAAGAGTGAGCAAACAACAGCTCACTAGAGTTTAACAATAATATATATATGAAAGGATATTTTTAAAAGAATCTGAATAATATGATTCGCTTCAACAATAAAGAATTGAATAATAATTCTTTCATAACAATTGCAATTCAAAAATAAAATTTATCTAAGGGTCATAAGACCTTTAAAATTTCGTCCTAGGTTATAAACATTTCTATTTTAACCTTTAATAGTCAATAAGACTATGGACCTTAATCCGTACTTAGGGGCCCCTTCGTACCATGTATTGTGTACAAACATCTTAACGCTATGCGTAGTAACTTCCCCTAATAAAAGGGTTGTTCAACTCAGTAATTTGAATTCAAGTCTGTCCCAAAGAAAGTTTGCTTTGGATAACTAAAAGGGTAATTTAGAATTCTCATTTATCAGCTAAGGGATTAGTTGATAAGCTTACAAGAAAATTTAGAATTCACGTTCATCAACTAAGGATTAGTTGAATCGACTTTCAATAATTCATAAATAACAGAATTATGAATTAACATATGCTTTAGAATCAACTTAAAGCATTTAAAATAATAACTGAATCTTACTTGAACAATAAGTTAAGATCATTTCCATTCAATAAATAACTTGTCAAATATAGAAATGAAAAGACATTCTCAACCATGAATAAATGAATTTAAATAAAAGAGTTTAGGATTTAGAAAAACTTGCCTTACACGTAAGCTACTTAACTCAACCACGTACTTAAACACTTCCTATACACATTCAATTATAATAATCTAAATCAGTTAACACATAACTAATTCACATAAGTGGTTAACCCTTATGGTTAAGTCACTCTAATTAAATAAATAATAATAATCAACTATCACATAGTTAATTACATCACACACATACTCACATAATTAAATTAATTATGTATTTAGCTAAATTATAATTAAACAATTATAATTTAAACACTTAATCTAATTATAATTACTCAATATACATTATAATTTAACCATATTATACTTTAAATTAAACATTTACTCTTAATTATAATTAATCAAATTATAATTAAGTAACTCATTTACAATAAAACATTTATAATCTAATTAAAGTTTTCAAAATTTCTTTTATTTCCCAAATATGAATTTGTCACAATCATATAACAACATGTTATATCATTTAAATATATGTCCATTAACAAGGAATAATTAAACTAAGATTTTAAAATAAAATGCACAAGAAACTAAAGTCACTGCCCAAGCACTGTGCACGGCGCAGTTGCGCAGCCTGGGTACCGGCATAGCTGCGCAGGGGTCGGATCAGAGAAGAGCAAGCGACGCAGTTGCGCTGCTCCTAGCCTTGCCGCCGGCGCAGCTGCGCAGCAACGTGGCCAGACGCAGACAGTTTCGAACCTCTACTTTATCGAACAACCCATTCAAGCCAACAAACAAAAAATTACAGTAACGTAGCCACTGTAACTCATACATATGCAATAATACATAACATAACATGTTTCTACAACATAACAACCATCTAAATAATGATAATCACAAGTTTTAAAAATTCAATTTGGCCATTTTCATGAAAACTCATATTTTTCCAAAATAATCCACTGTAAGAAATTTTCTCCATCAATTCGACTCTATATACATACATTATATACGTAATTGTATGTAATCATCAAACAATTTCCCAATAAGCATGCTAACATATTCCAATTCATCAATTTCTCAAACCAAAATTGACAACAAAACTAAAACTCATATGAACTCATATCAACATGAATTTTCTATTAAAATATCTTTCTACAGTAATTTAATTTCTGAAAATCATTATGGCATACAATCAGTATTAGTATAACATGAACACAATACATATATTCAATTCATGATTATACCACTTTCATGAAAATTTACTTTTACAGAGAATGTAAATATGAAGCACATAAAAACTTGTTTTTCCAACAATTGTATTCTTGAAAACTCTCCATGGCATGCAATTTTGAAAACATATGAACATCATATATACACATAACTTATAATTACAACTTCCATGAAATCTTAATATTTTACAGAGATTGAACACGAAGAACATGAAGAACGTGATATATATATATATATATATATATATATATATATTTATATATATCAAATATAAGGAATTAAAGAAATACCTTAATGCTTAATAAAGTGAAGAAGATGATTTTCCTCTTAATTACTCAAACTTCTCTTCTTTTTCTCTATATTCTTCTTCTCTGCTTCTCTTTTCTTTCTTTGTTTTTCTTAGTTTAGACATAAGAAAACTAACGTAGTTTTAAACTTAGGTAGTAGATAGAAAATATATAACTGACATATAATAATATATGTACTAACTTTAATTAAATTAACAGTTACAAAATTCAAAAGCCATCTTGACTTGTTTGGCTACAAGAAAATTAGAAACTAGCTTTATTAAATCCAAACATAGTTTAGGTAATTTAGGGTTATGCTAGTGTAAGGGCCCTGTTTGGCAACAGTCCTTTAAAACAAAAGCAAGGGCCTTGTTTGGCATAAATTATTTTAAAAATTCTTTTTCTTTTATTTTAATAAATTATTTTAACACATACTTTAATGTCACACTTTAATTAATTAAATTATTTAACAACTAATTTAATCAATTAAAATTCAACATTAATTAATCACATAAAATTGTCACATTTTATAATTACTTGCTAATTATAATTCATGTAACACTAACACATAAATCATCTAATTTGATTCTCTCAATTAAATTAGAACTATAATATAAAATTAATATACATCAATTAAATTAAATATTACACATTCATTTAAATAATATATAACACTTAATTAAATTACTTCCATAAATCACATAATTTATTTATTTCACTCAATAAATAAATCACATAAAATATTTATTTAACTCAATAAATATTTAAAATTAAATATAAAATCTCAATCGTTACAATCTTTTCTCCTTAAAAGGATTCTGTCCCCAGAATCACACAGGAAAAAAAAAATTCTCGTCTATTACATTCTTCCCTCCTTAAAAGGATTCTGTCCTCAGAATCAGTACATAAGGGGTTACACAAAACTAAGCAAATAAATGCGAATAAAATTTTATCATAACATCTTCGAGTTCCCACGTAGCTTCTTCAGCACTATGGTTCCTCCAGATTACCTTAACAGAAGGTATCACTTTATTCCTAAGTACTTGTTCCTTTCTATCAACTATTTGAATAGGCACTTCTTCATATGTTAAGTCTTTATCAAATTGTAAAGGTTCATATTCTATTACATGTTTATAATCGTGCTTGTAAGGTCTTAACACAGAAATATGGAAGACATTATGTATATTCTCGAGCTCCGGAGGTAATGCAATCTCGTAAGTAATCTCGCCCACCTTTCGTAGTACCTCAAAAGGTCCAATAAATCGGGGGCTTAGCTTCCCCTTCTTACCAAATCGAATTTTCCCTTTCCAAGGAAATACCTTCAGGAAAATAAAACTTCCTGGTAAGAATTCTAGGTTATGTCGATGTAAATCAGCATACTTCTTCCGTCTGTTTTGAGTAGCAACTAATCTCGTTCTGATCAGCTTCACAATTTTGGCGGTTTGTTGTACCAATTCTAGTCCCAACAATTAACGTTCACCGACTTCATCCCAGCACAAAGGAGTTCTGCATTTTCTGCCATATAATGCTTCGTAAGGCGGCATGCCTATACTCGCATGGTGACTATTATTGTAGGCGAACTCCACCAATGGTAGATGATCCTCCCAGCTTCCCTTGAAATCCATCACACAAGCTCTCAGTATATCCTCAAGCGTTTGAATCGTTCTTTCGCTCTGGCCATCGGTCTGAGGATGGTATTCTGTACTCATTCGCAATTGCGTTCCCAGACATTCTTGCAAACGCTTTCAGAAATTAGACGTGAAACACGGATCTCTGTCGGATACAATCGACACTGGAACACCGTGTCTAGAAATAATTTCCTTGACGTATAGCTTTGCCAGCTTATCCAGGTTGTACGTAACCCTGATCGGCAGAAAGTGGGCTGACTTCGTCAATCGATCCACTATAACCCATATCACATCAAATCCCCTCTGAGTCGCTGGAAGACCTACCACGAAATCCATCGTGATGTGCTCCCACTTCCACTCTGGAATTTCTAACGGTTACAACAGTCCACTTGGTCATTGGTGTTCTACTTTGACTTTCTGGCACGTTAAGCACTTCGCAACACATTCAGCAACGTCCCTCTTCATATTCGGCCACCAGAAATGATGCTTGAGATCCTAGTACATCTTCGTACTCCTGGGGTGAATAGAATATCTAGAACTATGAGCTTCGCTCAGAATCTCCTCTTTGACCTCAGGTACTGGCGGTACCCAGATTCTACCTTCAAACCATAATAGACCTTCATTATCGATCTTGAACTTGAACTCTTTGCCATCTGTTATCCTCCTCTAAATCTTTTCACATTCTTCATCATGGAGTTGTGCTTCTTTCACCTTGTCTACTAGAGTAGAACCAGTGGTAACTTGAAACAACATCTCATCCAATTCCTTCGGAAGATTCACCTCCAACTCCAATCTAGCCATCTGTTCTATTAACCGATCCTGATCAGTTAATACATTCAGCTTCTCTCGACCTTTCCCGCTCAAAGCGTCGGCGACAACATTAGCTTTACCCGGATGGTAAAGTATCTCGCAATCATAGTCTTTAATCAGTTCCAACCATCTTCTTTGGCGCATGTTCAAATCCTTCTGGGTAAATATATACTTCAGACTCTTGTGATCTGTGTATATTTCACACTTCTCTCCATATAAGTAGTGCCTCTAAATCTTTAGGGAAAACACTACTGCCGCCAATTCTAGATCATGGGTTGGATACCCCTTCTCGTAATCCTTCAGCTGACGTGACGCATAGGCAATGACTTTGCCGCTCTACATTAACACACAGCCTAATCCTTTATGTGAGGCATCGCTATATACCACGAAATTCCCCAAACTATCTGGTAAAGATAATACAGGCGCAGTACTCAACCTCTTCTTTAGCTCTTGAAAACTTTCCTCAAACTTCTCCGTCCAAACAAACTTAACTGTTTTACGAGTCAAATTTGTCAATGGAGTTGCAATTCAAGAAAAGTCTTGGATAAATGTACGATAATAACCTCCCAATCCCAAGAAACTCCTCACTTCAGATGGCGTCTTCGGCTGATCCCAACTCATTACGGCCTCAACCTTCGACGGATCCACCGAAATACCATCCTTGTCGATCACGTGGCCAAGAAATTGCACATGTTCCAACCAAAATTCGCATTTTGAGAATTTAGCGTAAAGCTTCTCTCGTCTCAGCGCTTCTAAGGTTAGTCGTAAGTGTTCAGCATGTTCCTCCTTGGACTTGGAATAAACCAGGATGTCATCTATGAACACTACCACGAACTTATCCAGAAATGGCTTGAACACCCTGTTCATTAGGTCCATAAATGCAGCTGGGGCATTCGTGAGACCAAATAACATTACCAAGAACTCGTAATGACCATATCGAGTTCTAAAAGCCATTTTCGGTATATCTTCTTTCCTCACCTTCAACTGATGATACCCGCTTCTCAAATCGATTTTCAAGAAGTACTTCGCACCCTTCAACTGATCAAACAAGTCATCGATCCTAGGTCAAGGATACCTATTCTTGATCGTAACTTTATTCAACTCCCTATAATCAATGCAAAGACGCGTCGTACCCATCCTTCTTCTTCATGAATAAAACAGGAGCTCCCCACGGCGAAACGCTCGGTTAGATATACTTCTTGTCTAACAGTTCTTGTAGTTGAACCATCAGTTCCTTCATCTCAATTGGAGCCATTCGGTATGGAGCCTTCGAAATTGGAGCAGTTCCCGGCGCTAGATCGATCATGAACTCTGTCTCCCTATCTGGCAGAAGTCCTGGCAAATTGCTCAAAAAAACGTCCACAAATTCCTTAACTACCGATATCTCCTCCACCTTCGGACTTTCCTTATGCGTATCTACTATATAGGCTAGATATCCCAAACAGCCTTGCTTCAGAAGTTTCTTGGCTTGCATAACCGTCAGACAACTCGCTTGTCTAGGAAATTTGCTACCATAGAACACCAACTTCGACGGAGTCATAAGGTTTACCGACTTCTTCTGACAGTTGATTATCGCCCCATGGTTGAACAACCAATCCATACCCAGTATGACATCGAATTCCCCAAGTTTAATCAGAATCAAATCTACTCTAAGCTCCTGACCCTTAATGTCCAATCTGCAGTTCTTATAAACGCTCCTAACAGGAATAACCTCCCTATTCACAATCTCTATGTTCAAAGGGTAAACTAACTCCTCTACAGGTAAGTCTAGGGTCGTAGCAAAATCATCAGATATGAATGAGCAAGTAGCACCCGAATCAAATAATACATATGTATTTATACTATTAATTGGAATAATACCTGACACCACATCTTTTGATTGCACAGCATCCTGCACCGTCATATTGAATGTCCGTGCAGTGGGTCGAACAGCATGCAATGGTGCAGCGATAGTAACGGTACTATCAGCTTCCATTCCCTCCGCTCCCTGTTGACCCTGCCGCCAGCTTCTTCAGGCAGTTGCGAGCCATGTGATCCTTGGATCCACATGTAAAACAAGCTCCCTTCTTCAGGTTTGGGCAATTAGGAGCGATGTGGCCTTCCTGACCACAGTTGAAGCACACCCGCTTCCCCTTCATGCACACGCCAGTGTGATTCTTACTGCATGTAGCACATGCTTCAAACTTCCTCTTCTGTTGGCCTCCCTGCTGACTCACAGCAGAGGTATTGTCAGTCCACTTCCTCTTCTGATTCACAGCGCTGCTACCCCCAGCTTTGGTTTCTACCTTAATCTTCTTCTTTTTGTCCTGGTTGAACTTCATCATTGCGTCGCTTCCTCCTTCAGCGAAGTATGGCTTTCTCCAGCACAGCTGCAAATGTGTTCAGCTAGAATATAGAAACCTTGCTATAGAGCCAGGGCTTCAGTCCCCGCTCAAATCTCTTCACTTTCCTAGCGTCAGTGCTGACCTGGTATGTAGCGAACATGGCCAACTCATTGAACTTAGCGGCATACTCGGACAGCATCATCCCTTGCTTAAGTTCTAGGAACTGGACCTCCATCTGGTCCTGCGAACTCACTGAAAAGTACATCTCGTAGAACATTTCCTTGAAACGTTCCCACGTGATGACTCCCTCTCCCTCTCGGGTCTTGTTATCCTGCCACCAAAAGCTAACATCCGACTTCAACATGAAAGTCGCGAATGATGTCTTCTAGTCTTCACCTACTCTGGCTACGTCGAATACCTTCTCCATTTCCATAACCCACGTCTGAGCCTCGATAGGGTTGGTCGATCCTTTGAATTCAGGCGGTCATACAGCCTTGAATTCCTTGAACGTAGTACCCTGCACCTGCGGCTGATTCACAAGAGCTCCTGTCAACAGGTTCACCAACTGCTGAACCGAGTTGGGATTCGTCCCATCGTTATTGTTGTTGTTGTTTGTCGAACCCTCGGGGTTTTGACACGTTGGTCTTCTTCTAGGAGGCATTTTCTGTTAAGAAAATATTATTATTAGACCCTTTATTAAACTATTAAGTATCCAAGTTCCTTAAACGTTTAAATAGCTCAGTTCACATAGAACACATAGCACGTCCATAAACTTCTTTTATTCATTACTCGTAGTTTTAAAAAAATCAAATAGATAGCATTTCTACTATTTACATCATTCTTCCTGAACTGGAAAGTTACAGGATTACATTATTAACTCATCCCATTCTTATCTCAAATTACGAGATTTACATTATTTAATACAAAAAGCAATACATAAACAAAACTCTACTACTGCCTAGGCATATTAATACGTTGCATAGCCTCTCTGCATTCCTCTTCCATTACCCGAAATGTCGTTCTTCGGTCCACCATATACCATGATAAACCTTGGAACTGAGCTGGGTAGTAGAAAACACGGTCTTGAGCTCTTTTTATCGCTGTATGGAAGGCATACTCAGTTTCCCTCAGCTTCGCCCTCTTGGCTTCGGCTTCATCTTCAGCTAGATTGGCTCGTTGAGTAGCACTCAAGCTTATCTCTTCAGCTCTGACTCGCTTCCTCGACTCCTCCTGGATGTCTTGCTTCAGCTTTGTCAGTTCAGCTCGAGCAGCATCTCTATCATTCTCTGCATGTATTAGATTCCACTATGCACCTCCTAGGTCACTTGCCATTTCTTCGATCGTCTCGTCTGGTTGTTGGATAGTTTCCTCGAGATCTCTGACTCGCCCGTGAAGCTCCACGTTGCTGTCGTAGACTGCTTCGTACATCTCAGCACCAGTAGAGTGTGGTGGGAATTCCTCTTCGGGATCCTCTTCCTCCTCTTCAGACTTGTCCTCGTCCTCTTCCTCTGGAATAGGTGTTAGCTCACGGTCCCGACCAGCTACGGTGATCACTAGAGATGGCTCTCTCCTAACCAGCTGCTCCCAGACAACATGTATGTCACGGGGCTCCAACTCTCTAGGCACCTGAGGTACATCCTCTCTAGCCTGACTAGGTTCTCCAACGTTCGTCATCCTGACAAAAGAATTTAAAAGTTCATTATTACGTGATAACGAATTATCACTCTTCGAATACAAAAATGTAAACACATAGCACATAAGGTAGTTTATTATATTTTCCTATCACACCTATCTTTTCGATCTTACCATAAGGCTACTACCTAAGGTTTTTCCCCACCTAAGGTTTCATAACCTACAGCTTTGATACCAACCTATGACACCCCCAAATCTAGGTACTTCGTTTTCACATAATTTGGTGTTCACTTTCTAATATAACATACATCTACCCAATGAATAATGCAAAATAAACTACAACCTAAATTAAAATAAATAAACCTCCCTTACAACAAGGGTTACAACCTTTTTAAAAAATCCCGGGTTACTCTAACCCTGACATGAAAATAATAAAGTGCGGGAATAAAAACATAATATTCAAGTCTTATTACAATCATTCTCAATTAAATAAAAACAAGTCTTCACTTACTTTGCTTTCCCTTGCCCTTACTCGTAGACGGAGCATTAGCGTTATCAACCTTAACTAAAATTGTTATTTAATGCAAGAGTGAGCAAAGAACAGCTCACTAGAGTTTAACAATAATATATACATGAAAGGATATCTTTAAAAGAATTTAAATAATATGATTCACTTCAACAATAAAGAATTGAATAATAATTCTTTCATCACAATTACAATTCAAAAATAGAATTTATCTGAGGGTCAATAGACCTTTGAACTTTCGTCCTAGGTTATAAACATTTAACAGTCAATAAGACTATGGACCTTAATCCGTACTTAGGGGGATCAACCCTTCGTACCATGTATTGTGCACAAACATCTTAACGCTATGCGTAGTAACTTTCCCTAATAAAAGGGTTGTTCAACTCAGTAATTTGAATTCAAGTCCGCCCCAAAGAAAGTTTGGTTTGGATAACTAAAAGGATAATTTAGAATTCTCATTTATCAGCTTAGGGATTAGTTGATAAGCTTACAAGGAAATTTAGAGTTCACGTTCATCAACTAAAGATTAATTGAATCGACTTTCAATAATTCATAAATAACAGAATTATGAATTAACATATGCTTTAGAATCAACTTAAAGCATTTAAAATAATAACTGAATCTTACTTGAACAATAAGTTAAGATCATTTCCATTCAATAAATAACTTGTCCAATATAGAAATGAAAAGACATTCTCAACCATGAATAAATGAATTTAAATAAAAGAGTTTAGGGTTTAGAAAAACTTGCCTTACGCGTAAGCTACTTAACTCAACCACGTACTTAAACACTTCCTATACACATTCAATTATAATAATCTAAATCAGTTAACACATAACTAATTCACATAAGTGGTTAACCCTTATGGTTAAGTCACTCTAATTAAATAAATAATAATAATCAACTATCACATAGTTAATTACATCACACACATACTCACATAATTAAATTAATTATGTATTTAGCTAAATTATAATTAAACAATTATAATTTAAACATTTAATCTAATTATAATTACTCAATATACATTATAATTTAACCATATTATACTTTAAACTAAACACTTACTCTTAATTATAATTAAATAAATTATAATTAAGTAACTCATTTACAATAAAACATTTATAATCTAATTAAAGTTTTCAAAATTTCTTTTATTTTCCAAATATGAATTTGTCACAATCATATAACAACATGTTATATCATTTAAATATATGTCCACTAACAAGGAATAATTAAACTAAGGCTTTAAAATAAACTGCACAAGAAACTAAAATCACTGCCCAAGCACTGTGCACGGCGCAGCTGCGCAGCCAGCAGCCAGGGCACCGGCGCAGCTGCGCAGGGATCGGATCAGAGAAGAGCAAGCGGCATAGCTGCGCTGCTCCTGGCCTTGCTGTCGGCGCAGCTGCGCAGCAACGCGGCCAGACGCAGACAGTTTCAACCCTCTGCTTTACCGAACAACCCATTCAAGCTAACAAACGGAAAATTACAGTAACGTAGCCACTGTAACTCATATATATGCAATAATACATAACATAACATGTTTCTACAACATAACAACCATCTAAATAATGATAATCACAAGTTTTAAAAATCCAATTTGGCCATTTTCATGAAAACTCATATTTTTCCAAAATAATCCACTGTAAGAAATTTTCTCCATCAATTCCACTCTATATACATACATTATATACGTAATTACATGTAATCATCAAACAATTTCCCAATAAGCATGCTAGCATATTCCAATTCATCAATTTCTCAAACCAAAATTGACAACAAAACAAAAACTCATATGAACTCATATCAACATGAATTTTCTGTTAAAATATCTTTCTAAAGTAATTTGTTTTCTGAAAATCATTATGGCATACAATCACTATTAGTATAACATGAACACAATACATATATTCAATTCATGATTATACCACTTTCATGAAAATTTACTTTTACAAAGAATGAAAATATGAAGAACATAAAAACTTGTTTTTCCAATAATTGTATTCTTGAAAACTCTCCATAGCATGCAATTATGAAAACATATGAACATCATATATACACATAACTCATAATTATAACTTCCACGAAATATTTATATTTTACAGAGATTGAACACGAAGAACATGATATATATATATATATATATATATATATCAAATATAAGGAATTAAAGAAATACCTTAATGCTTAATAAAGTGAAGAACATGATTTTCCTCTTGATTACTCAAACTTCTCTTCTTCTTCTCTATATTCTTCTTCTCTGCTTCTCTTTTCTTTTTTTCTTTTTCTTAGTTTAGACTAAGGAAAACTAACGTAGTTTTAAACTTAGGTAGTATATAGAAAATATATAACTGACATATAATAATATACGTACAAACTCTAATTAAATTAACAGTTACAAAATTCAAAAGCCATCTTGACTTGTTTGGCTACAAGAAAATTAGAAACTAGCTTTATTAAATCCAAACATAGTTTAGGTAATTTAGGGTTACGCTAGTGTAAGGGCCCTTTTTGACAACAGTCTTTTAAAACAAAAGCAAGGGCCTTGTTTGGTATAAATTATTTTAAAAATTCTTTTTTTTTATTTTAATAAATTATTTTAACACATACTTTAATGTCACACTTTAATTAATTAAATCATTTAACAACTAATTTAATCAATTAAAATTCAACATTAATTAACCACATAAAATTGTCACATTTTATAATTACTCGCTAATTATAATTCATGTAACACTAACACATAAACCATCTAATTTAATTCTTTCAATTAAATTAGAACTATAGTATAAAATTAATATACATCAATTAAATTAAATATTACACATTTATTTAATTAATATATAACACTTAATTAAATCACTTCCATAAATCACATAATTTATTTATTTCACACAATAAATAAATCACATAAAATATTTATTTAACTCAATAAATATTTAAAATTAAATATAAAATCTCAATCGTTACAAAAAATCCTTTAAACAATATGTTTAACAAGGGGTTGTAAGAACTAAACGTTGAGTGAACGTAAAGAACTTGGGTTTTGGAAATGTAAACCATAAACCAAGATCAAATTAAGGAACAAGTAGAGTTTCGTTTATCATCATGCCTAGTGATGATTAATAAGAGTTCGATTTTTAACATAAGAATGTTAATAAGCCGTAATAAACGGTAAATAACTTGAACGAATGTTATTAGTTTAACGTTTCGGTTAAGTTATACAAGAAGGAGAAGTTAGGCCATACATTGTATATCAACTATGAATTCTCATTGGTATGCTATGTGTTATGCTTTATAGACGTTGTAAAGACTGAGTAGAATACGTTTAAAGCTTAAGCGACCCAAAGGCAAGTTTCCTAACCTTATTCAAGTTCTACTTGGCGCAAGTTTTCTAAACTCTTGTCTATACGTTATGGTTGGACAAGTGGTCATTGTGCATAATTGCTTATGCATGAACTGTTATGGAATAGTCGATGCCATTTGATTTGGCTAGACTGAGACCTAGCATATTTTGGTGGGTTTGTCCATAAATCTTTCCAAAAATGTATACAATATTGTGATCCTATGCCAATTGATTGGTATGGACTCTCAGGTAAACCTGAACATGAATAATACAAAGGTTTTAAATGTCGTTAATTCGACAGGCATTTGAAGTTGCCACCAATTAAACGTAAACACGTTTAATGTATGAGTGTTGATCAACATAGAGTACTACAGGATGATCACTTGGATGTGCTCGTAAGCTATATCGAACTTACGGCCTTCGTACCGGGTTTTTCCATTTATGAATGAGAACTAAATGATGGTTCGTGGTCGTTGACCAATACGAAATTCCGAAGAGGCTATAAAGTCCTTGAGAATGGTTTTAAAGGAGTCAAAATGATATTTTGATTATTCTTAAGTACTTCATAACTATTGTACAGTTATTGAAGATTAAGAGATATGATTCTTGATTTTGTGGTTTCAAGATATAATGTTTAACTTGCTGAGCTGTGTATGCTTATTCTTGCTTAAAACTAAATGATTTCAGTTAAGAGCGAACGGACCGAAGGATCTGGTAAAGACAAAGGCAAGTCCAAGACGGACAAGTAGTGACCTTTGTAATAGTATAGTATTAGTATTGTAATTAATGATATTATGACACTGAATAATGTAATGGTTACGAATAACCTAGGAAGGGATTAATAGAATGTAACAAGTAGTAAACTTATGCATTGTTATTGATGTCCTCAATTGAATGTATGAGTAGATTGTAGCACCGTGTAGCACCATATCCTGGGTTTGAAGGTACCCGGATTTAGGGGCGTCACAGGTTGGTATCAAAGCCTTAGGTTATAAAACTTAAGGGGTAAAAACCTTAGGCTATAACTTAGAGAAGTGAAGTAGAACTTAGAAGTAAATAAACTCGGGTAGAGTTCTAAAAGGAGAAAGTAACCGTAAAAATATTAAATGTGATATATGTTGTTAATATTTTGATTGTATACTAATCAAGTTATTGTGTCTTGTTGTAGATAATAGGATAATGGACATGTATACTGAAATACATGAGGTTATCGAGGACTCAGTTAACATGGTAGAGGTTGTACCAATGCTAGTAGCAGAGGTACCCGTGGTAATTCTAGAGGAGACTGATATAGAAGAAGAGGATTCATCCGAGTACTCTAACAACTTTGACTTCGCGTTATTATTTGACGGTATATAGGAGGAAGAGGTGGAGACAGTGCCAATTAATACGGTACTGCCTATAGAGGAGGTGGAGGATTCTACACCTGCGGAGTCCATGAAAATCCTATTCATGGCAATATTGGATAGAAATGTTCAACTGATCAAGGAGGTCCGTGACCTCAAGAAAGTAGTCGACGACATTGTAGAGGACAGAAAAGATATGGAGGTCTTTTGGGAGGCCGAGCTTGACGAAAGATTGCTGGCCAAAGATAAAGTCCAGTACCTAAAGTTAGAGGTCCAAGAGCTGAAAGCTGAGCTTCTGAACAAAAAGCAGAGAATAGGTCGGATGTCATAAATTCATAGGAGTTTGCATGAGGATTACCAGCATCAGATTGCTGAGTATCCGGTTAAAGAGGGACAGACTCGACATTCGATTAGCCGGGACATAGTGGCCAGTATGGCGGATGCGGATTACGAGAATGTTGTGATGCAGATGTAGTCTGATAGTATGTATAGAAGAGTTAACAATGTAAATATTGTGTAGTTTGTAATGACATAAAACCCTCTTTTGTATAAACAAGGGTAGTCTTTTGTAAATCCCAACTTTTGAAAAGTAATTGCGGGATGGTATTGTAAATGGCTGAAGCCATGTAATGTACAATGTAGTGTTATACTACGAAGAAGCAGATTAATGTAAAAGTTTATTAAAATGCTTGTTAATGTGATTGAGTTATTATTTGATTGTTAATAATAACTAAATGAAGAAATAAGTAATAACGAAAATGTTTTTGCATTAACAGAAAATGCCGCCAAGGAGACGTCAAAGAAATCAGGAAGAAGAACCTCGTAATGAGGATGGGCAAGGGAATAATAACCCGATGCAGGAATTTGTGAATCTACTGGCTACGGCTCTCAATCGAACGAGAGATACCGTACGCACTAATCCTGGGGTAGGTCGTGGGACTACCTTTAAAGAGTTTAAGATAATAGGTCCGCCTGAGTTTTACAGAACTACGGACCCTATAGCTGCCCAAGGTTGGGTAAAAGAAATTGAGATGGCATTTGTCATAGCAAATGTCTGTGAAGCGCATAAGACTTCTTTTGCAACTTACATGATGAAGGGGGAGGCCAACTACTGGTGGGAGGCAAACCAGGGTAGGGCCGGAACAGAAGTGGTTACGTGGGAACGGTTCAAGGAGTTATTCTTCGAGAACTACTTCCCCACGAATATGCAGGGGAGGATGGAGATTCAGTTCCTAGAACTGAAGTAGGGGGACATGACGGTTCCCCAATACGTAGCCAGGTTCAATGAACTGGTGAGGTTTGCTCCACACCAAGTGGACACGGAGTTACGGAAGGCACGACGGTTCGAGCAGGGATTGAAACCCTGGCTCTACAACTGGATCTCGATTTTCCAAAGTGTTACCTTTGGAGCTGTGTTAGAGAAGGCGATTATCGTCGAGGGTGGTAGTGAGGCGTTGACCTTATACCACAAGGAGAAGAAGAATAAGGCTAAGATTGAGGTATCAGTCAAGATCGAGGGAGCCATCGAGAGTGGCCAGAAGAGAAAGTGTTTTAGCTCCGGGAATATCGGAGTAAAGAACGAGTTTTCCAAGAGGTAGATAGAGGCGTGCAAGAATTGTGGTAAGACTCATTTGGGAGTCTGCCTCAAGGGTAAGGCAGTTTGCTACAACTGTGGGCAGGAGGGGCATATTTTGCCTAACTGTCCCAGTCCAAAGAAGAGCCGCGGTTATTTTATGTGTGGATCTACGGATCATATGGCACGTAACTGTCCGAAGAAGGGTTCAGATGGTGGGAAAGGAGCTAGCGGTAATAAGCTAGCGATTTGTAGCTCTGCACTACCGGGTAGACCGACTGCCCGCACGTTTAACATGACGGTCCAGGATGCGGTAGCAACGAGTGACGTCGTAGCAGGTATCATTTCGGTCAACGACATTAATGCATATGTATTGTTTGATTCGGGTGCAACGTGTTCGTTTGTAGCATATGAGTTTGATAAACGATTAAGATTACTCCTTGAAAAACTTGTAATACCTTTAAACATTAAGGTAGCTAACGATGAAGTAATTCCTGTGGATTTTGTTCATAGGAGTTGTTGTGTAGATATTAGAGGTAACCAATTGTAGGTAGATCTTATACCGATAAAGTTGGGAGAATTCGATGTAATTCTCGGGATGGACTGGTTAGTCAACCATGGGGCGATGATAGATTGCCAAAATAAGAGTGTGAACCTTCGAATTTCTATGAAACCCAAGGTAGTGTTCTACGGTAGTAAATCACCGGGACGCTCTTGTTGTCTAACCATGATGCAAGCCAGGAAACTGTTAAAGAAGGGATGCGAAGGTTACCTGTGCCATGTTGTTGATACCCAACGATTGGAAGAAACGTTGGGACAGATACCTATAGTCAACGAGTACGCCGATGTCTTTCCAAGTGATTTGCCAGGTCTTCCACCTGATAGGGAGACCGAATTCATTATAGACCTTGCGCCAGGGACGACACCAGTTTCGAAGGCACCGTATCTTATGGCGCCAGTGGCATTGAAGGAGTTGATGATTCAGTTACAAGAACTATTGGATAAGAAGTACATTCAACTGAGTGTTTCTCCATAGGGAGCACCGGTATTGTTTGTAAAGAAGAAGGATGGATCGTTGAGACTTTGTATCGACTACCGAGAGTTGAACAAACTAACGATAAAGAATAAGTACCCATTGCCCAGGATCGATGATCTCTTTGATCAGTTGAGAGGGGCAAAATATTTTTTGAAGATAGATTTACGAACGGGGTATCACCAGTTGAAGGTTAGGGCAGAAGATGTACCTAAGACAACATTTAGGACTCGTTACGGCCATTACGAGTTCTTAGTATGTCCTTTGGGTTAACGAATGCGCCAGTCGCATTCATGGACATGATGAACCGGATGTTCAAACAATATTTGGACAAGTTCGTCGTGGTGTTCATTGATGATATCTTAGTCTATTCCAAGACGAAGGAGGATCACGTCGAACATTTAAGGGTAGTGTTAGAAGCACTAAGAAAGGAGAGGTTGTATGCAAAATTCACTAAGCGTGAATTTTGGTTAGAAAGAGTGCAGTTTTTGGGGCACGTCATCGATAAGGAAGGAGTTTCAGTGGATCCAGCGAAGGTGGAATCAATGATTAAATGGGAACAACCAAAAACACTGACTGAGGTGCGGAATTTCCTAGGGTTAGCGGGTTAATATCGGAGGTTCATTTCGGACTTCTCAAAGATAGCTACTCCGTTAACAAATTTAACCAGAAAGACGGTGAAGTACGTATGGACAGAGAACTGTGAATACAGCTTTCAAGAGCTGAAGAAGAGGTTGAGTCAAGCATCGATATTATCTTTATCGGATGAGACGGGGAATTTCATAGTGTATAGCGATGCTTCGCATAAAAGACTGGGTTGCGTGCTTATAAAACATGATAAGGTCATTGCGTATGCGTCTAGGCTGAAATTTAAATAGGCACACTTACAAGGGGGGTTGAATAAGTGTGGGAACAAACAATGTCAAACTTTTGAACAAATAAAAATTCTTTAGTTTATTCAATGCAGGGTGTTGGATTAAAAATCCTTGTATACCAAATTATTAAAACAGAATGTTGAATTGATTTCGTAAGTTTGCAAAATGCTCAGAATACTTTCAAACTTATCAAAATGTTATTATGTGAATGCAAGTTGCTGAATTAATTTGCCAGAATGATAGATTCTGAATTCAGGCTGCTGGATTGATAATTAGCTAAACAAATGATGAGAGAATTCAGCACAGTAAGCAATCACACAAACACAAGGATTTTTTACGTGGTTCAACTACTACCCTCTATAATAGTAGCCTAACCCACGTCCAATACCAACTAGTATTGGAGACTTTTTTTATTAATCAACTTGGTTTAATTAAACCCCTTTACAAGATAAGTTTTACAACGAACCTTTGAGTACTTATACTCCCCGAGCACCTTTGCTCCCCGTGCACCTATGCACTCTTAAGTACACATTCTTCCTTGAACTTGCTTGTAACAACACTGTAACCCAAACTGGATTACCACACAAATTCAGATAGTATCAATTTAAAATATAAGTAGAAGTCTATTGATCAAAACAATTAATCACTTAACAATGCAAGGCTCAACTAGAATACAATGATCAAAGTATGAAAGATAAAGATATCACCGATTTAAGCGCAAGGAAAAAGCTAAAAATTTATCAGAGGACTTTTAATGCACAGCAGCTTTAAACAATTCTTCACCGTGGAATAGATTAATAACCTTTTGAAGTACGTGTAGAAAGATTAAAATCAGAGTATATAGAAATTTCTTTTTAGAGAGTATTCTGATTTCCTTGTCTCTTCTATATTTATCAAGCAATCCCTTTTATAGATGAATTCATAAATTGCTAGTTGCCCGTTGGAAATCTCAAAAAGATTAAACTTGAAATCATACCCGTTTTGACATAAATGTAGACAGGAGAATATCATGCCCAAAATATTATAGACTCAATTATATCAGTTCCACTTTATAGGCATAAGGAAAATAATTATCTTTTTGCAATCATAACTACTGATCTCTCCTCACCCACTCATGAGTAGATCATTTCTTTATAATGGAAAGTGAATCATGACTTAATATATTAAAAATTACATAGACAGCATGTTCCAAATAAAGGAATATTTTATACATTATATATATATATATTTGAAAATCTCACGGATTTTTCCATTTACGATTTAAGTTAATTCCCTATAGTACATGCTTATCACCCAAATGATTTATATATACCACTGATATCTCTTATTAATCTCATGACATTTGTTCCATTAAAAGATATACTCATTTAGTTTAATCAAATAAACATGGAAAGGTTAATCTCATCATAATTATTTCCTCAATTGATTTAAAAATATTCAATTTAATTTAATCAATTTTAATACGTATGGAAAATCATATTATCAGATTCTCAGCATGATTAGTATTAACCAATTTCCTTTATTTTATCATGTAATGCAATAAGTTAACATCTTGATATGGAACGAAGCAAATCAATTATTAATTCCATTTAACCAATTCGTGAGCCCCTTAGAATTAATTTAGTCGGCTTTATTCAAAGAATCAATTTAGAAGGCTTTATTTACGGATTGAAGGTATTTAAATATTTAGCATTAAAACATACTTCCACTTTTATTTTTAGTAACCCAATAATGAAAAACCCTTATCTCAAAATTTATGGAAACAATCTTGATTAGAGAAAGATAATGATCTTTTTAAAACTCATTTACTAACCAACTCCATCAATTATGTGAAGTATCAATATTTAAACACATTTTCATATTTATTTTGAAATCCCAATTTATTTAGAATTTCCCTCACTAATTAGCTTTCCAAAAATTACTCTAATTATTTGATTCATGCTAATTGATTCTAAAGATATGAAATTTGATTTGCTTAATCAATTTTATAGAAAGCTCAATCAATTAATAAATCATGAAAAACATAATGAATAACTCAATCCCAAGATATGTGGTATAAATTTATCAAAATCTATTTGAAATTAAATTCTTTAATTATGGGAAGGTTTCAAAATTAGCTTTTCAAAAATTACTCCAATTAATATTTTGATCCTTATTAATTTTGAAAGCTTAATTAATTTTATTTAATAATTAATTAATAATGCAATGCAAATCCTAGAGCCTTGATTGAGAAATAATTAAAGCTAGGATCTTACATTTATTTCATAATGACTCAAGCAATTTATTCAAGCCTTCATATCTTCAATCCTTTAATAAATCAAAGCTTCAAGAATTCTTTTAATATCCTGTAAATGCATGAGTAAACATTTTAGGACAATAGGAAAGTCATCATCAAAACCTAAGGTTGGAATATGACCAAGTCAACATTCTCCCCCTTTTTGATGATGACAATTTAATAATTATGGCTCCCCCTAAAACCATGCATATAGTAAAATATTCTTGACAAGATAGAATAAGAATATAAAGTTAGACAAGAGATATTCAATATGAACTCAAAGCTTCCAACTTCCTGTATCTCAATCTGTTTCAACATATCATAATTTCTCTCTCCCTTTGTCATCAATCAAAAAGAATAATATATGATTTTTCTCCCCCTTTGTCATTGGTCAAAAAGAAAGGAAGGACATTGAAAACGGATGTATACCCGTAGAAAGAATCATTGTTGCTTTTAAGGACTAACAATGGTTGGCAAATATGAGTCTAAGAATCTTTTCTGTTAACCCAAGTGATTAAAAGGTTTAAATATTTTCTTCATAAAATAAGCTAACCACATAGATTCAAGTAAGCAGTCATACCTTCATATTTAGTTACCTCTATGTCAATACCTTTATCGTATGATGTGAATTTAATTAACGTACTCATTTGTGTAGCCTTTGATTTAGATTTCTCAAATTCAAATCTTTTGATCAACTCTTTTGTGTATTTGATTTGATGTATATATGTCATCCTTTGTTTGCTTTAGAGTCCCAAACAAAAATAGTTAAGTACTCTCCCATTAGGCTCATATCAAACTCCTTGTGCATGCATTTGGAAAATCACTCACAAAGAAAATCATTAGTAGCACCAAATATTATATCGTCTACATATAATTACATAATGATAATATCTTTATTCTCATGCTTAAATAATGTAGAATTGATTTTACCTTGAGTGAAACCATTTGAGATGAGATACTTAACCTCTTGTATCAAGTCCTTGGAACTTGTTTGAACTTGTTTAAATTTGTAACCATGATTTGCATAGTTCTCATACTCAATTCTGGGAGTAATATCTTCAATAATATTCTCGGGTGTATGACTTTTGAGATACTTTGCTGCTTTCGGCATTTCCACTTTCTTTTCTGAGAATACGGTTTGCTGGATAGACAATTTGATGATGCTATATTCTGTTTGTCGAATCTAGTCTGCTGTTTTCTTCTTATCCAGTCTGTCCGAGTGATCTGTCAGGAGAGGTTTCTGTCTTCGGTTCTTTTTATTTGTTGAATCTAGTCTGCTACTTTGGCTTATTCAGTCTGTCTGATTGATTTTTTTATTTTGAGAGATAACTTCAAGAATTTTGACTTGCCAACAAAAGTATCGCCTATTTTTAGAGGGAACTTTTACTTTGAGATGTACCTACAAAAAAAAATTCATCCTTTTGGTACCCATATCTTTTTGGGTCCTTTTGGGTTAGTCACATGTAAATCACTTTTCTTAATCCACACACTTTTAACTTTCAAATTCCTTTTATTAGATGAACAACTTAAGTGTCCCTTTAAGCCACATTTTTTACAAGTAGTGAAAGGAGAGCAATAATTTAATTTTAAATGTGATCTAGATTTTAAAAATTTTACATCACTCTTTTTATGTGTTGGATTATAGCCAATTCCTTATTTTTCAAAGCTAGGTCTTTGTTTACCCAACATAATAGTTAAGTTTTCTTCCCTTTGGATAAATTTAGCCAATGATGATTTTAGTGAGTCTATTTCTTTTTGTAGTTCATTCGTTGAAGGATTTTTAATATGAGAGTCATCATTAAAAGCATCAATACAAACATCTCTCATTGCTATTTCTTTGTTTAATTTTTCAACTTCATTCTTTAAATCATTAACCTTGTTGGAAAGAAATTTGTTATGATGTACTAAAAAATCATTTTTAGCAATTAAAATATTTTCTTCTTGAAATGATGTATCTTGTTCAATTTCTTTCTTTTCATCAATCAATGTATCAACCTCGTTTATTAAAGTATTTACCAATTCTTTTAAGTATATATTCTTTTCTCTTAATTTTTCATTTTCTTGTTTCAAAAGATTATAATCAGAAATGGTTACCTCGCTCGATTCATCATTTGATTCATTGTCGATTCCCATGAAGCATACTTGGGCTATTTCTTTGTTTGCATCAACTTCCACTTCGGACTCATCATCACTCCAAGTAATAAATGCTTTGTTCCTTTTGTTATCTTTGTAGCTTGGTTTGCCTTTGTTCGTTATTTTGAAGCAATCCTTTTTGAAATGGCCTGGGCGTCCGCATTCAAAGCAAGTGTCTTCATTTTGCATTCCCTTGAATTTGTTTGAAGTGATTGCATTCTTTTTCTTAAGCTTTCTTTGTAACAACCCTTTGAGCCTTTTTGAAAGTTTTGCAATTTCCTCATCCGAATCGTCCTCTAGCTCCTCTTCATCACCTGCAATAAGAGCTAAAACCTTCTTTCAAGGAGTATCCTCCTCCTCATCATATCTCCTTAATTGATGTTCAAATTCTTCTAATTCACCAAATAGAGTTAATGTATTCATAGAAGAAATATTAGGAGAATCTTGAAGAGTTGTAACTTTAGAAGCAAACCTCTTGGGCATAACCCGAAGTAACTTACGGTTGATCTCACTTTGTGGAATCGATTTATCAAGTAGCTTCAAGGAATTCATGAGTATAAGGAACCTTGCTTGTGCCTCGTTTATAGTTTCGTCTTTCTCAAGCTTGAACATTTCATAATCATGCATGAACATACTAAGCTTGACCTCTCTTACTTTCGATGTACCTTTATAGCTTACTTTTAAAGTATCCCAAATCTCCTTAGCCATGTTGCATGAGGAAACTTTGTCAATTTCGGATTGCACCAATCCACTAAGGAGTGTGTTCATTGCTTTTGAATCATAGGAGACAATGTGAGTTTCGGTTGAGTCCATTTCCGTTAAGGTCTTTGGAGTACCATCTTTTTTTGGAATAACAGGACCATTCTGCACAACCCACCATCCCCAAGGGTCTCTTTTAAGAAATATCGTTATTCAAAACTTCCAGAAGTTGTAATTTTTAGCTCCATGAAGTATTGGAGGTCTAACAGTTGATTGACCTTCTTGAATGATGTTCCCAAGTTGTGTCATGCTAGAATCTTTCCCTACAAGTCACCTTTAAGACCAAGATAAGTAGAGCCAAGCTCTGATACCAAATGAAATTTAAGTAGGCACACTTAGAAGGGGGGGTTAAATAAGTGTGGGAACAAACAATGTTAAACTTTTGAACAAATAAAAATTCTTTCGTTTATTCAATGCAGGGTGTTGGATTAAAAATCCTTATATACCAAATTATTAAAACAGAATGTTGAATTGATTTTGTAAGTTTGCAAAATGCTTAGAATACTTTCAAACTTATGAAAATGTTATTATGTGAATGTAGGTTGCTGAATTTATTTTCCAGAATGATAGATTCTGAATTCAGGCTGCTGGAATGATAATTAGCTAAACAAATGATGAGAGAATTAAGCACAGTAAGCAATCAAACAAACACAAAGATTTTTTACGTGGTTTAACTACTACCATTTATAATAGTAGCCTAATCCACGTCCAATACCAACTAGTATTGGAGACTCTTTTTATTAATCAACTTGGTTTAATTAAACCCCTTTACAAGACAAGTTTCACAACCTTTGAATACTTATACTCCCCGAGCACCTTTGCTCTCCGTGCACCTATGCACTCTTAAGCACCTATGCTTCCTTGAACTTGCTTGCAACAACACCGTAACCCAAACAGGATTACCACACAGATTTAGATAGTATCAATTTAAAATATAAGTAGAGGTCTATTGATCAAAGCAATTAATCACTTAACAATGCAAGGCTCAACTAAAATGCAATGATCAAAGTATGAAAGATAAAGATATCACCGAGTTAAGCGCAAGAAAAAAGCTAAAAATTTATCAGAGGACTTTTAATGCATAGCAGCTTTAAACAATTCTTCACCGTGGAATAGATTAATAACCTCTTGAATCAGAATAGCAAAAGGAGGGGATCCTGGTAAATACTCATATCCCTGGGATATGATTCTCATTTCAAGGACTTTAGACAAATTACTGTCAGTCAGAGAAATGCTCAAATTCGGGTAAATATTAAAATAAACAGGTCCATGAGCTAGACTAGTTTCAATAGCTCCTATAAGAGATGTTTTCCAGTTAAGACATCTTCCATCTCTTAGAGTGCATTGAATACTGGTATTTTGACCAAGTAAAGTCAAAGGTTTAAAAGCAATTTGAACAAGTCCTATATGCACATATTTATATTTTTGCATAAAGGGATACATATCTTCAATATGAAGTAAATAAACGATAGTATCATTGTCCTGTAAGGGAACAGCATGTTCAAAGGTTTTGATTATTCTTTTACTGGTAAAATCAAAAGTTCCAATTTTGTAAATCATTTCTGGTTTAACTTTAGGGATAGTCCATTTATCTAAAGCTTCTTTAACATCCTGGTAGGCAATTAACTCAGTGGCCTCTGAAGTTGAGTCTACAGTATTAGCTACAGTAGTAACAGATGTGGAAGAAAGGTCGGTCATATTTGTGAGGTGATCATATATGCATAATTTAAAAGATATATATTTATTAATATGACAATAAACTAAGTATGGCTCTGATACAATAGGGGGCCAAGAACACCAAATAAGCACGTCTGTCAACGATTTATGAGGAACAGTCAAAACACCCTACCCGGTTAACGACATAAACCCTCAACGCGACTTGGGTGACGTACCAGAAGGAATATCTTATTTTGTGCAAGAATGAAATTGAATCTCTTAAACAGAAAAGTCTTATTTTGAAAGTTTTGCAATTTCCTCATCCGAATCATCCTCTAGCTCCTCTTCATCACCTGCAATAAGAGCTAAAACCTTCTTTCGAGGAGTATCCTCCTCCTCATCATATCTCCTTAATTGATGTTCAAATTCTTCTAATTCACCAAATAGAGTTAATGTATTAATAGAAGAAATATTAGGAGAATCTTGAAGAGTTGTAACTTTAGAAGCAAACCTCTTGGGCATAACCCGAAGTAACTTACGGTTGATCTCACTTTGTGGAATCGATTTATCAAGTAGCTTCAAGGAATTCATGAGTATAAGGAACCTTGCTTGTGCCTCGTTTATAGTTTCGTCTTTCTCAAGCTTGAACATTTCATAATCATGCATGAGCATACTAAGCTTGACCTCTCTTACTTTCGATGTACCTTTATAGCTTACTTTTAAAGTATCCCAAATCTCCTTAGCCATGTTGCATGAGGAAACTTTGTCAATTTCGGATTGCACCAATCCACTAAGGAGTATGTTCATTGCTTTTGAATCATAGGAGACAATGTGAGTTTCGGTTGAGTCCATTTCCATTAAGGTCTTTGGAGAACCATCTTTTTTTGGAATAACAGGACCATTCTGCACAACCCACCATCCCCAAGGGTCTCTTTTAAGAAATATCGTTATTCAAAACTTCCAGAAGTTGTAATTTTTAGCTCCATGAAGTATTGGAGGTCTAACAGTTGATTGACCTTCTTGAATGATGCTCCCAAGTTGTGTCATGCTAGAATCTTTCCCTACAAGTCACCTTTAAGACCAAGATAAGTAGAGCCAAGCTCTGATACCAAATGAAATTTAAGTAGGCACACTTAGAAGGAGGGTTAAATAAGTGTGGGAACAAACAATGTTAAACTTTTGAACAAATAAAAATTCTTTCGTTTATTCAATGCAGGGTGTTGGATTAAAAATCCTTGTATACCAAATTATTAAAACAGAATGTTGAATTGATTTCGTAAGTTTGCAAAATGCTCAGAATACTTTCAAACTTATGAAAATGTTATTATGTGAATGTAGGTTGCTGAATTAATTTGCCAGAATGATAGATTCTGAATTCATGCTGCTGGATTGATAATTAGCTAAACAAATGATGAGAGAATTAAGCACAGTAAGCAATCACGCAAACACAGATTTTTTACGTGGTTTAACTACTACCCTTTATAATAGTAGCCTAATCCACGTCCAATACCAACTAGTATTGGAGACTCTTTTTATTAATCAACTTGGTTTAATTAAACCCTTTACAAGACAAGTTTCACAACCTTTGAGTACTTATACTCCCCGAGCACCTTTGCTCTCCGTGCACCTATGCACTCTTAAGCACCTATGCTTCCTTGAACTTGCTTGCAACAACATCGTAACCCAAACAGGATTACCACACAGATTTAGATAGTATCAATTTAAAATACAAGTAGAGGTCTATTGATCAAAGCAATTAATCACTTAACAATGCAAGGCTCAACTAAAATGCAATGATCAAAGTATGAAAGATAAAGATATCACCGATTTAAGCGTAAGAAAAAAGCTGAAAATTTATCAGAGGACTTTTAATGCATAGCAGCTTTAAACAATTCTTCACCGTGTAATAGATTAATAACCTTTTGAAGTATGTGTAGAAAGATTAAATCAGAGTATATAGAAATTTCTTTTTAGAGAGTATTCTGATTTCCTTGTCTCTTCTATATTCATATCAAGCAATCCCTTTTATAGATGAATTCATAAATTGCTAGTTGCCCGTTGGAAATCTCAAAAAGATTAAACTTGAAATCATACCCGTTTTGACATAAATGTAGACAGGAGAATATCATGCCCAAAATATTATAGACTCAATTATATCAGTTCCACTTTATAGGCATAAGGAAAATAATTATCTTTTTGCAATCATAACTACTGATCTCTCCTCACCCACTCATGGGTAGATCATTTCTTTATAATGGAAAGTGAATCATGACTTGATATAAAGATCACATAGTCAGCATGTTCCAAATAAAGGAATATTTTATGCATTATATATATATATTTGAAAATCTCTTTAAAGGCATAAGACATGGGAGATCATATTATGATGTTAATTACTATACTATATACCCACTCACGGATTTTTTCCATTTACGATTTAAGTTAATTCCCCATAGTACATGCTTATCACCCAAATGATTTATATATACCACTGATATCTCTTATTAATCTCATGACATTTGTTCCATTAAAAGATATACTCATTTAGTTTAATCAAATAAACATGGAAAGCTTAATCTCATCATAATTATTTCCTCAATTGATTTAAAAATATTCAATTTAATTTAATCAATTTTAATACTTATGAAAAATCATATTATCAGATTTTCAGCGTGATTAGTATTAACCAATTTCCTTTATTTATCATGTAATGCAATAAGTTAACATCTTGATATGGAACGAAGCAAATCAATTATTAATTCCATTTAACCAATTCGTGAGCCACTTAAAATTAATTTAGTCGGCTTTATTCAAAGAATCAATTTAGAAGGCTTTATTTACGGAATGAAGGTATTTAAATATTTAGCATTAAAACATACTTCCACTTTTATTTTTAGTAACCCAATAATGAAAAACCTTTATCCCAAAATTTATGGAAACAATCTTGATTAGAGAAAGATAATGATCTTTTTAAAACTCATTTACTAACCAGCTCCATCAATTATGTGAAGTATCAATATTTAAACACATTTCCATATTTGTTTTGAAATCCCAATTTATTTAGACTTTCCCTCACTAATTAGTTTTCCAAAAATTACTCCAATTATTTGATCTATGCTAATTGATTCTAAAGATATAAAATTTGATTTGCTTAATCAATTTTATAGAAAGCTCAATCAATTAATAAATCAGGGAAAACATAATGAATAACTCAATCCCAAGATATGTGGTATAAATTTATCAAAATCTATTTTAAATTAAATCCTTTAATTATGGGAAGGCTTCAAAATTAGCTTTTCAAAAATTACTCCAATTAATATTTTGATCCTTATTAATTTTGAAAGCTTAATTAATTTTATTTCATAATTAATTAATAATGCAATGCAAATCCTAAAGCCTTGATTGAGAAATAATTAAAGCTAGGATCTTACATTTATTTCCTAATGACTCAAGCAATTTCTTCAAGCCTTCATATCTTCGATCCTTTAATAAATCAAAGCTTCAAGAATTCTTTTAATATCCTGTAAATGTATGAGTAAACATTTTAGTACAATAGGAAAGTCATCATCAAAACCTAAGGTTGGAATATGACCAAGTCAACATAGGCAATTGAAGGAGTATGAGGAAAATTATCCTACTCATGACCTTGAACTTGCCGCAGTGGTTTTCGTCTTTAAAATTTGGAGGCATTACCTATATGGTGAGAAGTGTGAGATCTACACAGATCATAAAAGTCTGAAGTGTATATTCACTTAGAAGGAGTTGAATATGAGGTAGAGAAGATGGCTGGAGTTGATAAAGGATTACGATTGTGAAATCCTGTATCACCCAGGGAAGGCGAACGTGGTTGTCGACGCCTTGAGTAGGAAGGGTCGGGAAAAGCTGTCGTTGTTAACAGCTCAAGATGAGTTGGTGACAGAGATGGAAAGAATGGAATTAGAAGTACGATGTCCAAGTGAAGAAGGGGAGAAGCTGTTTGCGATAGAAGTTCAACCCACAATAGTGGAGAAGGTGAAGGAAGTGCAACTCAGGACTGATGAGTGTGAACTGATATGGAAGAAGGTTGCAGACAGTATTGAGGAGGTGTACAATCTTGATAACGAAGGGTTATTGAGATTTGAAGGAAGAATTTGGGTTCTGTGTGAGCCAGAATTAAAAGATAAGATTATGGATGAAGCTCATCACTCGAGGTACTCGATTCATCCTGGTAGTACCAAGATGTATCAAGACCTTCGAACCAATTTCTGGTGGCCAAACATGAAGACGGAGATAGCAGAGTATGTCAGTAGGTGCTTAAGTTGTCAGAAAGTTAAGGGCAAACATCAAAAACCCAGTGGTTTGTTACAATCATTGGAGATTCCGGAGTGGAAATGGGAGCATATCATGACGGAGTTTGTGGTGGGACTTCCAACGATGCAGAAAAAATACGGCGCTATTTGGGTAATAGTGGATCGTTTGACGAAGTTGCTCATTTCTTGCCGATAAGAGTCAGATACAATTTAGATTAGTTAGCTAAACTTTATGTTAAAGAAACAGTCTCAAGACATGGAGTGCCAGTTTCAATTGTGTCAGATCGTGACCTGCAATTTACCTCGAATTTCTGGAAGAGTTTACAAGAACAAATGGGAACACAACTGAGGTTGAGCACGACGTACCATCCACAGACGGATGGACAAAGCGAAAGAATAATTTAAATGCTAGAAGATATGCTAAGGTCTTGCTTTATGGATTTCAAGGGGAGTTGGGACGATCATCTACCGTTAGTAGAGTTCGCCTACAACAACAGTTATTACGCTAGTATAGGCATGCCGCCTTACGAAGCGTTATATGGATGTAAGTGCAGAATGCCACTTTGTTGGGATGAAGTGGGAGAACGTTGAATGTTAGGACCAATGATGGTGCAACAAACGGCGGAAGTGGTTAAGTTTGTAGCGCCCCCAAATTCGGGTCCCCAAAACCTCGGACCTGGTACGTTATGATACATTATTTCTATAACTATTGAGGAAGATATAAACATAAATTGTTTATACAATAACTTTTACAACATAATTCTCAAGGTCTGTAACCTTAACTTAATACCTGCATTCAATATCCTACACGACATACAATGTCATTTGTATCCTATACTATTACCATTTTAACCGTATAATAATTCCATCTTGAACTTGTCTTTGCCTTTGACTGTGTCCAAAGTTTCTTCTTTAATCTGAAATGTTTATCATGATATAGCAAGAGTGAGCAACAAGTTTGCCCAGCAAGTTTAAGTTCAAATGAAGATATATCATGATTGAAAAGAATAATAAGCTGACAAACTTTCAACAATATAAGAATTGTGAAAGAACATGAATTAATAATGATGAATAGCCAACAATGAACATGAATAAATTCAACTGAACAATATGGTAATGAAGGTGATCAGCCTTTCATACCTGATGAACATATGCAACATGAACTAAGTGTGAATCAATAATCAGTATATATGTGAATAATTAACAATAATTATTCACTATCATGCTTTGAAAATATAACTCAAGGTTGAGTTAGAGAAAACTTGCTCAATAAAAGAGTATAGGAACTTGCCTGTATCGTCGATTACCGTTACGCAATCTAATTTAATCGCTTTATTGTAAAGACCTATCAGTTATAAGATTGATATTTAAATTAGCATAACATATCTTATAAGTAAACTATCTAACATTTAAACACATAGTCAATTATTAGATAACCTTAACACTATACATACACAAGTCTAAAAATAGCACATATCGAGTCTTTAATAATATTCAATATAGTATACTGAGTGGTTTTTCACAAACAACTAACAAATTAGTTTCCGTCTCGTCTACACTATTTTCACAGTGAGTTAGATTGGTTACTAATTCGTAGATACCTTCCCCATAAGAAGGAGTCGTTTAGCCCAGCTACTATACATCAACCATTAAAGGGTATGATTGCATTACCTTAGACTTAACACTTACTTTATTATACAACTTATGAATTAACACTTAATCTTTCATTTTATAAGTCCTTTATAATTTAGTAAGCCGAATACCTAATCCAGCAATCTGGATTCAGACTGAATTTCAATTTAGTAAATTATTTTTTAATCTAGTAGACTAGATTCAACTGACCTCCAATTCAGCAAGCCTGGATTCGTTAATACTTTAATCCAGCAAGCCTGGATTCATCAATCCTCCAATCTAGCAACCTAGATTATCTAAACAGACCAATCCAGCATCCTGGATTAACCAAACATCTCATCCAGCAAGCCTGGATTCATTAATCCTTTAAACTAGCAACCTGATGGCCAACCAATAAACTAGATTGCAATCCAGCAAGCTGGATTCTCCTTTTTAACCAAATAATCGTATTATTTTTTTATCTTTTGTCCACACATAAATACATGTATTTCATACACATAAATAATTTTTTAGGAATTTTTTAATTTTCTTAGGTATTTTTCAAAAATCCATTTCTAGTTAATTCCTTAAGAAATTTGCTACATCATACTTAACTCCAGAAATTCCCAACTCTTGGCGAGATCTTACACATATTATCGTGAGCTTCCAGCTTAAATTTTGTTGGAAAAAAGCAAATATTAAAATAGTTATAACTTACTCAATTTAAGTCGGAATGAACTCATTTTTTGGCACAAGCTACTTTATAACATATATTTTCATGTCTCAAAAGATTGGAATTTATTTCATAAAATAAGTGGACGAAACTGCCCTTGTAAAATTTGGATAGCAAGCTTTTCGGGTTTTTTAAATTTGGCGTCCTTTGCTAAAACTGTCCAGACGGAAATCTGCATGGAATTTTTCAGTGATTCCACTTGGAAAAGTTAGAAGACTTGTATATCTAACTCTAAAAATTGACCACACTCAAAAATTCAAAACACCTTGAGAGATATGGTCATTTTAATATCATGTTTCGTTTTCTCAAAAATTTGATTTTTAAACTTTTGTGTTTTCTAAGAAAGTTTCATGATCTATTGATTTATCAAACATTAACTACCATAATTTATCATAACGCATACTAATACACCTTAAGATCAAGGATCTGCCATGATCCATGATCTATTACACCAAACATACACTAAATCCAAGCAAAACATAATTTAGGCTAGGAAAATCAAGATTTTTTAACTTTTAAAAAATAGTTTCTTTTTTCTTATTTTTGATCTAATTTTTGACACTCAAAAGTGATAGATCTAAACATAGTAGACTTATAAACATAGAGATCTAATGTTTTGGAGTTTTGAACCATAAATCCAAGTTTTCATTCAAACAACTAAAAATAACTTTGATAAAAGGTGTTTATACCTTTGATTTGAGAGCATCTTTCCTTTTCTTTTTCTCCAAAGTAGCCAAGGAACTTTGGTAGTATGAAGATCAAAATTGTCCCTCTTTTCTCCTTGAATATTTTCGAACCTCACTCCTCTCTCTCTC
Source organism: Panax stipuleanatus (assembly GCA_020205555.1). Lineage (NCBI taxonomy): Eukaryota > Viridiplantae > Streptophyta > Magnoliopsida > Apiales > Araliaceae > Panax > Panax stipuleanatus. The sequence goes on along the minus strand of CM035118.1, from coordinate 25,895,758 downwards.
TTTTCTATTTTTTAAGCTTTTTAAAGAGAAATAAAGAAAGAGAAATTGACTTTATTTCTAATGGTGAGAGAGAGGTGTAATAATTAATAGAATGTATAAATATACTACTTCTATATCTATACATATCCTCCATATATCTTCCATCTTCTCTCTCTTATCTCTCATATAACTTGCACACTTAAACAAAACAAATGAAAGTAATGATTGGAGTGACACATGTGTAGTTGGTGAACTACTCCTTTGACAAAATCCAAAACATCATGTGCTCTTATTTGGCTCCTAAATGACCGGATTCATCCCCTTCCCAAATTGCCCAATTTTTGTCTTATTTTATTTACTTATTTTGCTTTATAAAATGCCCAAAATGTCCCTCCTCAAATGGTTAAGCTTGGGCCATTTTATTTATTGTTTGGGCTTCCTTATTTTTTACTTGGGCTTGCTAGTAAATAATTGGGCCATGTAAATTACTTTTAATTCTATCTTACCCTAATTATTCAATTAGGGTTTTCATTCCCCACATTTGTAATTCAATTCCTTACTCAAATATATTTAATTACTTAACCCAATTAGACTTGCTTTAATAAAATTAATAAATTGAGATACATAAAATAAATCTCTTAGTGTTAGTTAATATTTTAAATACTAACATCCTTTTCTATTATAACCCTTAAGTTATTTAATTCCATACCTAATATATATTAGGTTACAAGACTTTATTCTTAATTCTCTTTATATGTTAAATAAATATATAAACAATACACAAAACCATATAAGTCCTTCACAAAATTTTTAAATCCATACTCTATTTCCAGTCTAAGTCTTATTATTTAACCTTTATTTAATCATTTAAGATTTTATTAATCTTATAAATTCTCGGGTTGTCACATTCACCCCTTCTTCTAAGAATTTCGTCCTCAAAATTACAGCCTACTAATCCCTACTCCTTTAATTCACCAAAACTAGGTTTTCAACTTAACCTTTATCTGATTTCATTCTCATTTAATGAGTACACACGACTTCCTTCTATGCAGAATTATTCTACCATCACATTCTACCCAGACTTCTTCCCAAGGAGTTAAAAACTTTTTAAATTATGCTGAGGGTCATATAAACCATGAACTCTCGGATTTTACGGTATTCACCATAATCAAATAATAGATATATTTACAATCACGAAGAAGGTAAACTGCAGATGCTGGCCTTAATTATCTGAACGACTGTATGCGTTCAATGATTGGAATGTACGTTATCCAACCAATATATCTCCATTTTTCAGGGTTGTTCATACTCAGTCGGAAGTCCGAATCAAAACAATATGGTTCGAGATAAGTTCTCAAAGAGATACTTGAATTTTCATAAACGTTGTCTAGCTGAATCAAATAGCTTTAGACATATACCAATAATTCCAATATCAATCAAAACATGTGTCTGGCCAAATTTAATTGACACCTGACTTTTCTTTAAAATTCTGAAAATTCATTTTTGTGACTTTGTCATAAAATAATATACCATAGTGGGCTGACGATCTTTAGATCACATCCAGCACTAAGTAAGAATGTATTGATGACTCAATCATTTTTATCATTTTTGCACCAGGTTCCATGATGCATTGATGATATATAAAATACATTTTGATATTTTAAATAATTTTTGTCTAGCCGAAATAATTAGCGTAGACTCTTCTTTAAACCGTTCAAAACTATTAAAAATCAATTTTGGAATTATCATGTCGCAACAAGTAACGATGTGTCAGGGTTCTAAAGTCCACAAATACATAATTGTAACCATGTTTTGAAGATAACCAAAAATTCATTTTTTACTGTTATCATGCCGCAACAGGTAACGATGTGATAATGGCTCAAAGTCCATCTCCACACCCTTGTCACTATGTTGTGAAGATAACAAAAATTCATTTTATTTCGAAAAAGGCACATCAGTGCGAATTTAGTTTGATGCCAAAAATTTCGAACTCTAGCATAGCTAGAAGATTTAGAATACATATGCTTATATAATTTCCCCTTCCATGAGGGTTGTTCATCTCAGTAGAATTTATAAGAGTCTGCACCAATTTAATTGGTTTAGATAGCTTTCTAACATACGATATTAGTCTAGCCGAATAAAATGGCTTAGACAACTTTTGTAATGCATTTAGGAACAATAAGTTCAATGCTTACAACAACATCAAGATATAAAGTCGATGTTCGAATCATAACAATAATTGTTTGGTGTAAATACGTTTGATATGGCAACAATTCGGATTTACTCAATATGTAAAGTGAAAAGAGTTAGGGAACTTACTCAATAAAGAATAAGGTTTGAGTACTTGCCTTATGCGTAGTTTATCAACCTTTAGCTTATCAATACTTTGTAATCCTATTGTAACGTAGTTACGTATATAAGGATATTCATTAGTTACATAAGTCGAATACATATACTTGATATGTAAGTTAAACACATACATAAGTTCCTAACTTAGTCGTATGATCCTACACGTATGTCGTCACATATCTTACGTACACATAACACATCATCAGTTTATATGTTATTATATAACCAAATGACATAGCTCGTAATCAACGTTATCTTAGTGTTTGAAAGTTTATAAACACTTATCACTATATGGTTCCATCGTAACATACTCACTAACACTAGCGTACTTCACTAAACATGTATTGCAGATTAGGATAATAATACAAGCATGCATCAAATTTCAGATTTACAATTAACATGCTCTGTCCATTCAACAGGGTGGCGCGACCGCGCTTGTTTTAAACTAGGGAGTGGCGCGGCCGCACTGCTTCCAGTTCAAACCAGAACTGAAAATCAGTTTGCATGGCCTAGCTCGCTCACCCACATACATTGATGATGACATATGCAGAAGATACATGTTATGAGGTTTATAACTAGGTTCGATCTTATATCTTACCTTTAACATAGTTCGTTATCAATTCTTATTCAACAAGGCTTTAGTGAGTCCAATTCAAAAGCTTCTCATGTTTAGCCATTATACATACTCAATGAGGTCAAAGTACCTTAATCATACATGTTTGAGTTATTCTAGTCATATAATTCAAGGTAGCATAGTTCTACTTCATTTAGACTCATTTGAAACCATGTTCGATTAGTTCACATACTCATAGCTAGATAGGTGTATAGGTCCATCATGTCTAGATGCATAACATGTCCTATCATGGTAGTCAAAATTTTAGAATGCACATAAGGTAGTTATCAACCAAATTAGTTTTTAAACTCTTAGGTTTTCTTTGAAAATCTCATGTTAAACCAACCAAGCATGCAAAGCAAACCTTCATACCATCTATCATACTCATGTACATAACTACAACACATAAGCATGCTCCAGGTCATAAGTCAAAGGTTACTAAGTTCATTAGCTTTCGTTCTCTAACGTTAAGGCTCCTTTATAATGTCGTTAAACCAAGCTAAGGTAGGTGTTAACATGCAAGGCCACCTGTGTCAGTATGTCTGGGACATAATTAGTCATACCTAAGTCAAACTAACATGCTCCATACATCAGGAACCACAAAAAATAGATTTTTCTTCTGCAGATTGGCGCGGCTGCGCCACTCCGGTTCCAGCCCAAGAAGTTTTTGCAATAGCAGAGCTTCCAACAATTTTCCAAAATTACTCATGAATCATGCTTGTATAATATCACATTGCATATATAGCATGTATACAAACTTAACTAACATACTAACATCCTCTCACATATCCAATTTCAACTAATTCATGCAATTTCTTTGAATTTATCACATTCAAAACTCAGAACTCAATGTAAGAGTTATACCTCTTTGTGCTTGAATTGGACAAGGCTTGCTCTCAATTTCAGATTATACACTCACTTCACTCTCTATAACAACTTAACCAATAATTTAGCAAAATGAAATGAGAAGAGAAGCTTGCTATTTATAGAGGAATGAATATCATGCCAAAGCTTTGCACAAGGAATTAAATCAATGGAAGAAAGGAAGAGATGTTGGGGCAATAATTTTTTGGTGAAATAATGGCAACAACCCCCATCACCCACTCCCTTCTTTATCATTACCATCATTAGCTAGTTTGAGGAATGCAAGGAAGGAGAAAAGGCTATGCTTAGTGAAAGTCCAATAATAATCTAGAAGGGGGGGGGGGGGGGAGGTTGAATAGATTATAACCGTTTAAAAATTATCTTTGGCCTTTTTGAATTTTAGTGGATTAATTTTATCAAATTAATAAACAGTTTAAAATTCAATCACACAATGCACAGATATTTATCTGGTTCACAACATACAGCCCGGGTATGTTGCTACGTCCAGTCTCAAGCTCCACTCCAGGACTTGAGATCCTTTTACTCACTGTAATAAATACTCCTTTAATAGGCGGAGAAGCCTGTACAAAGTTTTAAAGATAAACTTACAACTATCCTCAACTAACTATCTTGGACAGCGAACTCCCAGCTCCTTCCTCAAGCTTAGTGGACACTTCTTTTGAGCTTAGTACTATTTTACACTTTGGTCTTGAAACAACAATCTCTTTCTGACCTCACAAGTACACTAGAGACCTAACTCCTAGCTGACCTCTCTAAGACTCTGGTCTTGGTCAAAGAATTCTTGTCTTTCTCACAAATATAAAATAAACTAACTCACTCTTTTTCCTTTTACAAAAAGTTTGTTTGAATATATGGTTCTAACAATAAGCAGATACAATGTAGCACAGATACTTCTCAGATAAGCAGATATAGAATTTCAAGTGTATGATAAAAGTTCAAAGACTTTTATGTGATGTGCTTTTGTGAAAGCAGATGAAATATTTAAGCACCTGTAATAAAGATTTTCTTTTTCTTTAAAGAATATTTTTCAATGAATTAAGAAAAAGATTTTTCTTTATAAAGAGTGTGATTCTTTGGTGTTGAATAGATATACCTTTGAATTAAACAACCACACACACACTTATATAATGCAACAATAATTTATGAGCAATTATATGAGCAGTATATTTGATGACAGTTTATCAAGTATGACAATATGATTCACTTTAGATAATACTTGAACAAACTTGTTTTACCCACTTATATATATTATATTATACTTGATCTACGTTGCGAATAATTTGGCCACTTGGGACTTTAAAGGCCATGTAGAGTAATTCAAGAAAATATCATCTGAATTGCATATCGCCTATCGTTATCCAAGTACTGACTAAAATTTTCGATTCACAACTTGATAATCCGATATAGAATATTAAAGAATATTTATATCGATTATTTATATCAGTAAAGGGCCACTTGGGATTTTAAAGACCGTTTAGAGAATTTCAAAGAAATAACATCCAAATTATATATCGGTGTCCAAGTATTGACTCTTTACTAGATATGATAGATCATATATAAGATATATATAAATGTTTATCACAGGTTATATCTGATTATCTAAATCTATATATTGATTATACTAGTAAAGGGCCACTTAGGATTTTAAAGACCGTTTGGAGAATTTCAAAGAAATAACTTCCAAATTGTATATCGGTGTCCAAGTACTGACTCTTTACTAATATAGATATATGAATATGTATGGAAATTTATCACAGATATATGAATGAGCAAGTATGAGATGATATGAACAATTATAATTTTGACAACTTATCTCAAATACTTGGACCAATTTTTCTCTTCCAAAAGAAATTATAACTTTGATTGAGCGAAGAGAGTAAAAGCTTATTTGTATAATCTGTAGGCAAGGAGAGTAAGCTTTTCGATTTATAGAATTGTTAAGTTGAAATGAATAGAAAAGACTCATATTTATAGAATTTTAAGGTTCGGGCATAACCATAATTTTGAAAAACAATTTTTGAATTGGAGGGTCCGGATTGCATGATGGATAAATGAGGGGATCAGATCACTTCTCAAATAGCCGGATATAATTTTGAAATGGCCCAACACATATGAGTTAGTATATTATTCGTGCCCATGGATTTCAACAAAGGCATAAGCCTTATAAGTCTTTCATGCTAGCACATAAGCCTTCATGACACAAACATCAATGCCCAACATATTAAGCAATTTTTGTTCCCAGCATACAAGCTTCAATATTAGGCACATACACATATGCACCATTAAGAAATGAGGCACATACTTTCATGCAAGCATACACAAGAGTTTGGCATGCCAACACACATATACACGGCATACACCATGCACACACACGGATATATATATATATATATATGTTATATATTTTAGAATACTTTAGTATATATATATACATATATATATATATATATATATATAAAAATTTAGAAATAATTTTTGCCCATAAAAGAATTTGAAATTTTATTTTACAAAATAAAATAGGAATCTCCTTGCCTTAGGAAATGTTACTATATGAACTCATTTTATTAACACTTGATATTAAATTATCAAGGTTGTAAAATAAATTCAAAAGAAGTTATTAGAAAATAAATATTTTTGGTCAAAATATTCAAGGTAATTAATAAATCATTTTTAACACTTAATCCTATGGAGATGATTCTACCCTTTTGACCTTAAATCCTAATTTGTTATCATCAAAATTAAATAACCAGTTTTGGAGACCTATCAATCTCTCCCTTTTTGATGATGACAACAAGTAAAAATATTTATTTTTCAGAACTCCCCCTTAATTCATGAAGCTCCCCCTAAGATCATGAATCGGGTAGAATTTTTAAAATATTTAAAAAACTATCAAACGGACATACATAGTTATTACTATCCAGGCAGTTTGTATAACAGTTGTATTTAACATGTAAACCATTCAATATACAAACCATCCATCTTGTCCAGTTATGCAGTTATAACAGTTAATAGCAGTTCCTGTCAATCACATGCACCATTCAGATCATAGCAGGTTTATAACAGTTCATATCTAGCAAATCCATGTCTGCTCTTATATCAAATTATTACTTAATAATAATCATGTCTGCTCTTATATCAGATTATTACTTAATAATAATATAATATTTTTCTTTTTCTAATATTTTTCTTCTTATATCAGATTATTAACAGTTCAGATCCATGTCTAATAATCTGATATTTTTTTTTCTAATATTTTTCTTCTCCCCCTTTGTCATTAACAAAAATGGAGGGGTTGGAGGAAAATACCAAAAACCTGCAGAAACTGTTAGTTTCAGAAATTTCCTGCAAGTTAGTATAATAGTTAAACATATAGTAATCATTCTAATTATCAGTTAGTGTTTAGTGTTATTATAGTAATCCAAAATAGTTAGTAGGTTAGTTTACATTCTTCTTCAGATTTCATCAAAGTTGAGTGGAGAAAAATTCATACCCAGGTTTGAGAGAGGCAGATCATGAGGGGTCTGACCAAAAAGATCTGGCTGGACAGAGCTTGTGGTGGCAGTGAAGTTGTATGGGGGGATTGACACCTTGTGGTGTTCCATCAGCATACTCACCATATCATGCAAGTGTTGTACAGAGGTTTGTAGTGCCGATAATTGACTCAAAATCTCAGACTGGTTCTTTAATGATAACTGACTCATGCTGTTTAAAGAATCAATTTGGGACAGCAGGTTTAAGTGTGTTTCTATGTGGTCAGTTTCATTTGGTTAGAAAATAATTAAGGGCTTAGCAGGAAGGTTCAAGTGTGACACAATATTGCTATCGTGAATCATTCTAGCCTTATGAAGATGAACAGGAATACTCAAATGCACAAAAAGTCTAGTCAACAAAAGTCCAAATCCTATGCAGTTATTAGAATGACAAAATTTAAAGGATGTCAAGAGAAAGAAAGGCAGACTATAAGGCATGCATCCAGTCAATACAAACTTCATAAGTTCCAAATCAAAGGGACTGAACATTTTATCATTTCTGACAGGCATGAAGTTATGCATCAGAATCTTTCCTAAAAACTGACACTCAGCAGTAAAGTAGTCCTTATGCACTTTACATGGATAATCAAATACATTAGCAGGCACAAGTTGATCAGTTGTAATTGCAAGATTGTGCTTAAAGGTAAGGCATTCAGTGGTGGTGATTCCTATGGGATAGGTGTATTCATTTATCTTGGGATAATCTAAGAACTCTTTTATGAGATTTAAAGCATGCAAAAGCAGAATTTCATCTATCACATAATCTTGACCTTGTATTCAGGTCTTAATACAAGATAGAAAACCAGTTGAATCATGCACAAAAGACATATGAGCATAGAATTCAGCAATTAAACTAGGATATATCTCTCTGTTTGTGAAGGATATGAGACAGTCCCATCCTATACTTGATATTTTATCTAACAGGTCTGGGAAACTATTGAAAGAAGTTGCTACTCCAGGAATCAAGTTGTGTTTTAAGTGTTCATACTTTGTTTTGGCAGTAGGTGTGTTTAACAAAGGAGTGTATAAGTCAGGGTGTGGGTCAGTGAAAATCTCAGACCTTTTTCTTTTTGAAGAATGGATAGGTTTCATGTTTTTGAAAGTAAATGAATGCAGAAAAATGCAGACAAGTAGTAGAAGAGGTTTGAAAGTAAAACTGCAGACATTGAAAGTTATCCTTTTATAGAAAAAGTTTAATTAAAAAAAATTAATTAATATGGCATGTCCTATATGTCAAAAGGTAAACAGTTCATGTGATGACTGTGCAGTGTGAATAGTAAAGGACATGCAAGTTTTGTACTATTTGGCAGATTTAAATCTTTTGTCGGACTTTCTTTTTTGAAAAATTTGTCCAGAAATCCAATTCGAAGGCACAGTCAAATATCAAAAATATGCAGGTTATTGACATAACAGGTGTGATCTAAAATCAAACAAAGATACATGCTATCATGACTTATTGGCCCATATCAGATTGTAGCAAATCAACATAGATAAGTTATCACAGATAGCATAGATATATCCACATCAAACTGTTACAAATTAAGACAAAGATACAACTAGTCAATGTCATATAACACTAACATGTTGTCATTGCTAGATACCCATATCAATATAAAGTGAGTCAACACAGTGATTCAACAAGTCGGTGTTACATAATATTGATATAGCACATGATCTCTGTTATACATGTCATTAGATAACAGTAATAACATATAATTACATAACATGGTAATTATTTTCATCGCCTAATGTCTATTTTTCAAAGTTGCAGATTTCAGACATGACAATTAACTTTCATTCAATATTTATATCCACATAGATAGTCTCATATAAAACCAGTGGCTTTCAAGTAGCCACACATGCAGAAATAAACAAGAAACACATTTATATCACAGTTATCCAATTTCACATAGACAAATAGACAAAAACCAGACATGAAAATTATCCAGCCTATATTCACATAAGCAGAAGTATATATATATAGCCAGTGGCTCTCAGATAGCCACACAGTTCAATATTCATATAATCTCAGTTAATCAGAGAGAGTGAAGGGATTACCTTAGCACAACTATTCACAAATTGAAGCAGCTTTCAATTTTATCCAAATTATAGCACATGTGTATCAGTAAGAGAAGAACCATATTCACACACATATCAGAAATATAAGACTCACACAACTTAGGTATATAGTATACAGCAGTCATTACACATATGTATATTCTGATAAGTAAGCATACGAAAATATATAATATTTGTGAAATATTTGTGAAATTTTAGGGTTTAAAAAATGTATATATATATATATATATATATAAATAGACAAAAACATTTTTGAAAAAAATTTAGGGTTTTTCAAAAAATGTAAACATAAATTTTGACAGAAAATGTTTGAGAGAGAACAAATTAGGGTTTAAACACATAGAAAAGATTTAGTATTTTAAACACACGTATATTTAAAAACAATTCTACTAAAAATAAACCTTTTTTAAAAAATAAATAAATTTCTATAACATATATATATACGAATTTTTAGGGTTTCAAGAAAAATAAAAATAAACAGAAGGAGAAGAGGAAGAAAGATAGAAAAGAGCACATATATATTAAGGATTTCGAAACAAAAAAAAAATTTATATATATATATATATATATTTTTAAATACATAGACGAAGATTTTTTTTTTTTACAAAACTTGAGTTTAACAGAAATTAGGGTTTGAAAAATATTTATAGAAAATTATCGAAAACTAGTAAGTTCCTTATAATTTTTAAAAGATATACAAAAATTTAAACATACGAATATATATATATATATATATATATATATATATATATGAAAGATACATTTTGTATGGATCTAATGTTTTGAAAAAACACACACACGACAGAATAAAAACATTTATAGATCTAGGTTTTTTTGAAATCGTTTAAGAGCAAAACAGACTCGAAACAGATAAAAGAAAACAACAAAAAATAAAAAATAGGTAGAAGTATTAACGAGACCAAGAACATTCATTTTAATGAAAGAAAGAAGTAGAAAACTAACTTGTAAAGCTTGATTTTGGCTTGGTAAGATTTAGGGTTCGAGGGATTTGAGAAGAGAGAGAAGGGAGCGTTTAGGTTAGAGAGAGAGAGAGAAGGGAGAGAATCGACAGAAGAGAGAGAGAGAGAGGGAGAGTAAAAAATGAAATAAAAATAGATTTTTTTTGTTTTTATATTTAGGTTAATTAGAGTGATCATGCGGTTGAAAGCAAACCTGAGATTTGATCAACGGTTGGAATGAGATTGCGCGTTTAACCGATCGGCTGACTATTTAACTTCTAATCGGACGGCTTAGATGAGTTTGAGTTTTCCTTGTGTTGATCGGACGGTTAATGAACATGATCCGTGTGCTAAGGCTTTCCGACTTTTGATTGGTTGGAATCAATGGACGAGGATTGAGTCGTTGGATGAGTTCTTTGATTTAGCGGCTCAGATCAAACCAGATATATATATATATATATATAATAAATGTTATAGATTGTAATAATTGATAAATAATAATAAAATATACTAAAATATTTATATTAAAATTATTAAATTAATAATTTTCATTTTTATGAATATATGTAAATTTTTAATAAAAAAATATAATAATATAATTTTTTGATAATTAAAAGAGAGAATGAATATGAATTTTAATGTGTAAAATGCATATTTAAATATATTAACATATATAAATAAGTTATATATATATATATATATATATATAAATTAATAGAAAATTATGAATTAATAATAAAAATTATATTTATATTACCAGAAACAAGCACACAATTTTTTTAAATAAGATAGAAATTTAATATTTAAAGTGACAATATCTAACATTCCTAAGTCTAAACGTAATTTACAAAATCTATCAGAACTTAATGGTTTAGTAAATATATCGGCAATATTTAATTATGTACTGTTAATATGTTCTAGTTTAATAATACCATTGTTCACATGATCTCGTAAGAAATGGTGTCTAACATCAATGTGTTTTGATCTAGCATGTAATACGGTATTTTTACTTAAGTTGATAGTTCTTGTATTATCACATAATATTGACACACAATTAAATTTTATATTGTAATCGGCAAGGGTCTGTTTCATCCATAATATCTATGCACAACATCGTGCAGCAACTATATATTTGGCTTCGGTGGTTGAAATAGATACCGAATTTTGTTTCTTAGAAAACCAAGAGACTAGACATCCACCTAAGAATTGACACGTGCCATTTGTGCTTTTTTGATCAACATGATGACCGGCATAGTCAAGTTAGAGAAACACACAAGGTCAAATGGTTGACCTTTAGGATACCATAGACCTAAGTCTGTAGTTCCTTTAAGGTATCGAAATATTCTTTTTATTGCAACCAAGTGAGATTCTTTAGGATTTTCTTGGAATCTGGCACATTTACAAACACTGAACATAATGTCAGGTTTACTAGCTGTGATGTAAAGAAGACTGCCAATCATTTCTCGATATTTCTTTGTGTCAATACTTTTTCCATTTTCATTAGCAGTTAGTTTGTCAGTAGTTGACATAGGAGTATTAAGAGGTTTTACAGACTCTAAACCAAATTTCTCAATCATTTCTTTGCAATATTTGGATTGAGAGATGTGAATACCTTTTTCTTCTTGCTTGATTTGTAGTCCTAGGAAGAAATTCAATTCTCCCATCATACTCATTTCGAATTCCTTACTCATGCTTTCAAAAACTCATTGCACATATTCATGTTAGTAGATCCAAAAATGATGTCAACAACATATATTTGTAAAATAAGAATATCATCCTTTTTATATTTTGTAAAGAGAGTAGTATCTACTATGCCTCTTTTATAACCATTTTCTAATAAAAATTTACTCAGTCTTTCATACCATGCCTTGGGAGCTTGTTTTAGACCGTATAAAGCTTTGTGTAGTTTATACACATAGTCAGGATGGTCAAAGTCTTCAAAGCCAGGGGGTTGTTTAACATAGAATTCTTCTTCAATAACACTATTTAGAAAAGCAGATTTCACATCTATTTGAAATAATTTAAAATCTTTATGGCATGCAAAAGCTAATAACATACGTATAGACTCAATTCTAGCAACAGGAGCATATGTTTCATTATAGTTAATTCCTTCAAGTTGATTATACCCTTGTGCAACTAATCGTGCCTTATTACGTATAACAGTTCTATTTTCGTCTAATTTGTTACGAAATACCCATTGAGTACCAATAATGGAGGTCTCTTTGGGAGTTAGAACTAATTTTCAGACTTTGTTCTTTGTAAACTGTTCAAGTTCTTCTTACATAGCTATTATCTAGTCTTCATCAATCAAAGCATCTTTATATTTTTAGGCTCAATTTGTGACAGAAAGGATAGATAACTGGCCATGTTTTGTGCTTGTGATCTTGTAAGAATCCCTTTGTTGATATCACCAATGAAATTTTCTATTGGATGATTTCTTACAGCATGTAATTCTTTGGGCAGGTCATTTAGCTGGGGATTAGGATTTTCAAGAGGATTAATATTAACAGAGGGAGAAATATCATTAATTTTTAGTTCTTCCATATTTCTGAGAATATCTTCAATAGCTGTATCATTTTCTGTCAATTCTTTATATTTTGGAGGAGGTTTAGATTGATCAAAGGTTACATTCATTGACTCTACCACGACTAGAGTTCTTTTATTAAAGACTCTATATGCTTTACTATTTAGTGAATATCTCAGGAATATTCCTTCATCGGATTTGGGATCGAATTTCACTAGATATTGTTTAGAATTTAGAATAAAACATTTACTCCCAAAGACACGAAAGTAGTTTATTTTCTGAGTTCTTTGATAAAAGAGTTCATAGGGAGTTTTGAGAAGAATTGGTCTCAGCAAGACACGATTCAAAATATAACAAGAAGTTGCAATTGCTTTGGCCCAAAAATATTTAGGAAGTCAATATTCATTAAGCATAGTATTGGCCATTTCTTGTAGAGTACGATTTTTCCTTTCAACCACACCGTTTGATTGAGGTGTGTAAGGTGCAGAAAAGTTATGACTTATACCGTGCTCATCACAGTACATTATGAAATTAGAATTGCCAAATTCTCTTCCGTGATTAGACCGAATATAAACAATAGAGCTTCCCTGTTGATTCTAAATTTTCTTACATAGAGCAGAGAAGGAGTTTATTGCTTTATTTTTGAATTTTAGAAAATCAACCCAATTGAATCTTGAATAATCATCAACTAGGACTAAAATATAGACAGCACCACCCATACTATGTTTAGGGATAGGTCCAACTAAGTCCATATGCAAGAGTTCAAGTGGTCGAGAGGTTAAAACGGTGAGTTTAGGTTTATGAGATGCATGAATTTGTTTTCCTAATTCACAGGCTTCACAAATATGGTCTTTAAGAAATTTAAGTTTAGGAAGACCACGAACATATTCCTTAGATGATATGTTATTAATCAATTTTATGTTAATGTGTCCTAGTCTACGATGCCAAAGCCAAGGGTCGTCATTTGCAGATACAAGACACACATTATCTATGTGTGAGTATGTATCTAAATCACACGTGTACACATTTTAACTTCTAGGATAAAGTAAAATTAATTTTCGAGTTTGGTCGTATATTGAACAGTTATGAGGACAGAATGTTATTTTAAAACCACTATCACATAGTTGACTGATGGATAAAAGATTATACCTGAGTCCAGTGACCAATTGAACGTTAGAGATTGTTATGTATTTACTGTACAGATTTCCAATTCCAACAACTTTACCTTTGTTGCTATCTCCTAATGTTACCTCGTTACATTCTGTAGCTTGTAGATTGCTCAATTTAGTTTTGTCGCCTGTCATGTGTCTTGAACAACCGCTATCAAGGTACCATTTATTTTTAATAGAATCAGCTGTGAGACATACCTGCAACATATATTAAATTCACAAACTGGTACCCTTTAATGAGAAGGGTCCGTTGGGTAAGTTTTCCAATTTGTATAAGGATTAGTTGTGTTTTCCTTTACAAAGTTTGGTACAGGATAATAATCACTCGAGGGCACACATGTTCTATGAGTAGCAGATTTATAATATGCATGACTAACTCTTTTAAATGAAGGATTTTGATGAGATTTTCTAGATGGTCTTTCATGATAAAGAAATTCTCTTTTTGTGATAATAGGTGCAGTGTAACTTCCTTTTGGTACCCAAATTATTTTTTCTGAATAGTTTCCATTCTTGGCATTACATGAGCAAATTGAATGACCATTTCTATTACAGTAAGAGCATTTATCAAAAGGAGATGCATGATCTTTTTCTTTACTTTTAACATGATAGAGTTTCTTATGTTTTATCTTACTGGATTCTCCGGTATACCCTAATCCTTCTTTATTAAAGCTACATCTTTGTTGACCTAACATAACATCAAGATTTTCTTTTCCTTTTGTAAACTTAATAACTGTAGAGTTTAAGTCATCCCGTTCTAGAGTCAACATTTTAATTTGATTCATTAGAATGGATTCTTTATTTTGTTTTTCTAATGAATTTTCCTTTTTACTTACTTCTTATTTTTGAGAATCTTTTATAACTATAGTGAGAGCTAAATTTTTAGTTTTAAGATTTTCAATAGAAGTAGTAAGTGTAGACCTTTTCAAGATTTTCATTTGTTTTTCTTAACTTTTCTAGTTCTTCTTTTACTACAAGATTTTCTGAAGAGTTATTTTTTAATTTCTCATTTTCATGTTTTAAGACTTCATTATCCATGATTAAATTAAAATTTTCTATTTCAAGATTTCTCCTTGTTTCAATTAATTTTTTAAATGATGCTTTTAATTTAATAAAATCTTCTTTAATAATTTCATTATCATTATAAGCTTGATGTTCCGAATTTTCCTCAGATTTTGGTGATGAGTCATTGTCCGCCATAAAACATAGATTTGCTGTTTCTTTGGTTGGCTCAGTAGGTTCTTCTTCATCACTTAGATCCCAGCCTTCTTCAGCTACTAGAACTTTGTTGTTGGCTAGTTTTGGACAATCCTTCTTGAAGTGTCCTGGTTGGTCGCATTCAAAACTGTTATTTGAATTTTCATTAGAGCCAGCATTTCTAAAGTTACTGTTGGTAGCCTTAAAATTCCCTCCTGAAACTTTTGGCTTGAAGGCTTGCTTGTTTCAGAAGTTGTTGAAGTTGTTATTTATTTTCATGAAGCCTTTGCCATATCTCTTTTCTTTGCTTTGAATTACTCTTCTAAGTTGTCTTGATAATAATGCAACTTCATTATTATCTAGACTCAAGAGTTCTTCATTCAATTCATCATAATCGCTTTCTTGATCAACAAGTAAGGCTTTGAAAGCGATTCCTTTCTTTTGGAGGTCTGTGTCTGATACTGCTTTTTTGACCAGCATGTCGACTTCGTGGGTACGAAGATTTCCAATGAGGCTATCAAGAGGATAAGCAGTTAGATCCTACATTTCTTTGATGGCTGTAACTTTTATTTTCCACACAGATGGAAGAGCTTTGAGAATCCTTCTGTTCTTCTCATTTGTTGTGTAAGCTTTTCCCATTTATTCTAGCTCATCAATGATTCTGGAAAAACGAGTTTCTATATCAATGTTCTTTTCACCTTCTTCCAGCTTGAAACTTTCATACTCTTAAATTAAAGCATCTTTTCTGGTTTCTTTGATATGACTGGTTCCTTCATAGGTTACAATCAATTTTTCCTAGATTTCTTTTGCATTCTTGCAGTCGAATACATATACTTGATATGTAAGTTAAACACATACATAAGTTCCTAACTTAGTCATACGATCCTACACGTATGTCGTCACATATCTTACGTACACATAACACATAATCAGTTTGTATGTTATTATATAACCAAATGACATAGCTCGTAATCATCATTATCTTAGTGTTTGAAAGTTTATAAACACTTATCACTATATGGTTCCATCGTAACATACTCACTAACACTAGCATACTTCACTAAATATGTATTGCAGATTAGGATAACAATACAAGCATGCATCAAATTTTAGATTTATAATTAACATGCTCTGTCCATTCAGCGAGGTGGCGCGGCCGCGCTTGGTTTGAAATAGGGAGTGGCGCGGCCGCACTGCTCCCAGTTTAAACCAGAACTGAAAATCAGTTTGCATGGCCTAGCTCGCTCACCCACATACATTGATGATGACATATGCAGAAGATACATGTTATGAGGTTTATAACTAGGTTCGATCTTATATCTTACCTTTAACATAGTTCGTTATCAATTCTTATTCAACAAGGCTTTAGTGAGTCCAATTCAAAAGCTTCTCATGTTTAGCCATTATACATACTCAATGAGGTCAAAGTACCTTAATCATACATGTTTGAGTTATTCTAGTCATATAATTCAAGGTAGCATAGTTCTACTTCATTTAGACTCATTTGAAACCATGTTCGATTAGTTCACATACTCATAGCTAGATAGGTGTATAGGTCCATCATGTCTAGATGCATAACATGTCCTATCATGGTAGTCAAAATTTTAGAATGCACATAAGGTAGTTATCAACCAAATTAGTTTTTAAACTCTTAGGTTTTCTTTGAAAATCTCATGTTAAACTAACCAAGCATGCAAAGTAAACCTTCATACCATCTATCATACTCATGTACATAACTACAACACATAAGCATGCTCAAGGTCATAAGTAAAAGGTTACTAAGTTCATTAGCTTTCGTTCTCTAACGTTAAGGCTCCTTTATAATGTTGTTAAACCAAGCTAAGGTAGGTGTTAACATGCAAGGCCACCTATGTCAGTATGTCGGGGACATAATTAGTCATACCTAAGTCAAACAAACATGCTCCATACATCAGGAACCACAAAAACTAGATTTTTCTTCTGCAGATCGGCGCCGCTGCACCACTCTGGTTCTAGCCCAGGAAGTTTCTGCAATAGCAGAGCTTCCAAAAATTTTCCAAAATTACTCATGAATCATGCTTGTATACTATCACATTGCATATATAGCATGCATACAAACTTAACTAACATACTAACATCCTCTCACATATCCAATTTCAACTAATTCATGCAATTTCTTTGAATTTATCACATTCAAAACTCAAAACTCAATGTAAGAATTATACCTCTTTGAGCTTGAATTGGGCAAGGCTTGCTCTCAATTTCAGATTATACACTCACTTCACTCTCTATAACAACTTAACCAACAATTTAGCAAAATGAAATAAGAAGAGAAGCTTGCTATTTATAGAGGAATGAATATCATGCCAAAGCTTTGCACAAGGAATTAAATCAATGGAAGAAAGGAAGAGATGTTGGGCAACAATTGTTTGGTGAAATAGTGGCCAACAACCCCCATCACCCACTCCCTTCTTCATCATTACCATAATTAGCTAGTTTGAGGAATGCAAGGAAGGAGAAAAGGCTATGCTTAGTGAAAGTCCAATAATAATCTAGAAGGGGGGGGGGGGGGGTTGAATAGATTATTACCATTTAAAAATTATCTTTGGCCTTTTTAAATTTTAGTAGATTAATTTTATCAAATTAATAAACAGTTTAAAATTCAATCACACAATGCACAGATATTTAATTGGTTCACAACATACAGCCCGTGTATGTTGCTACGTCCAGTCTCAAGCTCTTCTCCAGGACTTTAGATCCTTTTACTCCCTGTAATAAATACTCCTTTAATAGGAGGAGAAGTCTGTACAAAGTTTTACTGATAAACTTGCAACTATCCTCAACTAACTATCTTGGACAGCGAACTCCCAGCTCCTTCCTCAAGCTTAGTTGATACTTCTTTTGAGCTTAGTAGTATTTTACACTTTGGTCTTGAAACAACAATCTCTTTCTGACCTCACAAGTACACTAGAGACCCAACTCCCAGCTGACCTCTCTAAGACTTTGGTCTTGGTCAAAGAATTCTCGTCTTTCTCACAAATATAAAATAAACTAACTCACTCTTTTTCCTTTTACAAAACGTTAGTTTGAATATATGCTTCTAACAATTAGCAGATACAATTGTAGCACAGATACTTCTCAGATAAGTAGATATAGAATTTCAAGTGTATGATAAAAGTTCAAAGACTTTTATGTGATGTGCTTTTGTGAAAGCAGATGAAATATTTAAGCACCTATAATAAAGATTTTCTTTTTCTTTAAAGAATATTTTTCAATGAATTAAGAGAAAGATTTTTCTTTATAAAGAGTGTGATTCTTTGGTGTTGAATAGATATAACTTTGAATTAAACAACCACACACACACTTATATAATGCAACAATAATTGATGAGCAATTATATGAGCAGTATATTTGATGACAGTTTATCAAGTATGACAATATAATTCACTTTAGATAATACTTGAACAAACTTGTTTTACCCACTTATATATATATATATATATATATATATATATATATATATTATACTTGATCTACGTTGGGAATAATTTGGCCACTTGGAATTTTAAAGACCGTCTAGAGTATTTCAAGGAAATATCATCCGAATTGCATATCGCCTATCGGTATCCAACTACTGATTAAAATTTTCGATTCACAACTTGATAATCCGATATAGAATATTAAATAATATTTATATCGATTATTTATATCAGTAAATGGCCACTTGGGATTTTAAAGACCGTTTGGAGAATTTCAAAGAAATAACATCCAAATTATATATCGGTGTCCAAGTACTGACTCTTTACTAGATATGATAGATCATATATAAGATATATATAAATGTTTATCACAGGTTACATCTGATTATCTAAATCTATATATTGATTATACCAATAAAGGGCCACTTGGGATTTTAAAGACCGTTTGGAGAATTTTAAAGAAATAACATCCAAATTGTATATCGGTGTCGAAGTACTGACTCTTTACTAATATGGATATATAGATATATGAATATGTATGGCAATTTATCATAGATATATGAATGAGAAAGTATGAGATGATATGAACAATTATAATTTTGTCAACTTATCTCAAATACTTGGACCAATTTTTCTCTTCCAAAATAAATTATAACTTTGATTGAGAGAAGAGAGTAAAAGCTTGTTTGTATAATCTGTAGGCAAGGAGAGTAAGCTTTTCGATTTATAGAATTGGTAAGTTGAAATAAATAGAAAAGCCTCCTATTTATAAAATTGTAAGGTTCGGGCATAACCGTAATTTTGAAAAATAATTTTTGAATTGGAGGGTCCGGATTGCATGATGGATAAATGAGGGGCTCGGATCACTTCTCAAATAGCCGGATATAATTTTGAATTGGCCCAACACATATGAGTCAGTACATTATTTGTGCCCATGGATTTCAACAAAGGCATAAGCCTTATAAGTCTTTCATGCTAGCACATAAGCCTTCATGACACAAACATCAATGCCTAACATATTAAGCAATTTTTGTTCCCAGCATACAAGCTTCAATATTCGGCACATACACATATGCACCATGAAGAAATGAGGCACATACTTCTATGCAAGCATACACAAGAGTTTGGCATACCAACACACATATACACGGCACACACCATGCACACACACACGGATATATATATATATATATATATATATATATATATATTATATTTTAGAATACTTTAGTATATATATATATATATATATATATATATATATTTGGAAATAATTTTTGCCCATAAAAGAATTTGAAATTTCATTTTACAAAATAAAATAGAAATCTCCTTGCCTTAGGAAATGTTACTATATGAACTCATTTTATTAACACTTGATATTAAATTATCAAGGTCATAAAAGAAATTCAAAAGAAGTTATTAGAAAATAAATATTTTTGGTCAAAATATTCAAGGTAATTAATAAATCATTTTTAACACTTAATCCTATGGAGATGATTCTACCCTTTTGATCTTAAATTCTAATTTGTTATCATCAAAATTAAATAACCAGTTTTGGAGACCTATCACTTAGGCATTAGCCATACACGTGAATAAGAGAAATGAGACTCTAAATTAGGACAAGTCTAATCCTTAGCAACTTAGAAATGAAATAATGTTACAACTTTAGGTTAAATACACATACACACACACACACACACACACACACACACACATATATATATATATATATATATATATATATATATATATCCCTACTTAGATGTATATATATGTATACCTAGGTTTTAATCCTTTTTTAATTTACAATGTAGTTTTAGTGAGTTAATAACATTGTAACAAGTTGGGGATATTTATACACATTATATAATCTATGTACATTTGATAATACCGAATATAATTTAATTAAGTATTATCTTTCCACATTATCATAAACCTTATTATTTCAATTATACTCAATTTATAATTAAATAACAATTGTTTATTTAGTTTAATTTAATATTTCTCAAGGTACACATTTAATGTATCCACATATTGTCACATAAGCTTATTATGTAACTTATGTGATTCATTTAACTTTACCATATAGTTCTATATATTATATAGTCACCTTGAAGTGCCACACTTCATTTCATGTTATATAGATGTAGCTACTATATAACATATAATTATATATCATTGCACATAGTAATTAATTGAACAAACATTAATCTTATTATATTAATTAATTATTTACTAATTTATATGTTATTACTCATAATATCAATTAATTAACATTATTTAATTAATCCTTCACTTATAGATTCCTTCTTTAATTTAATTATACCATCAAAATTTCTCTCATCGTGCCACACAAGGCATTCCACGAGCTCATCATAATTCTCCATATTTTCTCAATTATCATAAATTCAAATTAATTTAATTAAGTTACAAACATTTATATTTGAATAAATATTCACATTTTTATTAATATCAATATTAATATTTATTCATGAAATTCACGATTATTACATAATATTTGACAGGATTTGACATTTGATATTTGACAGGAATTGAAAAAGTTAAGGCATGTAGAGACTTCCCTACACGTTTGGTTTATCAGAGGTTGACCTATCTTAGGCTTACTCTCATGGGCTTTTCGGCATGAAGGCACTACAGGAAAATAGTTTAACAGCGACCAACAATTTCAGCGACCGCACTATACGATCGCTGATAGCAGTAATAGCGACCGCCCTCTGCGACCGCATTTGAATGTAGTTGCTATATTATGTCAGCGACCGCGTGCGGTCGCTGAATGATCGCTGGTATGAATTTCCCGCTCTAAAATTGGCATGAAATGTTGGCGCGAAGGTTTTGTGCGACCACTCACTACCAGCGACCGCCAAGCGGTCGCTGATACATCCACATCATTAAAAATTTGCGACCACATGTGGTCGCTGATGGCGGTCGCTGATACTCTTTAATCTAATCAGGTTTAGGCATTCGCTCGACACAGCAGCAGAAGAAAAAAAAAGAGGGAGAAAAGAAGAGGGAGAAGAGGGAGCAGGGGAGAAAGAGAAGAGGGAGGGAGAAGAGGGACCAACCACCACTGCCATCACCCGCCATCATCGCCGCCGTCACCACCGCAGCGTTTTAGGTAAGATTTCTTCATATCCTAAAAAAATGTGTATGTTTGATTCTTGTGAATAGATACAATTTGCCATACCCAAATGTTATTCTTTCAATATGATATGATAATAGTTTTAGGGGAAAAAAATCAATGACCATGCTATAAGATATTTTAATACTTTATCAATTTGAAGAATAAAATAAAATAGAACCTGATATATCGATAGCCTTTGCCATTTTTTCAACTTCTGCTAGCCCAACATTAGAAGAGGTAGTATAACCATAGTAGAGAAGAACCCAGTTTTTGAGAAGGTTACGTTCAGTAACTAACCGACCCTCTGTATCAATCAGATTGAATGGGTAATCGATTATTGGTCCCTTGGTAGTATTTATATCACGGTTTACACCCTCACCTGATCTAGTGAACCAAATAGAAAAGTTAAAACTAAATTTTACATTATTTTGGATATAAACAGTTAAAATTTTCTGATTCAACAAATATTAATAGTCTGGAGATGTGTTTCTTTAACATTTTCAAAAACTTGATGTTGAGAATAAAAGAAATCATGTGTGTGCATGTGCAACAAATAAATAGATGGATAGAAAGAGAGAGATTGCCCAGCGAAGAACCATGCTGGAGACGCGTTGAGGTATAGACTAGCTAAATCCAAAGACCCAGTGGAGTTTAATAAACTGGAGTTATTTTAGGTGAAACTGTTTAATTTATCATAATGTAATATGAGTCCAATAATGGGATAGACTGGGTCTATTCATCGGTTATTCACCAAATCGGACCGTCCCAAATCGGACCGGACCAGTGACCAAATATAGTTAGAATTGCGTACAAAAATTGATAAACTGGTTCTAACAAGTATGATCAAGTCATATACTTACAAGTATTCTAAAATGTTAATCAGCTTCTAACAAGTATGCTTAAGTCATATGCTTAATTACAAGTATGCTTAAATGTAAGTCATATGCTTACAAGTATGCTCAAGTATGCTTAAATGTAAGTCATATGCTTAGAAGTATGCTCAAGTCATATACTTAATTACAAGTATGCTTAAATATAAGTCATATGCTTACAAGTATGCTCAAGTATGCTTACAAGTATGCTTAAATGTAAGTCATATGCTTACAAGTAATCTCAAGTCATATGCTTAATTACAAGTATGCTTAAATGTAAGTCATATACTTACAAGTATGCTCAAGTATGCTTAGAGAGCTTGACCATTCTATACATTAATAAGCTCATGTTGTCTGTAGTAGGTACCATAGTATCATGGACCTCTATTTAGACCGTAGTTGGATCAGACGACGAAAGTCAAGTGCCCAGATAGGTGCTACAGCTGAATTTAGAGCTAGTTGCCAAGTGTTATTGGAGTATGCGTATAGTCACTCGAAATGTATGAATGGTCAGAACAAGATAAGATGCCCTTGTTTGAAGTGTAAGAATGTAAATTATATGAACAGAGACATGGTAAACTATCATTTACTTGTTTCTGGGTTCATGAAAAATTACGAAGAATGCTGGTGGGCATATGGGCAGAGAAGAGATAGTGGCATCACAAAAGTATACAACTCGGGCAGCAGTACTCATCGTATGAATGAAATGGTTCATGATATTGCAGGGCTAGATTTTGATTGGGAACAAGGCAGAGAGCAACCTATGAATTTTGATGCCAAAGCCTTCTTTAAGTTATTAGACGAGGGTAGCTAGCCATTGTGGTATGGTTGCACCAAACACACTACATTGTCTGCAGTGGCGACATTACTTAACATCAAGGCTGATCACAATATGAGCCATGAGTGTTTTGAGTCGCTCTTGAAGGCCATTAAGAGTATGTTACCTGACGGTGAGAAATTACCTGATAACTATTACTATTGTAAGAAAATGGTGAAGAAGTTGGGTCTTGGATACCAAAAGATTGATGCATGTCCCAACGATTACATGTTATTTTATAAGGAAAATGAATAGATGACCCGGTGAACGTTTTGCAGTCATGATCAGTTTAGGCCTAATAAAGAGGGTGTGACTACAAAAAAATCAACTATACCATTTAAGATTTTAAGGTATTTTCCAATTACACATCGGCTAAAATGATTGTACATGTCTTCAAGAACAGCTGAGCATATGAGTTGGCATGCGAAATCTCCAGCTAAAGATGGAGAACAAAATCATCCTGCAGATGGGCAGGCTTGGAAAGATTTCAACTTAGCACATCCTGGGTTTGCATTGGAACATAGAAATGTGAGGCTTGGATTGTCCACTGATGGTTTCAACCCGTTCAGCCACTCAGCTGTTCCGTACTCCTGCTGGCCTGTGATTGTTACTTCGTACAACTTGCCTCCTTGGATGTTTATGAAACAACCACACTTGTTTCTGTCACTCGTAATTCCTAGTCCCAAGAGTCCTAAAAAGAACTTATATGTTTACTTGAGACCTCTTATAGACGAGTTGAAAGTATTGTGGGAGGATGGAGTACAGACTTGGGATGTTGCAATGAAAATAAATTTCAACCTTAGGGCAGCGGTTATGTGGACTATAAGTGACTTCCCAGCTTATGGTATGTTAGCTGGATGGAGTACACACAGGAAGTTGGCTTGTCCGTATTATATGGAGCATACATAGTCTTTTAATCTATCTAAAGGTCGAAAGCCTTGCTGGTTTGACTGTCATCGTCGGTTCTTACCGGTAGATCACCCGTTTCGAAGAAATAAAGAACACTTCAGGAAAGGGAAATTAGACAATGATATGCCTGCATCTCAATTGTCGAGAACAGAGATGCGAGACTGTGTGATGAGATTGTCGGTTATTTCATTTAGTATGATTGATGCCACAAACATAATCAATGGGTTTGGCGAATCTCATAACTGGGTTTGGAGAAGCATCTTTTGGGAATTGCCTTATTGGTCTACAAATTTGATTCGTCATAATCTAGATTGTGATGCATATTGAGAAGAATGTGTTCGACAATGTATTTAACACCGTGATGAATGTTACGAGGAAGACAAAAGATAATGATAAGGTACGATTGGACATGAAAAATATTTGTAAGCGTCCTGGATTAGAACTTTATGAATCTCCTAATGGTAAGATTGTTAAACTGCATGCGAGGTACACATTGTCTAGAAAATAAGTTGAAGATGTGTGCACATGTGTTAAGTCTCTGAAACTACCAGATGGTTATGCGTCAAACATTGCAAGGTGTGCTATGGGTGGGAAATTGCAAGGGATGAAGAGTCATGACTGTCATGTGTTCATGGAGAGACTCATGCCTATAGCATTTTAGGATCTGCTTGATAAACTAATATGGGATGCTTTGACGGATCTTAATCGTTTCTTCAGAGACTTATGTTCTAAAACATTAAATGAGAAGGACATGCCCGTACTTGAGAAGAACATCATAGAGATCACATGTAAACTTGAGAAAATATTCTCACTTGGTTTTTTTAACTCCATGGAGCATTTGCAGATCCATCTTCCTTATGAAGCTCGTGCTGGGGTCCAGTTCAATATAAATGGATGTACCCTTTCGAGAGGGTGATGGAAAACCTTAAGCGTAAGGTGAAGAATAGAGCTTATATCATAGTGAAGCATACAGTTTCGATGAGATATCTATGTTTATCTCAGACTACTTTTCGGGCGAAGTTTTGACAAAGGCCAATCGAGTCTCGAGACATGATGATGGGGGAAATGTTGAACTAAATGGTCGACTTTCTGTATTTGGTCTATCCAACAACGCTTATGGAAAAGGGGTGCGTATATTCCTCTCTGAACAAGAATTACATGCTGCACATACTTACATTCTTCTCAATTGCGAGGAGATTAACGAATTTGTGAGGAACACATGTGAATAACATATTGATCCCTTAACTTTCAATGACATATAATATACATTCTAATATGTTAATGTTGATAACATTGTATAGATCATACGATGACGAGTTAAAAGTGAAGCATCCCGGCATAACTGATAAAGATACTAAAATCAGTCGTGATAAATAATTTGCACTTTGGCTAAAGGACAAAGTAAGTTAAGTTACTTAAGCACGCCATATATATACTCCATATTAACTATGACTTCATTTAATAGGATGGAGTTTTTGTAGGCTTTTTCTGTGGGATCAACGATTTTGGCTAATATACAAGTCCTAGCTATGGAACCAGACATGGACCAAGTGAGCCGAAATGGATTCAAAATCAATGGTTGTGAATTTCATACCAAGGCATATGGTCGCGGTAAAAAAACAATGAATACTAGAGTGTGTGTCCAAGAAGATTGTTACAATGAGCTTGGTCGGGCCTTTTATGGGGAGTTAGAGGCAATCATAGAGTTATCGTAAAAGGGCATGTACGGGGGTCATATTAACTTGTTCAAGTGTCGTTGGTTTGATTCAGAAAAAGGGATACGTGTTGACAGATATGGAATCATCGATGTTGACCTCCATAGGTCCGCGTACGCCAACGAATCATTTGTGTTACCAACTCAAATAGTACAAGTATACTACACTCCTAGTCCTGTAAGGAAAAGGGTTAGACCGCTTGCAGATTGGCAAGTTGTACTTCATACTCCAACGCGCAATCGTGTAGAAATAGTAGACGGGGAGATTTACCAAGAGTTGATGCTTCATAGACAAACTATAATAAATATGGAAGACGACAAAGATGTAATCCAATTAGATGGTGGAGATGAACCTAATAAATTAGATCCTGAGTCATTACTTGTGCCAGATGACACTAATACTGAGGAGGAAGAGTTTATAACTGACACTGAATCTGAAGCAGATGATGGTTATGAATCTTCAATATGTAGAGGAGATAACTCTGACTCAGACATTGATTAAAAAAATAAAATGTATGTTTAGTATTACATGTTCTTTATATCATTGTCATGTTTATGTACTTAACTATTTTATGCAATTTCCTGTCATTATTGTCATTTTATATTCATATATACATGTATTGTCATTATTGTCATTTTATATTCAAATATAACTCATAATAATATCTTAAAATTTGTAAAATATAGATGGCTTCTGAAGCAGTGCAAAAAAAGTGCGGCTTGGGCCAGGGGCCTAATCATGTGCCAAAGGACCCTACTAATCCGGATGACCGGATTCTTATTCAGATACGTCCTCCTTCTGACAGCACGTACGTCCGCATCATTTATATATAAACATTTTAGATTTCCATGTAAATTGCTTTAAATATTATAATGAATCTACTTATCTTTAATGTAAATTGTTGTATATTGTAGTGACTTTTCAGATAACAAGATAGTCAAGTGCATTTCATAGCTGTGCTATCAGAACTAGCAGACAGCTGTGATTACGTGGGCGAGCACACATATTGCCCACAAGAATGCAGTTTGGGCTGAATTTCAAGTAAGTTTTTAATTGTTTAGTAGTGTTGGATTATATATTAATAGTACCATTTTAATATTATTATTGTTGTTTTATTTGCAGAAACGGTATAGATGGGAGGACGCGCAGGCTTCAGTGATACAGAGACTGTTCTTGCAGAAAAGCTGATAAGTAGGTTTTATACCTACTTAATGGACATCAACTTACCATAACTGAGGCTTAATCACACATGTTTTAGTTACTTTTCATGCGTTTTATCTTTGTTTTGTAGATTGCATAATGGGAAACTAGCTCGGTGACATCGTGGATGGAATGGGCATAAAACCGGCTCAAGTAGGAGCAAATGGCATGTGGTGGAGTGCATGTAAGATTGATATGAAGGTTGGGAGAAAGGAGAAACAGCATAGGTGCAGCAGTAGCAGCAGAAAACCAGAAGCAGCAAGCAGCATTCTGCTGGAAACCAGGGCAGCGCGACCGCGCCCTGGTAGAGCTTGAAAACAGCGCACCCGCGCTCGGAGAAGTCCTCACCAGCAGGCAGCGCGCCCGCACCCCATTTGTACTGAGGGGCAGCGCGGTCGCGCCTGACCGGTTTGACCAGAGTTAACTTTTCATTAAAAGTTCTGAATTGAATGTTTTCTCTATAAGGGTGTATTTGGAGGTTTAGACTTTATCATTGAACATTATTATTACTACTTTTAGGGTTTTTGAGAAACACAGAGAGAGTGTAGCCTCCTCTTCTACATTTTGGCTTTCTCTCTTGTTTCCTTAGTAGATTTGCATAGATTAGGTTTAGATTTGGATGTTTAGAAGGATTTGCTCTACATTGAAGGTTTAGATTTGAAAAGGAGAACTCAGATTTGCATTTCTCATTCCTTAGCTTCTGTTTATTTTCATCTTTGGTTTTCAAATGTATGAACAAGTTTGGATGATGGATATTGATTCACTTATGAACTAATTTCTATTGTGGGATTTTAATAGATCTTAGTGCTTAATTCAGATTACTATGCTTCCATGTTGAGTTTGAATTAATTATATAGGGATTGTCTAATGTAGTTTACTTTAATTGCCTAATTGCTTGATCACCAATTACCGGAATAACTCATATGAAATTGAGAAATGAATTATGAGTTCATATTTGACCATATTAGCTTGTGTTTATGATTCTACATGGTGTTAGACACCATAATTTGTGCTTCAGATAGACATGTACCGAAGCACCACTTGTAGTCATTTGAGAACTTGTGCTTAAACCCTTATTAATGTTAAGTCACATAGAAATATAATGGTTTATTTAATTTGGGTGTTCACATTCATTCTATCATTTGTGGATTGTATGTGATATGGACATGGTATATCGAGAGATAGCTATGTTTTGCTTTCGTGTTCTCGACTAACAATTCAAAGTAATCAATTGAGCTTAACAGGAGGTGTATCAACTTGAGTGACGCAATAAGTGAAGTTATAATCCCGTATCTTCCTTATCTGATTTATTTGATTGTTAATTAGTTGTCAATTGATATTCAACTCTGTTAGATAAATCACAATTTGATCATCTATTTAAGTAGACCGAAATAGTTACAAAACTGTTGCATGTTAGAATAGAGGCATTCATTATTCTCCGTGGGAATGATACTTTTCTTACTCTATATTACTTGTGGACCACGTGCAATTGTGTGTGTGTGATTGTTTTGATTAACACCCGAACAAGCCAACAAGTTTTTGGCGCCGTTGCCGGGGATTAGTGATTGTTTTTATTACTTTCGTCATCAGTTTAAATTAAATTTGTCTTAGTTAAACTAATTATATCTTATCTCATTTCTATCTTCATTATTCTTTTATTTCAGGCACTCTTGACTAGTGTGTTCAAACTCGATCTAAGTAGTCTACTTTTGTGCCAAGAAAGGACAACATCAACAGAAGGGTTCAGAGATTGAGAAAGGAGACCGCTAGCATTCAAGAGGAGACTGAGGCACCGATAGTTATGGCGGCTAAAGAACATAAAGCACTAAGGGATTATGCAACGCCGCGTATCCATGAGTTACAGTTGAGCATCACAAGGCCAGCTATAGCCGCCAATTCCTTCAAAATTAATCCGGGGATAATACAAATGGTGCAAAACTCTGTTCAGTTTAGAGGTATGGCTAATGATGACCCGAATAAGCATCTACTGAGCTTCATTGAGATATGTGACACCTTCAAGTTTAATGGAGTGTCGGATGATGCGGTGAGACTTAGACTCTTTCGTTTCACATTGAGAGACAAGTCAAGAAGTTAGCTTCACTCGCTACCGCCGGGGTCCATTACTACTTGGGAAGACTTGGCACAGAAATTCTTGGCAAAATTCTACCCACCTACAAAGACCGCAAATATGCGAAGTGCTTTTTCTTCATTTGAGAAACAACATGGGGAGTCCTTATATGAAGCATGGGAGAGATACAAGGAAATGATAAGGAAGTTCCCTCATCATGTAATGCCTCAATGGATGGAGATAAACACATTTTACAATGGATTGGGTAGTCAAACTCGGCCTAGCATTGATGCCTCTTCGGGAGGGGCATTTATGGCCAAGAGTTATGAAGAAGCATATAAGTTGTTAAATATGGCTGCAAATGATTACCAATGTCCTTCTTCTAGAATAAGTTAACCGAAAGTCGCAGGAGTAATGGAATTGATGCCATTACGACTTTATTGGCTCAATTAGTGGCTATGTCAAAGAAAATCGATTCCATTACCGAGTCAAAAGTGCAACAAGTAGCCTATGTTTGTGAGCTTTGTGCGGGGTCACATCCTACAGATCAATGTGCTATCAGTCTCGAGTCGGTGTAGTTTGTGAGTAATTATCAGAGACCACCGAACCAATATCAGAACACTTACAACCCCAACAACAGAAACCACCCCAACTTGTCATGGAGCAACAACCAAACTCATCAACCACAACATCAACAACAACATGCTCTAAGACCTTCATACCCTCAGGGATTTCAGAACCAACAACATCAAAAAGCTCCCACTCCTCAGACAGAAAAGAAATCAGAAATGGAGGAGATGATGTTGAAGTACATGGCCAACACCGAGGTGATGATAAAGAGCCAAGTTGTGGCTATTAAGAACTTGGAGAATCAAATGGGCCAAATGGCTAGCATGCTTACTAATAGACCACAGGGGACTCTACCTAGCAACACGGAAGGAAGAGAAGGGAAAAAGCAATGTCAGGCTATCACACTTAGGTGTGGAAAGCAGACTGCAGCTCCAGAGCCTAGCGCGCCCGCGCCCCAAGAACAAGGAGAAACAAAGCGAGCCCGCCCATCCCCAGAAAAAAATTCTGTAGATTTTTCAAAAGAAGAGGATGGCAAGCAAGGTTCTGACGCAGAACAGAAGGAAACAGTAGAGCAATCATATGTTCCACCACCAATAGTGTATCCACCTGTCCCTTATCCACAAAGACTCTAAACACTGAAATTGGACAAGCAATTTGCCAAGTTCCTAGAGGTATTCAAAAAGCTGCAAATTAATATCCCATTTTCAGAGGCTTTAGAACAGATGCTGAGCTACACAAAATTCATGAAGGGAATTCTGTTTAGAAAGAAGAAATTGGAAGATTTTGAGACAGTGGCCTTGACTGAGGAATGTAGTGCGGTGTTACAAAGGAAGCTACCTCCCAAACTAAAGGATCCCGACAGTTTTACTATCCTGTGCCTATTGGAGGCTTGTCATTTAACATATGTTTGTGTGATTTGGGAGCTAGAATCAACCTCATGCCATTATCAGTTTACACACAATTGGATTTGCCAGCTCCAAAACTGATAAATATCTCTCTTCAGCTTGCCGATAGATCCATTACTTATCCGAGAGGTATTGTGGAGGACATCTTTGTGAAAGTGGACAAGTTTATAATTCCCACCGATTTCATTATCCTTGACTATGAAGAAGACAAGGACATTCCTATCATTCTGGGAAGACCTTTCTTAGCCACTGGGAGAACTCTCATTGATGTGCAAAAATGAGAGTTCAAGATCAAGAAGTCACTTTCAACGTGTTTAAGGCTATGAAATTTCCTACAGATGAAGCGGAATGCTTCTGAATGGATGTGGTTGATAGGGTTGTGAATGAAGAGATCACACATGTGATGAACATTGATCCTTTGGATAGTGCACTGATAGGGGACCTTGATATGGATAACCTTGAGGTGGTTGAATATGTACAGATTTTGGATATAGTTCCACGGGTGAGCAAGTTTAAAAGTCATATGGAACCTCTAGAGCACACAGGTGAGTCATCTGAGCGATTAAAACCATCTCTTGAGATACCTCATACACTTGATCTCAAACCTCTTCCTAATCACCTCAGGTGTGCAGTTTTGGGTGATTCTTCTAGTTTGCCTGTTATAATTGCATCTACACTAACATCATTTCAGGAAAGTAAGCTGTTAAGGGTGCTAAGGGAATTCAAAACTACAATTGGGTGGAACATTGCTGATATCAAGAGGATAAGCCCTTCCTTTTGCATGCACAAGATACTTCTTGAAGATGATAGCAAGCCTATAGTTGAACAGCAGAGAAGACTCAACCCAATCATGAAAGAAGTGGTTAAGAAGAAGATTCTGAAATGGTTGGATGCTGAAATTATATACCCCATTTCAGATAGATTGTGGGTGAGTCCAGTGCAGTGTGTACCCAAGAAAGGAGGAATGACTGTGGTAGCAAATGAGAACAACGAGTTGATTCCCACTAGAGCAGTCACTGGATGGAGAGTGTGCATGGATTACCGAAAGCTCAACAAAGCGACTAGAAAAAATCATTTTCCTCTCCCATTTATTGATCAGATGCTGGATAGGTTGGCATGTTATGAGTATTATTGCCTCCTAGATGGATACTCGGGATATAATCAGATAGTCATTGCTCCTGAAGATAAAGAAAAGACAACCTTCACTTGTCCGTACAGAACATTTGCTTTCAGAAGGATGTTGTTTGGTTTATGCAATGCACCGGCTACCTTTCAAAGGTGTATGATGGCTATTTTCTCCGACATGGTAGAACAGAACGTGAAGGTCTTTATGGGCGACTTCTCAATTTTTGGGGACTCATTTGACATATGCTTGGAGAACTTGGTCATGGTTTTGAAACGGTGTGTAGAGACAAACTTGGTGCTCAATTGGGAGAAGTGCCATTTTATGGTACAAGAAGGGATCATTCTTGGGCACAAGGTTTCAGGCAAGGGATTGGAGGTCGACAAGGCAAAGTTGGAAATAATAGAGAGTTTACCGTCATCAAATTCAGTGAAGCGGGTCTACAGTTTTCTTGGACATGCGGGGTTCTATCGTCGATTTATAAAGGATTTCTCTAAGATTACAAAGCCTTTATGCAGTTTATTGGAGAAGGATGTCCCTTTTAAATTTGACGAGGATTGTTTGGCATCATTTGAGCATTTGAAGAGATAGTTAACGACAACACCTATCATCACAGCTCCAGATTGGTCATTACCGTTTGAATTGATGTGTGATGCTAATGACTTTGCAGTAGGGGTTGTTTTGAGGCAGCGCAAGGAAAAGATGTTTTATGTCATTTATTATGCTAGCAAGACCTTGACGGATGCAAAACTCAACTACACAACTACTAAGAAGGAGTTACTAGTTATGGTGTATTCCTTCAACAAGTTTCGCTCATACTTGATTGGCACGAAAGTAGTGGTGTTTACAGATCATGCTGCCATTCAGTATTTAATTACCAAAAAGGATGCCAAACCCCGATTAATTCAACGAATTCTACTCTTGCAGGAGTTTGACTCAGAGATAAAGGATAGGAAGGGTACTGAGAATCAGGTGGCGGACCACTTGTCACGATTAGAGAATTCGGGATAAGACAAGGATTATAGAGTTTTGATTAATGAGTCTTTTTCGAATGAATAGCTGTTTATGGTCCAAGGTGAAGTCCCATGGTTTGCTGACTTTGCAAACTACTTGGTTAGCAACATCCTCCCTCCTGAGTTGTCAAGGCCTCAAAAGAAGAAATTTCTGCACGATGTTAAATGGTACATGTGGGATGAGCTGTATCTCTTCAAGCAATGTGTAGACAGAATGATCAGGCGATGCATCCCTCACAGTGAGACAAAAAGCATATTACATGATTGTCATGCATCAGTGTACGAGGGACATTATGGAGGTGAGAGGACAGCGGCTAAGGTGCTTCAAGCGGGATTTTATTGGCCAACTCTATTCAAGGAAGCCTACCAATTTGTGCAAAAGTGTGAAAGATTCCAAAGGGTGGGAAACATCTCAAAGAGGAATGAAATGCCTTTGAACATAATTCTAGAAGTTAAAATTTTTGATGTTTGGGGCATTGACTTCATGGGACCATTCATGTCGTCTTGTGGTAATCATTTCATTCTGTTAGTGGTTGATTATGTCTCTAAGTGAGTTGAGGTGGCGGCTTTTCCAATAAATGACGCCAAGGTGGTCTTGAGGTTTCTACGAAAAAGCATCTTCACAAGGTTCGGGACACCGAGGGCGATCATTAGTGACGAAGGCAGTCACTTCTGTAATAGAAAATTCTCATCTCTTTTGGCAAAATACTGGGTGAATCGTCGAGTTGCTACAGCCTATCATCCCCAAATTAATGGCCAACTTGCAGTCTCTAATCGAGAAGTCAAGTGAATTCTGGAGAAAATTGTCAACCCCACTAGGAAGGATTGGTCCTTAAAGCTAGATGATGCAATTTGGGCTTACAGAATTGTATACAAGACACCTCTTGGGATGTCCCCATATCAGTTGGTTTATGATAAATCTTGTCATCTTTCTATGGTATTGAAGCATAAAGCATTCTGGGCCATCAAAAAGTTAAATTTTAACCTCAAAGCTGTAGGGGAGAAGAGACTTCTCCAATTAAACGAACTTGATGAATTTAGACTGCAAGCTTATGAGAATTCGAAATTGTACAAGGAGAAGGTGAAAAGATGGCATGACCAGAAAATCATTGATAGGAAGTTTAAGCCGGGACAAGCCATTTTGTTGTTCAACTCACGCCTTCGTCTCTTTCCGGGAAAGCTCAAGTCTAGATAGTTAGGGCCATTCACAGTGAAAACTGTATACCCTTATGGTGCGGTGGAAATTATAGGCCAAGACCCAGACAAGCCATTCAAGGTCAACGGGCAGCGGTTAAAACACTGTTAGGGAGGCGAGGTCGATAGCCAAAAGGCCTCAATATCCCTTGTTAATCCATGATCATTCCCAAGAGAGTCAAGCTAATCGACTATAAATTAGCGCTAGATGGGAGGCACCATTCTCTCCCTCTTGTTTAATTCTTGTTACTTATTGTATTATTCCCCCCCCCCCCCACCCATGTTTAATTCTTGGATACTTTGAGTTTAAGTCCATTTTTAATATAGTATAGCAAATTTCAAATATTGCATTTTTGAGTAGAACACATTTAGTTTATATAGTTCAATTTTGATTTAGTAGAATAAAGAATTGTCTCATCTTGGATACCTCTTGTTGCTGGAAATGATGCATTTATGCTAGATAGCTGCTGAGTTTCTAAGTGTTGCAGAATCTGCAGGTGCAGGTGCAGGGTAGTACGGTCGAGCCATTTACCAAGCCATGTTTAACGCTCTCGTGCCATCAGTTTGCCAAGCAGTATGCTCCCAGGACAGAGCGCACTCGCGCCCCAGATTACCTACGACACGGCGCACCCGCGCCACAGCTTGCTGAAAGTTTTTCTTAAAAGCCTGCAGAATCAACCAGCCCTTATATCTCCTATTCTAATTATACCGAACCTCTCTATATCAGAACAAAACCACAAACCCACCACTCCTAGACTCCTATTCCACTACTTCAACAAAACCTAACCTATTCACAATCATTGCCCACTTCCATCAAAAATTTACATAATCATTCCCCACGATTCTCCTCAAGCCCTAGTTCTTAGCCATATTCTCCACTACTTCATAAAATTCAATCCACTTCATCTCAGCCTCAAATTATATATAAACCCTAATCGCTATCACATACAAACCTAACTTCCACTTCATCAAAGTTGGGGTTTGCAGAGGGATTCATAAGGCAGAGTTTGGGATTCAGAATTTGTCAAGTTAGGGTTCTAAATTTTCTGTAGAATAATGGTACCAAAGAGGGTTCGTTCATCATCATCTTCATCCTCCAGTGATAGTTATGGTGAAGGGAGTAGCAGGGACGTGTTGGACGCATCTAAGTTCGTCAATTTGTCTACCCAACAACACTATGCTAATATTTTGGTGGCCAAAACCTTTGTGTTGAAGAGGGGCTTAAAACCAAGAAAAGAAGATGGGAGGCTGTGGAACATGATTCGAGATATGGGATGGATTGGCGTTGTGAGCACTCCCGTGGTTGCACCCATGGCAATTGTGCAGGAAATTTATGCCAATGCGAGGGAGACACAAAATGGGATTTCCTTCGTGTGTGGAAAGTAAGTGAGCTATTCCGCTCATGCTGTTAATGAAATTTTCCACTTGTTTCCTCCTTCTGCTGGGATAGTGAATTGGGTGGTAGCTGAGCAATTTGAGACAGACTTAGACAAGTTAGTGAAGGACCTCTACAGGTCGGGCACCACATGGGCTATCAAGCTAGGCACCGATAGGAAAACACACTTCTCGCACATAGCACTGAACAGATATGCTAAGGTGTGGAACAACTTCATATGCGCCAATTTGATGCCCACCCACCACCAGCACGACGTCACTACGGAGAGGACCATTATTTTGTATAGGATCATCACTTGGAAGTTCATAGATGTGGGGCATTTGATCCATCAGTCCATGCTTCGGTACATGCTAGGCGGTACCACTAGCGGGATTCCACATACCTCAGTAGTGACTCAGCTATGCATTTAGGCAGGGTTTGATTGGGAAAATGCGTTAGTGCAGATGCCCATGAAGGACATCGACCATGCCGCTATCAAAAAGTATTCAGAGTGGGAAGGTGGCAAGGCTCACCCTCGAGGCCTTGGGTTTATTTTGCCATATACTGAAGTACGTAAAGAAAAAGCTCCACAGTAGACACCACAGGCAACAGGGCCACCTCCGGACTATATGGCTAGTTATGATAGCCAGATGCGGCGTTTACAGGCGCGGATGGATGCTATGTACGTCAATTTTTTGGCCTACGCCGATGGATTGTCCGGTGCACTGGCACAAGCCTTCGCTCAACAAGGCGTACTAGTTGAATTTTCTGTCTACGGTGCAGCTATGCCATATCCACCACCCGAGCCACAGTCGGGTGGCCACGATGATGCTAATTAGGGGAGTTTCCTTACCCTTTACTTCCAATAAGGACATTGATTATTTCAAGTTTGAGGGTATTGGGTGTTTAGTTGAATATAGTAGTAGTTGCATGTTTATTTAGTTGCATGTTTAATTTGCATTTTCATATCTATTAGTTTGCATTTTGCATGTTTTCGTTAGTTCATTTAGTTTGCATTTCGCGTTGCATATGATTCCTTTTTTTTTTTCCAGTTGGTTTGAGTTCCATTTGGCCTATGATGATATTGGATTTACGGTGATTGTTGAAAATTGTTGATAGCTTAGGCTTGGTCATATTTTCATTACATAATGTTAATCTTTGCATGTTGATTTTGATGTAACCAGATAGCACAATTTTGTTATTTTTGCTTGTTGGTTTAGATTATTACATACTTATCTTCTGAGGGGAAATGTTTGTTTTTAATGATAGAGTTTTGTAGATAGTTAGCAATGATCATAATGATACAAACATTCAAGTTTGGGGGAAAAACATTGGGTGTGCATGCCATATAAAAAAAATGAGAAAAAGAAAAGAAAAAAAATAGAATGTTGAATAAATGCCTTGGCTAGTCGAGTCCTGTGGCCTTTGATATTCGAGCAAGTACGCCCTAGGGGTTGTCTTTACACCCAGCGCCCTAAAGCCTTTTGCCTTGGGAGTCGTTGGTCGAAAGCTCGCTACACGGGTATCATTGAAAAGCCTAAGAGGGCTAGACATTGCACAGTTGGGTGTAATCACGGGAATGCGTGAATATCTCCCTCGTGAGTGATTAAAAGCATAATAAACCCTTTGTTGACCCTTAGATTGAAGTGATGTGTAATCTTGGTTGGAGCTTCATATGTTTACAGTTTTTCTTGATTTGAAACCTTACTTTTCCTTGCTAGAAGCATAGTATGTGAAAATTTTACCTATATCAAGCTTAGTGGATTTTAGCACACACACACTACATCATTGTCAACAAGTTTTGATTTTTAGATTGTATGTTCTATGGCCTTATTTTTGGTTGGATACATTGTTTATATATCCTTGTGATTTCTCTGAGGCATCTCATATTAGAATTCGTACTTGACTGAAATTGGAATTCATTATCATTTTAGAGTAGTTTGCATTTCATATAGTTTGCATGTGTGTTTAGTTGCTTGAGGGCAAGCAATAGTTTAAGTTTGGGGGTATTTGATAAGTAGGTTTTATACCTACGTATTGGATATCAACTTACCATAACTGAGGCTTAATCTCACACGTTTTAGTCACTTTTCATGCTTTTTATCTTTGTTTTATAGATTGCATAATGGGAAACTAGCTCGGTGTCATCGTGGATGGAATGGGCATGAAACCAGCTCAAGTAGGAGCAAATGGCATGTGGTAGAGTGCATGTAAGATTGATATGAAGGTTGGGAGAAAGGAGCAGTAGCATAGGTCCAGCAGCAGCAGCAGAAAACTAGAAGCAGCAAGCAGTATTCTGCAGGAAACCAGGGTAGTGCGGCCACACCCTGCTAGAGCTTGAAAGCAGCGCGCCCGTGCTAGGAGAAGTCCTCACCAGCAGACAACGCGCCCGCACCCCATTTGTATTGAGGGGAAGCGCGGCCGCACCTGGTCGATTTGACCAGAGTTGACTTTTCATTAAAAGTCCTGAATTGAATGTTTTCCCTATAAAGGTGTATTTGGAGGTTGAGACTTTATCATTTAACATTATTATTACTACTTTTAGGGTTTTTGAGAAACACAGAGAGAGTGTAGCCTCCTCTTCTACATTTTGGCTTTCTCTCTTATTTCCTTAGTAGATTTGCATAGATTAGGTTTAGATTTGGATGTTTAGAAGGATTTTCTCTACATTGAAGGTTCAAATTTGAAAAGGAGAACTCAGATTTGCATCTATCATTCCTTAGCTTCTCTTTATTTTTATCTTTGGTTTTCAAATGTATGAACAAGTTTGGATGATGGATATTGATTCACTTATGAACTAATTTCTATTGTGGGATTTTAATAGATCTTAGTGCTTAATTTAGATTTCTATGCTTCCTTGTTGAGTTAGAATTGATTATGTAGGGATTGTCTAATGTGGTTTACTTTGATTGCCTAATTGCTTGATCACCAATTATCGGAATAACTCATATGAAATTGAGAAATGAATTATGAGTTTAGATTTGACCATATTAGCTTGTGTTTATGATTCTATATGGTGTTAGACTCCATAATTTGTGCTTCGGATAGACATATACCAAAGAACCACTTGTAATCATTTGAGAACTTGTGCTTAAACCCTTAATAATGGTAAGTCACATAGAAATATAGTGGTGTATTTAATTTGGGTGTTCACATTCATTCTATCATTTGTGGATTGTATGTGATATGGACATGGTATATCGAGAGATAGCAATGTTTTGCTTTCGTGTTCTCGACTGACAATCTGAAGTAATCAATTGAGCTTAACAGGAGGTGTATCAACTTGAGTGATGCATTAAGTGAAGTTATAATCCCATATCTTCCTTATCTGATTTATTTACTTGTTAATTAGTTGTCAATTGATATTCAACTCTGTTAGATAAATTACAATTTGATAATCTGTTTAAGTAGACCGAAATAGTTACAAAACTATTGCATGTTAGATTAGAGGCATTCATTATTCTCCATGGGAACGATACTTTTCTTACTCTATATTACTTGTGGACCACGTGCAATTGCGTGTGTGTGATTGTTTTGATTAACACCCAAACAAGCGAACAAGTGCGCTGTCAGCACCAAAGATAATTTGAATAAAGAACGCTAAAAAGCCCTACACAATGCATCGATCGACCATCCAGACTAGGGAGAGGACTACATGCACGAGCATAGCCCCTGGTGGTGCACCCAGTCCATATGGGCTGAGATGTGTGCCCAATGGAGAGCTGAGAGCTGGGTCAAGAGATGCAATACTGCTGCCAGCAATAGATCCTCGGGTGTACCTAATGGCGAAAAGGCGAAAGGCACTTACAGGGGCGACGGTATATCAAAGTTGCAGCATATCACTGCTAGGGTACGTATGAATAGTAAATTAACTTTTGAATTTGATAGAATATTTTTAATATGTTTACAATCATATATGGTTTGTAGAATATCACATGTTTACTTAGTAATATGGGAGTATGTTTTGTATAGGAGTCTCAGTCTCAAGGTCAGCCTATCCATTAGTTAGATGTGTACGTGGCCATCGATGATGGTCTGCCTGATGCTGTCCAGATAGTGGTAATAAGTTTTGACAACTTTGATATATGTTGTTTATTAAGTTTACGTTATTATTTAGAATTTAGTAATTATTTTTAACTATTTAATTGTTAACCTGCTGACAGGATACTTATAAGCGCTTAGTGAACGAGCGTTATCCTGAAGGCACCCCACATCCGGTGATTGATCAAGAGCTGTGGGAGAAGGCATCAGTTGTGAAGAAGAACTACGTCAAAGGCCAAGGACAACGACGATGCCCAACCATCAGTGGCACAGGCAGCTCTGCTACCAAGTCTACACAGTCATCGACCCATCTAGCTCATCATACTCCTACTGACTGTGTTAGAGCGATCTGTCGAGATCGTGATCTTCTTCGTATACTGGGCTGGCATTTGGTGGCTCTGAGTCCTGATGAATTAGCTACTGCAGTGGCGGCAGCAGCATCATCACAGTATGAGGATGGCAACGAGGTAATCTTAGTATTTATATTACAATCAAATTAATTAGTCACTTATATATACACACACATATATTGTTGTGTTTAATTTGTTGTATATTATCGTAATACTAGTATCAACATATATACTATATATGTAACTTGTTTTATTATTTTGTTAATTACAGGGTGATCAACAAGAAACTAATTTGGACGATGATGCATGACGGCCGACCTATAGTCTTGTTGTATAGCTATTTATGAGCCCTGTACTTTTATATTAATTCTTTGGATGACTGTATGTTACTTACACATTAGATTTGTATATATTTCTTCATTCATATTGATTTTTTAATGTTTATATAGTTTATACTATTTTGGTGTATGTGTCGGTATATGGATGGATGTTATATTATTGTGCATGTGTTGGGATTATATAAAACTTGGTTAGAAGTTTATATATACTGTCTGTTGTGTGTTGGGATATAAAACAGGTATAATTTTTTGGGAAATCCAAAAAACAGGAAAGTTATTTTTTTTTTATACATTAGCGACTGCATGCGGTCGCTAACACCTATTAATGAGTGCTAATTTAATCAGTGCGTTAGCAACCGGTGTCGGTCGCTGATGGCGGTTGCTAACACGTGGCCCACGTCAGCCTTTCGACCCTGACCATGCTAACTCAGCTTAGCGACGGTACTGGTCGCTTATAGCGATCGCAGGTATCTCGGTCGTTAATCGTGGTCGTTGATGTACATTTCAGCGACCAGATTTTATGCAACGAGTATCGATGACCGAGTTCAGTTGCTGATAGTCAACTGTGACCGTATGCGGTCGCGGATAGGCGGTCGCTGATAGGCCTTTTTCTTGTAGTGAGGTTCCCAGATCATCCCAATCTACTAGATGGGAATGAGTCCGATCTTTCAATTAGAGAGGATCTAAGTGGCGCCTTTCCTGAGCCTCACGACATTATTCTCCTCTTTAGTTCAGTAATCAGCCACCGATGGGTTTGCCTCCTGGTGGAGGAAGAATCACACAACATACATTCACATACATTCATCGCGCTTCACCGCATGCATTATAATGACATTGTGCGAATCACTAATATAAAGCATTGCAAAGAAAGAATTCATTCACACACAAGCATTATAAAGAACACATTCACACGCATGCAGATAACAGAGAATTGGAAAGATTGAAATGCGGCTTAAGCCCTCTAATGTCCCTAACAGAGTCGCCACCTATCGACGCCGGGAGAACTTCCGATTCCTAATTTTTCTACCCTCATTTTTCTTTAGATTTTTTTATTTAAAGGGTGAGTTTTAGGAAAGGATAGACATAAATGTCGATAATTTTGAAAAGATTTGATTTTATGTGATTGGGCCGAATTAGACAAAGTCGCCAGTTGGTATGAGTTCAAAAGGGATGTACCAACTCATCCAGATTTTGAAAGGTTTTAGTAATATAGCCTAATATGTAACTCTATTTAATTGGTATGGAACCCGATATTCATAGTGTTCGGGGGCTTGCTTAAGCGAGGGAAAGGTGTTAGGCACCCCCCGACTTCCATGAAACACGATTACCGTGACTTTTTCATTCCGTATGCATTAAGTGTGTGTGTGTGTGTGTGTGTGTGTGTGAAGCACTAGAAAAGTGCTTAAGTGCTTCATTTTGAAAGTAGTGTTGTGCCTCTTTGGGCCTATGTACAAATGGTTTGATTTATAGACAAGTTCATTTTTTCATATAAAGCATATGAAAATGATGTTTTGAAAGCTGGTTTTCAAACCCTTTCGCGAAATAGAAATCGAGGCCCTTTGATACTTCCAATTTTCTTCTAGAAGCGGCTTGATTTGATTTTAATCGAGATGCGAAGCAGCTTCGAAAGCTAAATCCAAAATATTACCTTCAAGGGTCGGGCTCCTTGTGGGCATGGAAGCCATCGAAGTAAGCCCGAGCACCACATACATAATTTTCACTATTATGGAGCCTTAAATTTGGATACTGTTTTAAGACCCAAGATTACATGTACAATGAATTGCAAGCTGGCAATACAACTTAAATAAGTCCATCAAGGGAACCAGATCTAGATCCATTGATTGAATCTTCGACCTCGTAGTTCCTAGGCTCACATGACATCATTTTCAAGCTTGCACGATGTATATATTGAAACAAAGTATATATATATATATACTTCTTAACTTTGATAAACAACTGATTTATCACTTAAATCCTTGTACGCTATTAGTCAAGCTTCCTGCTTCCTCTAGATATGGATCTAGGGTCGCGTAGTAGCATTAATATTTAAAAAACTAGAAAATAAACTAGATCTACCTAGATCTATGCCTATCTAGCTCAATGGGTCAAGCTATGAAGTTTTTGGACCGGTTAAATGCTAGATCAGGATAGATCTATTCAAAACACTGAAAATATCAACTAATACACAAAATGAACGATA
This sequence comes from Panax stipuleanatus, assembly GCA_020205555.1. Taxonomy (NCBI): domain Eukaryota; kingdom Viridiplantae; phylum Streptophyta; class Magnoliopsida; order Apiales; family Araliaceae; genus Panax; species Panax stipuleanatus. The sequence continues at coordinate 25,853,187 of CM035118.1, read as the reverse complement.
AAAGGCTAGATCTGTACACAACCAAGCAGAATATATATATATAGCCTTTATATATATACTAAAGTAGTAAATAAGCACAGATCTGAGAAGATCTTACAATATGTAAATATGTAGGAGAACGTAAATTGTTAGGACCATAAATGGTTCAACAAAAAGCAAAAATTATCTGAGGAATACGAGCAAGATTGGTAACAACTCAAGACATGCAAAAGACGTATGCAGATTTGCACCGCCAAAAGAAAGATTTCGGCATAGAGTTATTTGTGTTTTTAAAAGTATCTCCCTGGAAAGAAAAAATTAGATTCGAAAAGAAGTGACAATTGAGTCGAAGATTCATAGGACCTTTTGAAGTGCTGAAGCAAATAGGTGAGGTAGCTTATGAAGTTGCATTACCTCCGAAATTAGGGCACACTCATTACGTGTTTCACGTATCAGTGCTACGACCTTATAAACAAGATCACAAGCATGTAATTCAATATGAACCTATTCAGATAGAGAAATATTTAACCTACAAAGAAGCTCAAGTTCAAATATTTGAAAGAAAAGAACACGTTTTAAGGAATAAAATAAGATCTTTTGTAAAAGTGATATAGAGGAACCACAGTGCTAATTGTAGGCACTCGAAATTTTGCATTCCTGTTACTAACCCTGCAGAAGGGCAAAACCATCTTTTACCTTCTAGAGATAAACCTGGAAGTTCAGATCAAAGTTAAACCCCGGCGATAAACCCCGGTAAATCAAATCCAACCCTGACGACAACCCCGGGAGATACAATCAACCCCGGCAATAACACCGGGAGATCAAGTCAAACCCCGACGACAACACCGGGAGATCAAATCCAACCCCGGCGACAACCCCATGAGATACAGTCAACCCCGACGACAACATGATAAGTGGAATTTATACCCGTGAATCGACTACTTTTACACTTAAGAAGTTGCAGGTTCTTATTAGTTTATACTGATTTTATATTGTTTTGTTAGTATTTGGTTTAATATATGTTTTGTAGGAGTTTACAGATCATTTCCAAATTTTAGGGGCAAAAAGGTCATTTTTACAGCACACTGGCGCTGCAGCGCCGGTTTCTAGTATAAGACTGACGCCGCAGTGCTGCTTCTCTGCCAGCTCACCATACTCGGCACTGCAGCGCCCCAATCCTTCACATTATTGGCGCCGTAGCTCCAACTTATTGACCCGAGCCCTTGACCTGGCGCTGCAGCGCCATTCCATTGCTTAATCCTGGCGCTGTAGCGCCAACCCCTGTTTTTAGACAACCATCATTGGAAATGACATAGGAGGAAGGAAAGAAAGATATATATCAATTTATCAGCCTCCTCCTCTCATTATCCAACATATTGTGGAGCTTAACTCCCTTATTTTCTCTTCTCCTTCTTAGCTTAGCTTAGTTATTTCCTCCCTAGCTTGTATATAACTTTTGTTTACACCATAGAGTAGGGAGAAGATTGGGATTCCTTGGAGCTCAAGAGCGACGTAGCGACATGGATTAGAAAGCGAATCGAAGGGATTTCTTGGAGATTGAAGACACTGCGAAAAAGTTTTTTCTTCTCTAGTTTTTCCTTTGATTCTATATTTATAAATGTTGTTATTGTTGCTACTTTTGTTTAGTTTATTATCTATGAACTGAATATTGGCTCTAAGATTATAATGGAATCCTTTGTCTATTTAAATTGATTATCTTATCTTTTTTGGTTGGCACCATATGGTTTGTTTCAACATATTTATGCTTAATGATTCTTGCTAAGGAATTAGTGATGATTGTGGTAATCTATAAGAAATTGGGAAATGGATTGTAGATGTATACCTTGATATGTTGGCATGTGATTATGATTTATCTGTACCAATGGATTGTATAATTTATGTGTAAGATAGGAATATACTTATATGCCATGTGTGACCTAATTGAGAACCTATGCTTTAGTTCCTTGTTATGGCTAATTCACATAGGAATGTGTAGAATTATCACCTAGCTTGGATGTTCTTTTCTGTTCTATTCCCGTTCGGGTGGATCTAGAAAGGATATGTTTATACATACCTCGAAAGAGGCATATGCGCACTTGTGAGTTCTCGGTCGACAATCCTTCGAGACCACTAAGACCAAAGAGAGACAGTTAAGATATTTGATGAAACATAGCACACCAAGTGTTTGACAAAATGCTAGTGTGGGGTGAAGTTATGATCTTAGCTTGTAGCGCCTTAGATACCAATCGTTATCCATTTACTTGCTTTGATAATTAGAAGTTAATTAGATTAATTACACATCTTTCATGTAACTGTTTGAATAAGACTAAAGCGAGACAAAGTCGATATTTGGTAAATATTAGAAGTAGTTCCTCGTGGGTTCGACAACTCTCTTATCACTATATTACTTGTTAGACCGCGTATACTTGCGCGTGTTTTATTGATTGCAAAATCGATCAACAAGTTTTTGGCGGCGTTGCTGGGAAACTATTTATTCTAATATTGTCCAATATTGATTTCAATCAATTTTTTCTTAATTTGAACTTATATATTTGTATTTAATATATTTTTTAATTCCTTTCAGATATGGATGATTATAACTATCAATAGTCTTTAGAGAGGACAACACAACTGAGTTCGAAAGGAATACTTGAGCGTTTGCAAGAACAAATCGCAAATATCTCAAGATTCTCTGATAATCTTGAGTGTCAATCTACTCAGAATGTCTACTGTTAGGATCAAGTTGACTACGGCTCCACCTACTATCATTCGGAGAACAATCTGAGCTATTTATGGGACGACAACCAAGAGCAAGCCAGTGCTCCAACTTTTTCATATCCGTCAGATTATTCATACCAACAGCTGCCGTAATATGAGGAAACCTCCAGATTGGAGGAGACTCTTGACCAGTACTTCAAGTCCAAAGAAGAAAGAAGACTGAAGGAGCTCTTAACCAAATTCATAGAGCAGAATGAGGTTCAGATGACGAACCAATAAGCCTCATTGCGGAACCTCGAGAGATAAATGGGATAACTTACCAATGCTATCATGAATCCACCATAAAGCAATCAATCTGAAGTTATTGATCATGACGAAGGGGTTGAAAAGCAATTCACCGTGGATATTCTAGGAAATGGTGAGGGGTTACTCAAGGTTATTGAGGAAAATGTGGAAATACATCCTGTGCAAACTGTGGAGTCTGAAGATGGAGAAAATAGGAGCATGAGTGGCTGCAATGTCAAGAATGATGGAATTCTAGTAACCACTCTAAAGGTTGTTGTAACCCAAGAAGATCCAAAGGAGCATGAAGAACGGTTTCAAATTGTGAAATGCGAATTAGTGGATAATTCGACCAATGAAAGTTTCTTCGTGCCAATGGATGAAGTAGAGTTCGAGGCTCGCCAATCGTCCATGTCTGCCCTGTAAATCAAGGAAAAGTCAAAGAGGAGGCATGAAATGGTTGTCTTCGCATATGAGCCGGACTGAAAGTAACTGTGTAGAGTCTGGTCGTCGACTGTAAAACAAGCGCTCGATGTGGAGGCTACCTCATCTCAGTATCACTATTATAACCTCTTTATTTATGTTATGTGAATATTATATTTCCTCTATTTATAGTAATTTCGTAATATCGTAGTCTATCTCTATGTTTTTAATAACTTCGTGGTTTGTAAATATGCTTGTTATAGGAAGTTTTTAGTTTCTATAAAAAAATTTATAAAATTTTGGCTTTGTGTGCTAATAGGTAATTTTTGCTGGTGCAGGAATCCTTTAAAATTTTCAGAGATGCAGGTCTAGCACTGCAGCTTGCTCTTGAACTGGCACTGTAGTGCCTGCTTTGAAGCCCTGATTTTACAGTCCGAGCTGCAGCGCTCTATAAAGCCCACCAATTGGCGCCGCAGCGCCAAGAGCTTCCCTAATCTCTGTATACCAAGCGCTGCAGTGCCACTCTTCAAAGAAAAGTCAGCACTGTAGCGCCAGTACCTTTCAAACTCACTGCATGAGCAGCGCTGCAGTGCTCCTTAACGAAGAATAACCGGCGCCGCAGCGCTAATAGCGAAATTTAATTTTTTAAAACACCCAAAGGCTCGATAGATTAAGGTATAATAGCCCTTTCTAGACAGAAGAAGAAACCCAGCCGAGCACCTCATTTCCCCAAGCCCTAGTAGTCGATCGAATCACTCATCCCAACCCCAAGTGAACCCCAATTCAGGTGCTAATCAAGAATTTCTCTCAGATTGTCTTTAAGCTAGGGTTCTTCAATAAAGGTAATTAGGAACTTTTCTATTCTCAAGGGATACCTTTGCTTTGAGTTGTGATTTTTGTTGATTTTGGCCTTGCTTATTGTGTGAATTAATTGATTTCCACCGAGGGAAATCTAGTTAGAGATAATACAAGCAATAAGGCTGTCAGACTAGTGTTGGGTTTGTACGAAATCGTGACGCAATCAAATTGCAAAAATTAGCGGAAGCATGGTATATCAAAGTTAAAAAAAATTCTACAAAACCATTACCCGGATCATCCTTTATGCAAATTATTAATTTAAAACGATAAATAAGAAGTTATGGAATCATACCCTTGTAAAACGAAGCTTCCACAGGTACGAGTTCAACTCCTTGTTCTTCGTGATCTCCTTGAATTTCCGGGTTAGATTTCTTCCTTTGATCAACGTTAGCCACCCAAGTGTTTGGCCTCTAGAGGTGATCCACCAAAGAAGATGAATTATCAAGAAGGAGGGTGGTTGGCTTAGTTTTCTATCCTCTATAGAAAAGGAGTACTCTCCAACAATTGGAATTGCCTCAACTGATATCTATTATAAGACTCCTCTTATATAGATATTGGTCAACCCTTCTAATCCTATTAGACATGGGATTTCTTTTAATTAATTAAACTCTTTTAATTAATTTAGGCTTCCCACCACAAGGGGAATAATTAATTAAATTCATTTAATTAATTTATCTCCTAATCTTATTAGGAATAAATGAGAGTACTAATATTAAATTAATTACTAAACTCCTTTAGAAATTAAAATAATAATAATTGTAATAATATTAATAAGACTCCTCTTATTAATTTATATTTAATATTTCCAAAATATTAAATAATAAACATTAAGCTATTTAATTTATTCTATCACTATAGAATAAATTAATTACACTTAATGCATTATTACGATTATGCCATTACCTTCTTAAATAATTATTCTTCCTTTTATGGTGTGACCCTTTAGGTTCTCTATATTAAACCGGTTGTGAATAAATCAATTAGAAAAATTCTAATCTTATTTAAATAAATAAATTAAACTAATAATCTATTTAAATAAATAATATTTATTCTACAATAGGGATAAGCCTCCCTAGCGATCAACGACTTTCCAGATAATATAGATTTCAACATTAATCATAAAAGAACATGTGAGTAAATAGTTACCATACAATTCAATCCTTCCACCATACAATGTCGCAATTAAATATAAGACATGAATTTACTGTCAAGTCTTATTTTATTTAATTATATGTATTTCGATTAGAAAATGCACAACTCCAAATAATACAAATTAGAAACTCCTTTCTAATTTCATTTTACCTTGGCCAAGGATTCCTGGGTTGTCATTTAACGAATCACATAGGATATATCTCCTCTTTTACTAGAGGTGGTAGATTCTTTATTGATCATTCATTATCTCCATATGTAACTCATTATACCCAAGCATACCCTTTTATATATCCTAAAGGACTTTAAGGAATAAGTCAAAGTATAATTCATTACAAACAAGATACTATGATGATCTCAAGTCCAAGGAACACTTGTACTACTATCACATTAGGAATTCCTATTAACAGGCGAGTAAAACTCCATTAGGTATTCCATAGCGAGTCACGTTCAGTGAACTTATTCTCCAATAAGCACCTACATACTTGCTTTAGTGTCTCCATACAAATGATCATGAGATCAATCATCCTCATCCAATGAGCAAGCAACATATGTACCAATCTATCCGGATTTACTAATCCCCTTTTTAGTAATCCCACGATTGGGAACTATTTTAGTTTTAGAGCTTTCTAAGAATTTAGATCTCATTAGCATGATCATCATCATGATTCTAAAAGCATTGCTTAAAACTACGGGTTATTTACATATTATAAAAACAGCACCATATAGATAATTAAATGCCTTTAATAAATGAATATTTTATTAATAAATAAATAAGATTGTTTACAAAGTACGTGCTTTATCATCATACATGATTGGCTTGTATGCACACTACTATCAATCTCCCACTTGCACTAAAGCCAATCGCCATGGTATCTCATACCCATCTTCTCTAAGTGACGATCAAACTGCTATTGTGTTAAAGCTTTAGTAAATGGATCTGCAATGTTGTCTTGAGAGTCTACACGCTCCAAGGTGACGTCTCATCTTTCAATGATCTCCCTGATCAAGTGAAATCGCCGCAACACGTGTTTAGATTTTTGATGAGACCTTGGTTCCTTAGCCTGTGCAACTGCTCCTGTGTTGTCACAGTAAACGGGAACTGCTTCTCCAATGCTAGGAACCATACCAAGTTCAGTTATGAACTTCTTTATCCAAACAGCTTCCTTTGCAGCTTCACTTGCAGCTATATACTCTGCCTCTGTCACTGAATCAGCAACTGTTTGCTGCTTAGAACTCTTCCAACTCACTGCGCCTCTGTTCAAGGTAAAAACATACCCCGAAACAGATTTACTGTCATCTTGGTCCGTTTGAAAACTTGAGTCTGTGAAGCCCTCGAGTTTTAATTAAGACCCACCGTAGACAAAAAAATATCCTTAGTCCTTCTCAAGTATTTTAGGATATTCTTCACTGCCTTCCAGTGCTCTTCTCCTGGATTCGACTGGTATCTGCTCGTTACACTAAGTGCATGAGAAACATCCGGTCTAGTACATATCATATCGTATATGATAGATCCTATTGCAGAAGCATAAGGGATCTTACTCATACGGGCTCTCTCCTCAGGTGTCTTTGGGGCTTGTTTCTTGGAGAGATGTATTCCATGGCTCATCGGCATGAGACCTCTTTTGGAATCTTCCATGCTAAATCTCTTTAGCATTGCATCAATGTACGTTTCTTGGGATAAACCAAGCATCCTTTTAGATCTATCTCTATAGATCTTTATCCCCAAAATATAGGATGCTTCTCCCAAGTCCTTCATAGAGAAGTGTTTAGATAACCAGATTTTAATCGATTGTAGCATAGGAATGTCATTCTCTATCAGTAATATATCATCAACATATAATACAAGGAATGAAACTGCACTCCCACTAACCTTCTTGTACACACATGGTTCATCGTCGTTTTTGATAAAATCAAACTCTTTGATTGTCTCATCAAAACGAATGTTCCATCTACGAGAAGCTTGCTTCAATCCATAAATGGATCGTTGCAGCTTATAGACTTGATTTATTCCAACCTTTGAAACAAATCCCTCTGGCTGTGTCATATATACATCCTCCTCAAGTTTCCCATCGAGGAAGGCCATTTTCACATCCATCTGCCAGATCTCATAGTCGTTATAAGCTGCAATCGCAAGCAAAATCCGAATGGACTTGAGCATAGCTACTGGTGAAAAGGTTTCATCATAGTCAACTCCTTGTCTTTGTTTGAAACCTTTTGCAACCAGTCGGGCCTTATAGGTCTCTACCTTGCCGTCCGCTCCAGTCTTTCTTTTAAAGACCCATTTACACCCAATAGGCTTAATGCCTTCAGGTGGTGAAATTAAAGTTCATACTTTATTTTCATGCATGGAGTCCATTTTGGATTTCATAGCTTCAAGCCATTTTCCTGAGTCTTTATTACTCATAGCCTGTTCGTAATTCAATGGATCATCATCATTCATGATGTGTACCTCATCGTCATCATCTATAACGAATCCATACCTCTCAGGTATCTTCGGTACTCTTCCAGATTTACGAACAGCGTGTGGTATAGTAGGTTCTTCTACTTGGTCAGGTACCTGACTTTGATCCGTGATAATTTGTGTTTCTTGAACTTCTTCAAGATATATCTTACTCCCACTGACCCCTTCATGGATAAACTCCTTTTCCAAGAAGGCAGCATTTTTCGCAACAAACACCTTTTGATCAGTTGGATGATAGAAATAATACCCTAAAGTTTCTTTAGGGTATCCCACAAATCTACACTTATCGAATTTAGTCTGTAGCTTATCATTTTCAAACTTTTTGACATAAGCTGGGCAACCCCAAGTCTTAACATGCTTAAGATTTGGTTTCCTCCCCTTCCACATCTCATATAGAGTCTTTGGGGCGGATTTGGTAGGTACCTTGTTAAGTAGGTATGCAGCCGTTTCTAGGGCATATCCCCAGAAAGAAATTGGAAGGTCGGTAAAACTCATCATGGATCGAACCATGTCCAACAGTGTTCGATTTCTCCTTTTAGATACTCCATTTAACTATGGTGTACCTGGAGGAGTCCATTGTGAGATTATACCATTTTCTTTGAGATAATTGAGAAACTCACCGCTTAAGTATTCTCCACCTCGATCTGATCTAAGTATCTTTATACTCTTGCCCGTTTGTTTCTCTACTTCACTTCTGAACTCTTTGAACTTTTCAAATGATTCTGACTTGTATTTCATTAAATACACATATCCAAATCTTGAGTGATCATCAGTGAAAGTAATAAAATAAGAATACCCACTCCGTGCACTTGTTGTTATAGGTCCACAAACGTCTGTGTGAATCAATGCCAACAACTCTGTAACTCTTTCTCCTTTTCTACTAAAAGGAGATTTAGTCATTTTACCCATGAGACAAGATTCACAAGTTGGATATGATTCATAATCAGATAACTCAAGGAGCCCATCTTTATGCAACTTAGATAATCTTGTTTCATTGATATGACCGAGTCTACAGTGCCACATGTAGGTATAATTAATATCATCTCTTTTCCTTTTCTTAGTTTTTTCAATTTAAAAAATATTTTCTTGTAAGTCAAGTGTATAAAGTCCATTTCGCAAATTTCCAACACCATATAAAACATCGTCTTTATAAATAGAACAACTATTGTTCTTTATAACAACGTTAAATCCTTCCATATCCAATACAGAAATTGAAATAATGTTTTTAATAATATTCGGAACATAATAATAATTATTAAGATAAATGGACTTGCCCGAAGGCATTGCTAAATAATAAGTTCCTACAGCTAATGCAGCAACCTTTGCTCCATTCCCCACTCGTAGGATCACCTCATCATTGTTCAGCTTTCTACTTCAGACCAGTCCCTTCACATTATTACATATGTGAGAACCACAGCCGGTATCCAATACCCAAGCAGAATTTTGACTTTCTGAAAAATTAATTTCAATCATGAACAAACCTTGATTGGAAGTCGAAGCTTCTCCAAGCTTCTTCTTTGCCAAAAACTTCTTGCAGTTCCTCTTCCAATGACCCTGCTCGTTGCAATGGAAGCACATTCCTTTGCTAGCTGGATCAGATTTCTTTTATTTCTTTATGTTCACTTTGCCCTTGGTCATCCGAAATCGGAAGAGCTCCTTAGATATCTCATATTTAGCAGTCCTACTTTGTTCACCATACAACTCCTTGAGGTGAATCAACATAGTAGGAGCATCCATGTTTTCGTGCTGACGCTGAAGCTCGTTATTCATGGATGCGAGCATGATGCATTGAGCCACAGATGCATCATCTTGCCACTTTACAATGGTGGCAATCTCTTCCTCAGAGGCTGTTTCTGAAACAGTTCCAGGGACAGGTGAGTTTAGGACATAAGAAATCTTTTCAGCAGTGAGAACTATTCTCAGATTTCTTAGCCAGTCCGTATAATTCGGCCCGGTAAGCTTATTAGCATCAAGTATGCTTCGCAGTGAAATTAGTGATTTTGACATTTTTAAAATTCTGCATGTGAAAAACAACATTTTAGCAAACATTCATTTTATTAATTTTACATACCAAAATAAATTTAGGTCTTTATTTTAAATTGGTATCTCCCACTATTTTTATCAAACTATATTACCCTCACTTATATAGTTTGGCAACATCTAATTAAAGATTTGCTAGTGAGAATAAGGATCCCATTTCAAATGTATATAACCTTGTGGATAGAACAACAAGCGATATACAAATAAATAGGTAGACAACTCTTGTCAATTACATCACTATATAACTCTTTTTATTTTGCCTCTTAAATCATAATGGTCAAGTGTGTGCACATCCGAACTAAAATAATTTAAGTTAAGTCCAGCCTAGCACTTCCATAAATTCAAAAAAGAAAAATTTCCGTCCTTGTGGATAGCACAACAAGACTAGATTGTTCAATTTTCTTGATAAGCATCAAATGTGATTAATTAACATCTTAAATACGCAATACTCGCCTTGTGGATAGCACAACAAGCTCATATTAAATATTTAATACTCTATTAATTTATCATGCTAGAAGGCGACGTTCGATATTCCAAATATCATTTGAACGCTTCGGACTTAATATTATTTCTTTGAGGGGTTTGTTATTATTTGTCTCATCTTGTTTAGCGCGCATGCATATATATATATAAAATACGCGTCATTTTATTAAACATGCGAAGCATGTTTGCATAAAATATAATATATATAATATTTAGCATGCAATATAGAATACTATATTCTACCCGGATTGATTATGGACTTTTATTCTAGTTTGGTTCACTAGAGCCACCAAATGAACTAAAAGGTCAAACCTAGGAGTGCAAGAATTTAAATTTAAATATAACTATTACATTTAAACCTGGGCTCCATACAAACGGGTCTTCAAGCGCTCCTTGCTCATTGGTCTTCAATTTCTTCAAGATAATTCTAACTATTTCTATTACATTAAACTATTTAATTTAAATAGAAACCTTGATCAGCAGTTAAGGGGAAGTACATAGGAGGGAGATAGAATTTTACATCAAGAAAAAAAAATTAGAGAAGACGAGGTATACAGACCCCATTTAATAAAACTCATTCATTCAAGCATTCAACTAAAATAAAATCCAATCACATTGGTCAAATAGTCCATAATCAATCCCCATTTATTATCATACATATCACCATATATATCAATAAATAAATATTCATCTCATGAATTAAAACATTCCATATATATATGAGTATCATTTAATGGGCAATTTTAAATTGCATGAAATCCAATTTCAAGATTAAAATAAACTCTTTATTTTAATTATAAAATTATTTAGAATATAATATATAAATATATCATATATATATATATATCATATATATATATATATATATATATATTTGATATTACCGTATATATTATATATATTTATATAACAAATCAGGTTATATATATATAATATAAATTCACATTTATTTTTTAAAAAAAAGTCACCTTCTTTTATTAAAAGAGTCCTGCAGGTTTATTAAAAGAGTCATTTCCTGATGGGTCACCTTCTTTTTGAAGTAAGAAAGAGACAACACCTTTTCTTTGCAGAATTCAAGATTAGCACCCCAAAAAAAAAATTGTGATTCGTCCCAAAAAAAAACGTCATTTTTTTTTTCTTAAAAAAAATAATTTTATACAATAAAATTATGCCCAATAAATTATTTTAAATACATACCCATATGTATATGAAATCAAAAATAAATTAATAATTGCATAAAGGTTTGGCTCTGATGCCACTGTTGGGTTTGTACGAAATCGTGACGCAATCAAATTGCAAAAATTAGCGGAAGCATGGTATATCAGAGTTTAAAAAAATTTCTACAATACCATTACCCGGATCATCCTTTATGCAAATTATTAATTTAAAACGATAAATAAGAAGTAATGGAATCATACCCTTGTAAAACGAAGCTTCCACAAGTACGAGTTCAACTCCTTGTTCTTCGTGATCTCCTTGAATTTTCGGGTTAGATTCCTTCCTTTGATCAACGTTAGCCACCCAAGTGTTTGGCCTCTAGAGGTGATCCACCAAAGAAGATGAATTATCAAGAAGGAGGGTGGTTGACTTAGTTTTCTATCCTCTATAGAAAAGGAGTACTCTCCAACAATTGAAATTGCCTCAACTGATATCTATTATAAGACTCCTCTTATATAGATATTGGTCAACCCTTCTAATCCTATTAGACATGGGATTTCTTTTAATTAATTAAACTCTTTTAATTAATTTAGGCTTCCCACCACATGGGGAATAATTAATTAAATTCATTTAATTAATTTGTCTCCTAATCTTATTAGGAATAAATGAGAGTACTAATATTAAATTAATTACTAAACTCCTTTAGAAATTAAAACAATAATAATTGTAATAATATTAATAAGACTCCTCTTATTAATTTATATTTAATATTTCCAAAATATTAAATAATAAACATTAAGCTATTTAATTTATTCTATCACTATAGATTAAATTAATTACACTTAATGCATTATTACGATTATGCCATTACCTTCTTAAATAATTATTCTTCCTTTTATGGTGTGACCCTTTAGGTTCTCTATATTAAACCGGTTGTGAATAAATCAATTAGAAAAATTCTAATCTTATTTAAATAAATAAATTAAACTAATAATCTATTTAAATAAATAATATTTATTCTACAATAGGGATAAGCCTCCCTAGCGATCAACGACTTTTCAGATAATATAGATTTCAACATTAATCATAAAAGAACCCGTGAGTAAATAGTTACCATACAATTCAATCCTTCCACCATACAATGTCCCAATTAAATATAAGACATGAATTTACTGTCAAGTCTTATTTTATTTAATTATATGTATTTTGATTAGAAAATGCACAACTCCAAATAATGCAAATTAGAAACTCCTTTCTAATTTCATTTTACCTTGGCCAAGGATTCCTGGGTTGTCATTTAACGAATCACATAGGATATATCTCCTCTTTTACTAGAGGTGTTAGATTCTTTATTGATCATTCATTATCTCCATATGTAACTCATTATACCCAAGCATACCCTTTTATATACCCTAAAGGACTTTAAGGAATAAGTCAAAGTATAATTCATTACATATAAGATACTATGATGATCTCAAGTCCAAGGATCACTTGTACTACTATCACATTAGGAATTCCTATTGACAGGCGAGTAAAACTCCATTAGGTATTTCATAGCGAGTCACGTTCAGTGAACTTATTCTCCAATAAGCACCTACATACTTGCTTTAGTGTCTCCACACAAATGATCATGAGATCAATCATCCTCATCCAATGAGCAAGCAACATATGTACCAATCTATCCGGATTTACTAATCCCCTTTTTAGTAATCCCACGATTGGGAACTATTTTAGTTTTAGAGCTTTCTAAGAATTTAGATCTCATTAGCATGATCATCATCATGATTCTAAAAGCATTGCTTAAAACTATGGGTTATTTACATATTATAAAAACAGCACCATGTAGATAATTAAATGCCTTTAATAAATGAATATTTTATTAATAAATAAATAAGATTGTTTACAAAGTACGTGCTTTATCATCATACATGATTGGCTTGTATGCACACTACTATCAACTAGGGCTAGAGAGACGCACATAAGGTGTTCGACGATTTGTCAAGGTGAAGTTTGGGGGTTGTTCGGGCTCAGTTTGAATTGGAATTTGTCGAGAATAGCTTGGGCATTGATTGGGGTCTGTAATTGCATTGGATTAGCATTATAGTGACTAAGTTGGTTTCGTTTTTGACTTTGGTTTGTAATTGCCACATAAGGGCTGAATTTTGCATTTGATTGGCATAGGCCACTATTTTGACTGGATTGATCTATGGAATTTACTTTTGTTGAATTGGATTTTAGTTGGGCATTGTATTTGGTCTCCTTGGACTATTGGGGACATTTTTCTTGGGCATTTCTTTGGTTTGCATTTTTGGACATTTGTGCACGGTAACTACTTGAATTCTGAAAATGCCTCCTAAGAGACCGAGACTTAGTATTGGCGGATCTTAGTCGTTGGCACTGCATTGGAACCAAGCCAAGTTTATCAACAAGGAGGCGACGGCGCGTTACAACCAAACGTACGCCAAGAATAGCTTAGTGCCTAAGAGGGGCTTGAGGCCAGATCAGAATAAGGATAGGGACATGATGTCCATGATTCTTAAGCGAAAATGGCTGAATTTCACCAAACAACCAGGTTCAGCTAATTTTAACTTGGTTCGTGAATTTTTTGCCAACACCAGTGCTGAGGGCCCATCAGTAGTACAGGTTAGAGGCCAGGCAATGGCTTATGACAGCGTATCACTCAATGAAATTTTTGACATGCCTAACCATTACTTGGAGAATGGGGACCGAAATGACTATTTGAAGGATGGGATCAGTGCATATAACTTGGATGACATCATTCAGCAGCTTTCCAAGCTAGGCACTACATGGAGGACACACGAGTCCACTTGGGAGAAGTCTAATTTCCCTCAGAGTGCGCTCAACCGCTATAGAAAGGCATCGTATAATTTTATCTTTGCCAATATCATGCTTATATGACACCACACAGATGTCACCAAGGACCAAGTAGCCCTCCTATTTGCCATTGTCACCGAACTTGACATCGACATTGGCACCTGCATCCAAGAGTCTATCCTGAAGGCAATCAAGGGCACTACATCTGGGGGACTTCCACACCCATCGCTTATTACCAGATTGTATAATAAGGTAAAGGTGCAGTGGCGTGAGGATGAGGTCATGCAGCTACCCATGGAAGTTATCGACCACGCCACCATCTCATAGTACGATGTGTGGGACGGTGCCGAGTCACATCCGTGGGGCGAGGGCTATCTTCCTTCTACTCAGCCTCCACCTCATACTTCAGAGGCCAGGACATCACAACCGCTTGATTTTGGTTCTTCATCACAGGGACCTTTGGCTGATATTCTTGCATCTCTCAGCCTTCTACATCAGAACCAGAATGAAGTTAGTCGGAGGCAGGTGAGGCACTCAACAGTGATTGCTCAGAGGCAGGATATTATGATGCAGTATCAGACTGAGCTTTCGAACACCATGCGAGACATCTACTCATTGTTTAGTGGCGAGGATGCAGATTTCATGCCTTTCCAGTTCCTGGAGCCTCGTGTCTTCCCACCCTTCGCACCACCATCACCCACTACTGAGGACGGCACCGAAGAGGTCAATAAAGAGGGCGATGATGAGATCCCAGACGGTGAGGGCACATACTAATTCTCCTTTCCATATATTCAGCCAATGAGGGCATTGGCCATCTGAAGTTTGGGGGTATTTATCAGTTTTCTTTATCAACTTTTGATATTATGTTAGGATTCCATTAGTACACTATTATGACTATTTTGTTAGTATTTTGGGCTGCAAATTATTGTATTAATTGCAGTCATAGGTTATTGTTATCAGTTTTTGGATGCATGGATTATTTATGAATGTTTATTATTTATTTCTATCTATGTTACAGCTTTATTAGTATGAATGGATGTTTATCTATCTTTTTGTGCCCTGATAGTATCCATGATAGTATTAGACCCTATTTTGAGCTTATTTGTGCAAGGGTTTATATATTTAGTTAGATCTACCTAGTTGAGCCATGCTATGGGATGGGTTATATATAGTAAATTTTTTATTGTGGCTAATGATATGCGTGTTATGGCTTTGTCAAAATGGTTAAGCAAGTATGAATGAGATTCTTAGATTAATTTTTAGTTAATACTGCTGTTGATCCTGTCTATCCTATCGAGCACGTACCAACTGTTATAATTAGTTATGTTTCTAATAAACTTAATTGGTAATTTTTACGAAAAATTTTTGCGTTAGCTCTTGCGAACTTAAGTGAGTCGATGTAGTAAGATTTAGATCCTTATGCAAATTCGGATACATTCGTGGTCTAATAGCATATATAAAAAATAAAATAAAAAATAATAAGAATATAAGAATAATTCGATAGCCTTAGTTGACCAAGTTTGATTACATGGTTTTGTTACTCGAGTTAATAGATCCTTAGGGGTGTTCTACACCAAGTGCCCTAAAGTCATCTGGCTTGGGAGTCATTAATAAAAGGCTTGTTACACGAGTAACTCTTAATAGCCTAATGTGATTAGACATTACACGGTCAAGCTTGAGGTTGCATTACTTAAGAATATAACGGATAAAAATTCTAGTTTGGCATAAGTTTGGCTACGTGGCTAGTGTTACTTAAGTTATTAGATCCTTAGGGGTGTTCTACGCCTAGTGCCCTAAATCCATCTGGCTTGGGAGTCGTTGATTGAAAACTTGTTACATTAGTAACTCAGCCTAAGGTAGCTGAATTTTGTACAAGTTAATTATAGCCGTTCTCATGCTAATGCCGAATGGTCAGTTCTTGCATTTGTGTCTTGTTCTGAAGCCTTGATGTAGCTTAAGCGTATTGAGTTAGCATTTTCCTTTTTTGCAATTGTTTATGTGCACGAACTTTAACTGGTTAGAATAGTTGGTATTCACACACACAGAGATTTGGATCAGTAGTAGTAAACTAGGGATTTGATCGAAGCCTTATTTATGACTTTGCTTCTACTTTGAAATAGTTGCTCTTATTCTTGAGGTCGCAATGCTGGTATATAGTAGTTTAGTGTGATTCACATTTTTATTTACTTTTGATATTATGGTTATAGTAGTTTTGCTTGAGGACAAGCAAAGACTTAAGTTTGGGGGTATTTGATGAGTGGAATTTATACCCGCAAATCGAATACTTTTACACTTAAGAAGTTGCAGGTTCTTATTAGTTTATACTGATTTTATATTATTTTGTTACAATTTTGTTTAATATATATTTTGCAGGAGTTTACAGGTCATTTTCAGCTTTTAGGGGCAAAAAGGTTATTTTTACAGCACACTGGCGCTGCAGCGCCGGTTCCTAGTACAAGATTGGTGCCGCAGCGCTGCTCCTCTGCCAGCTCACCATACTCAGCGCTGCAGCGCCCCAATCCTTCTCATTTCTGGCGCCGCAGTGCCAAATTATTAACCTGAGCCCTTGACCTGGCACTGCAGCGCCGTTCCAAGGCTTAATCCTGGCGCTGTAGCGCCAGCCCCTATTTTCAGACAGCCAGCATTGGAAATGACCTAGGAGGAAGGAAAGAAAGAAAGATATATATCAATTTATCAGCCTCCTCCTCTCATCATCCAATATATTTTGGAGCTTAACACCCTTATTTTCTCTTCTCCTTCTTAGCTTAGCTTAGTTATTTCCTCCCTAGCTTGTATATAGTTTTTGTTTACACCATAGAGTAGGGAGAACATTGGGATTCCTTTGAGCTCAAGAGCGACGTAGCGACACGGATCGAAAAACGAATCGAAGGGATTTCTTGGATATTGAAGACACTGCAACAGAGTTTATTCTTCTCTAATTTTTCCTTTGATTCTATATTTATAAATGTTGTTATTGTTGCTACTTTTGTTTAGTTTATTATCTATGAACTGAATATTGGCTCTAAGATTATAATGGAACCTTTTGTCTATTTGAATTGATTATCTTATCTCTTTGGTTGGCACCATATGGTTTGGTTCAACATATTTATGCTTAATGATTCTTGCTAAGGAATTAGTGGTAATTGTGGTAATCTATAAGAAAATGGAAAATGGATTGTAGATGTATACCTTGATATATTGGCATGTGATTATGATTTATCTGTACCAATGTATTGCATAATTTGTGTGTAAGATAGGAATATACTTATATGCCATGTGTGACCTAATTGAGAACCTATGCTTTAATTCCTTGTTATGGTTAATTCGCATAGGAATGTGTAGAATTATCACCTAGCTTGGATGTTTTTTTCTGTTCTATTCCCTTTTGGGTGGATCTAGAGAGGATATGTTTATACATACCTTGGAAGAGGCGTATGAGCACTTGTGAGTTCTCGGTTGACAATTCTTTGTGACCACTAAGACCAAAGAGAGATAATTAGGATATTTGATGAAATATAGCACACCAAGTGTTTGACAAAATGCTAGTGTGGGGTGAAGTTATGATCTTAGCTTGTAGCGCCTTAGATACCAATCGTTATCCATTTACTTGCTTTGATAATTAGAAGTTAATTAGATTAATTTCACATATTTCGTGTAACTATTTGAATAAGACTAAAGCGAGACAAAGTCGATATTTGGTAAATATTAGAAGTAGTTCCTCATATTGACAACTCTCTTATCACTATATTACTTGTTAGACCACGTATACTTGCGCGTGTTTTATTGATTGGGAAATCGATCAACACAACACCGGGAGATACAGTCAACCCCGGTACAACCCCAGGAGATACAGCCAACCCCGACGACAACCATGGGAGATACAATCACCCCGACGACAACACCGGGAGATCAAATATAATTCCCGGTGATAACCACAGGTGATACAGTCAATCCCGACGAAAACTCTTAGAGACCAAATCAACCTTCGGAGATAGTCCTGAAGCATCAAATCATCCCCAGAGACAACCCTGGGATATCAAGTCAACCTCGGAGACGACCCTGAGGAATAACAGAGTCTGCTGGGATCAAACCTCGGAGAAAACCTCGAGAAATAGTTGAAAACCCTATCAATCATGGAGACAACCCCAAGAAGGGAAAAATGGTCATTTTACTAACTTGACATCAAATCAGGTCAAAAAAACCAAATCAATACCATAAATGTCATGTAGAACCATAACATTAATCCCGACTGAAAACAACACAAGACAGCTCAACGGACGGACTGCGAAGACTCAAAGATCTGGTCTGTAAGAACCCGAATTTTTAGATATTATTAAATAAGGATTTAATAAATAAAATTCTTAAACTGTGAGATGGGTTCGAATAAGAGTATTTTTATGTGATATAAGGTATGTGGTATTATATTACATAGGGTAATATGGACTATGTAATATGTATTTTTGTGATTTATAAATATATTATTAATATATATGTGTTACTTAGCGTAGAGACGATTCAGTTGAGATAAAAGAAGTGGATAAATTCCTATCGATATTAAATAATTTATAGAATTATTTTATCATAGTAAGTTGGTGACATTAAATATCCTTAATGTATAATCACCATATTCTTGTGTATGTATTAATAACTAGTATGTTTATAATATAGGTTATTAATAGCACTTAAGCTATCCATGAATAGGTTTGGATAGTGAAGCATGAGTTAGTTAAGGAATTAACTAATAAGAATAAATATTAGTTAATTTAAGTTGGGAGTTATATTATGGAATAATATAATGAGAGTATTGAACCTTAATTAACTATGATGATATAGTACAGTATTTAATTTACTTAAGTAAAGGAGTGAATTAATATGTGTGTTGAATATGTAATTATAGTTGGTACTTTTATATATATTACTTAGAATAGTAATATGTGAGAAAGTCTAATGTACGAATAACGTTATATATATATATATATATATATATATATATATATATATATATACGTTATTAAAGGGAGATAGAAATCATTATATCTTTAAATGAATATTTGAAGAAATTGTTTTGGGAACAATTTATAGAAAAGAAAGAGAAATGGTTATTATATATTTTAATAAAGGATATTAAAATAATTTTTAATATTGAATTATTTTAATAAAAGGAGGAAATGTTATTTTTGAATAGTAACATTACCTTATATATTTTGTATAAGGTGTGATTGATTAATATGATAGATATATTACATATTTGCTATATGTAAATAAATTGATAGAAACAATTTCTTATAATAGAAAATAAACTTATTATCTATTTTCTATATATAATATATGTACATGTATTGTACATGTAATTATTCGATATTATATTATATTATAATGTCTTGAGTTAATAAATAAAGTATTTTCTAATAATGAATATCTTTATTTGGAGAAAACATAATATTTTATGATATGACTACATACATAATGTTAAATGTATTTTCAAGGGAGTTTATTAATGAAAGGAAACTAAGTTATTTTAATTAAATAACTTAAGTTATTATTTGATCGTGAATATTATTATTGGAATAATTAATAGAGTATATATTAATTATTATAAGCGTAAAAGTTATACTTATTATAAGTATAATTAATTGAAGTAGTTTAGCATTTTAATAGCTTGAGTTATTATATTACCGTAAATGTTATATAGAATATTAGAGTATTTCCATTCACGATATATTTATATATGTGAACCTTGTGACTTAATAGTTCTAATTATATTGAACATATTATAAGTAGTAAGTGATGGGAATAATAAGCTTGAGATTAAGCTTGTGAGAAATGCCTTGTGTGGCACGATAATAGATTCGGTAATGAATTGATTAATTCGAAGATGGAAGAATTATTAATTAAATAATTAATCTATATTAATTGTTATTATAATAATATGTTGAATTATTATTATTGCGAGTAATAGCATGATAATAAGTATATTTGTTATAAATATAAGAAGATTTATATTTATTTATTGTGATAATTAACTATATAAATGTTAATTAATTGTTATGAAAATTATAATTCCATTGATTAATGAAAAATATATTAATTAATATTATTATTAATTAATAAAATAAGTAATTTATTAATGTGCAAGCATGCGATATTAAAATATATAACGTATGATAGTTAACTATATGTTGTACGAAGTGTAAAGTGCGACGTGACTATATATGCTATATAGTAAGGTGATAGAGTTACATGAAATATGTATATAATGTAGTGTGACGCTTTAATATAGCTATATTATATGTATATATTATATAGTATGATTGGTTGCATTAAGAGAGTTACATAATATTATTGCTTATGTAACATGATATGTGTGGGTAGACCTTAAGGAATACCCTATTAACATATAGCAATTGTTATTGATAATGGTTTCTATAGGATATTATAACTGTATTAATAATCGTTATAATAATGAGTAATACCCGATAGAATTATATCCGGTAGGATGAAATGTACATGAATTTATATATGTGCAAGTTAAAATTTCTACATGATAGTATTATTATTAGAATTACATTGTGACTTAAATGTATATAAAATGTATATATAACCTAAGTGTTGGCATACATTATAAACATTTGCTTTTGCTGAGTTCTTTCCTTGTCCCTAAATAAATGGCCCAATTCCTCTCACGTGCATAACTCATGAAAGCTAGTCTATTCCTATGCATCAAACTCAGCAATTTCTAGCAATTGATCATGGGGGAGTGGAGATAATGATGAATCCACCAACTCCTCACCAACTATTTGTTAACCATTAGATTCTTGCAATTTCCATTGTTTTTAATTGGTGAACATATACATGAACCGTATAATGAATTGCCTATATATAGAGCCTTCTCTTCTTCTCATTATGCTTGCTGAGATTTTCATATAAGTGTATAAGTGATAGTAAGTCACTGGGAGAGATATCAGTAAGGAAGAATTGTTATAGCAACCATTTCATTTCTGTAACAGAGGTATAACTTCCATAGTAGTTCTTAATTTCTCTAACTTCTAATATCTTAATTAAGCATAGATTATTTGATAACTTGATTGGAGTAATGTTATTAGTTGCTATGTTAGCTTACTAGTATGTTAGAACTGTGTTAGAATATATCTGGAATGAATTTCGTAGGAAATTTCTGAGATGGGTCTGTGAACTGCCGAGCAGAAAGCTGCTCTGTTTCTGGCCGGCCACCTGCGCAGCTGCGCCAGTTTTGTACTGGCCAGCGGCGCAGCTGCGCCGGTACCAGACTTGAGTTGCCAAGGCCTTGCGCAGCTGCGCCGGTACCAGATGCTGACTTTTGCTTTCTGCTACAACCTGCAATGTGATAACTTGTTGGTACCCTTTGGTCAAGCATGGAAATTAGTATTAACCCATATTATAAGCTTCCTGGTACTACATATATGTAATGGCCATGATAGTATGTGTTATGGGATGAAAGGATTTAAAGTTTACAAATAAACTTAGACTTGTTAAAATAAACTTTGACATATACACATTATGTGTATTCTGATTTTGTGAACCCGATAGTATGGTTTATATTGACATGAAATACATGTTTAAGGTGTTAATCACGCTACCATACATTATTGATAGAAAAGACTTGTAGTTTGAAAATAGACTTAAAGTTTTATAAACGAACCTTGACATATACATATGATGTGTATGTTCTGATTTTTAAGGATGATTGTATGACCTAGTTATGCATGGAAATAGGTATGTCATGTGGTTTCAAACCCCTTTGAATACCATGAACCTCTTGGTCACTTTAGTGTGCGGTTCTAGAGAAAACTTGAAGCCTTGAAATTAAACTTAAAGGAACTTGTGTACTTAAAGTTCTAAATATGATAACATACGTACATGGCATAAGTAGATATAAAATGTTTCAAAGTAGCCTTGCATGATTAGTTAAGCATGACATTGATTTTTGGAGAATAAAACTTATGAAGTTTTGAAAGTAGAATGGTTGAACATAGAGTTACTGGCATTCTAACTTTATGAACATGCATGATAGTATGCCTCTAGTCGTGATTGGTATGTGCACCCCGCTAGTTAACCGTGATATGCACTGTGCGAGCATATTTTGAAGATGTACTACACTAACTATAGGTAAATAGATTAGTTGTAGGCGGACATGTGTATATGAAAGATGATATTAATTGAGTATGGTTAAGGTATACCTATGCGTACCTAGCTATACTAAACGTATGATAAGAAAGTGCAACAAGGTTCTAAGAAACAAGTTAGACAACAATGTAACCTTTATTATTACATTGAGAATGTGTGGATGCATATAACTGATGAGTGTGATCTCTATGGTTAATATAACTGTGTAGGATTACACAAAGTGCAGAGATTCTTAAGCAGTTAAGTCGTAGTTATTAAACTACGAATCAGGCAAGTCTTTCAGTTCCTATTTGATATATGAATTCAATAACTGTTAGTTGAATTATATTATGCTGTGATAATGTGAACTTATATATGAATTGTATATGAGATATAAATGAGATTGAAAGTTGATCTTTGATGATATACTTGTTATGTGAAAATTAACATGCGTAGTAAATATAAATTGTTTATAAATGCATGAACTGAGTATAATGTTGTATGCTATGTGATGCATGAAAACTGTTAGAATTGCTGAGCTGTCGAGCTCACTCTTGCAAATAACCACTTTTGCAGGTTAAGGACTTACGATAAAGACTTCGTGCTTCTTGATTGATAAAGATAGATAGTATCGAATTGAAGAAGTACTATTTAGATTATTGCTTGAACCCTGTTTAGATTCTAGAAGTATTACTTGATAGTTGTTTACACTGTTTAATACAGGTTGTGTTGTAAAGATGTATTAGTTAATACATAGAGGATATCAAGTCGAGTTGTAAACGTTATACGATAACTCAAATATAATGAATCATATTTTATAATTGATTCAAGGGTTGTAATTGATTCAAGTTATAAAATCAATAAAAGATTTTATTCAAGGAGGATTGAAAAAGTTTAAATTATTCCGCATTTTAGTAACATCGAACATGATGTAAAGATGAGATCTTGGATATAAATAGAATTTATATTCTAAATTGTAATAAGTAAAGATGTATTCTTTTAGTAATGAATAAAACATATAATAGTTTGGCGTTAGTAGTATCGTGACTGCACCGAATTCGAGGTTTCGAAGGAACGTGGATTTGGGGACGTCACATGGTCATTGACCCATCTTTTCGGATTTAAAAAAGGTCAAATCTCATGTCATTGTGTAGCTCTCAGAAAGGGCTTTTCGGAAAGGTATAGTACGCTACAATCGGACTCCCAAATTAAGAGTTACGGAGGTTTGAAGCAGACAGGGCGTTGGCCGGAGTGCA
The DNA here is from genome assembly GCA_020205555.1 of Panax stipuleanatus. NCBI lineage: Eukaryota > Viridiplantae > Streptophyta > Magnoliopsida > Apiales > Araliaceae > Panax > Panax stipuleanatus. The sequence continues at coordinate 25,829,400 of CM035118.1, read as the reverse complement.
CGTACTTTGAGATAACGGGACCGGGGCCCACCCAAGGAGCCTTAGGTAGACCCGCGGCTATTTTGGTCTATAAATAGAGACCCCACCAGCCAAAAAAAGAGAGAAAAAAGAAGAAAAGAAAGGAAATTCCGCCCATTTTAGCTCTTAACCCTACCTACAGTGCTCCAAATATCAATTTTTCTCTTCCAATACGTTTGTATAAGTATATATACTAACATATCAAAATTTAACATGTAAAAACGGAGTTTTCAAGCCCTCCAAGTGGTGTAAAGCATTTAGCGCTACACACTGTAAGATTTCTCGTTATATGAAGCTTTTTACTGCTTTCACATATATTTATATGAGCGTATATATATATATAGCTTCTAGTTTTGCCTGAATTTCAAATTCGTGGCCTTTTTGGCTTACATTTATGTATATATATATATATATATATATATATATATATACATACATTTTTAAGTGCTTTTGGCAGCATGGATTTCAAATCCGTGGCTTTTATCGCTTTAATATATATATAAATATATATATATATATATATATATATATATTTATAAGTATTATTTAGCCTAGATTGTTAATATGTGGCATTTTCAGCTTTAATATATATATAACTAACTAACTATATATATATATATATATATATATATATTTACACTTAATTCAGTCATGCCTGAATTATAAATCTGTGACTTTTTTTGCTTTAATATATATATATATATATATATATATATACTAATTTCGTTAGCCTGGATTGCTAATTCGTGGCTTTTTTCGCTTTAATATATATATATATATATATATATATATATATATATATATATATATTTATACTAACTCGTTTGGCCTGGATTGCTAATCCGTGGCCTTTTCAGCTTCAATATATATATATATATATATATATATATATATATATATATATATATATATATTTATATTTCTCAGTCACGCCTGGATTGGAAATCCGTGGCTCTTCCCAACTTTAATATATATATATATATATATATAATTATATATATTATTTATTCAATGTGATTAAATATCTTTTTTAATAGTTCATTTAATGTAAATCTGTTTTACTATAAAGTTTGTGGACTAGATTTATCTAAATCTAACCATCTCTAATTTTCAACCGGTTTAAAAGCTGTCAAACTGGAACCGTTGAGCTAAAATGACTAAGATTTATTTAAATCTAGCTTTCTTTCTAGTTTTGTAAATATTAAAGCGACTATGCAACCCTAGATCCATATCTAGAGGAAACGGGAAGCTTTGGCTACGCGCATGCGAGGATTTAACTGATGAATCCTTTGTCTTACGTCGTCTAGATTTCAATTTGCATTTTATTTTAATATCTCGGATGTGCAGGATTTTTGATAATATTCTGTGAGCCTATGAATCACGGAATCTATGATTAAATCACATGGATCTAGATCCGATTCCCACGATGAACAACTTTGCACTGTAAATACAACTTGCTTATCCTTTTGTAAATGTAAATCAGAGGGACCTTAAAACAGTTATCCAGATTTAAGGTCTCAGCATAGTAAATTGTGGTTTATAGTGCTCGGGTCACTTCAATTGCTTTTATGCCCATAAGGAGCCCGACACTTGTATATACATTCTTTGGTCGAGGATGCTTAAATCAAAATCAGCCGAATGCAGAATAAAATGGAAGTATCAAAAGGCTTCAATTCCTATGCGAGCGAAAGGGTTTGAAAATCATCTTTCAAAACATCACTTTCATATCTTGTCTAAAATGGACTTTTCAAATAAATCAAACCCTTCGTATATCAACGAAGCACAACACTACTTCCAAATAAAGCACTTTGGCCCAATTACTGCAAGCACATACACACACTACAAATAAATTAGGGAAATTAAAAATATGCGGTAATCGTGTTTTACGAAAGTCGGGGGAGGGGGTGTCTAACACCTTCCCCCCGCTTAATCAAGCCCCCGAACTCTATCAATCTCGGTTTCCAAGGCCACGTTAAACAGAGTCCAGTAATTGATCCTACTTGCAAACTTTTCAAATAAAACTCGGTTGAGTTGGTACAACCATTTCGAACATACCAACTGGCGACTCTGTAAAATCAAACTTTTCAAATCGTCGACATTATATGTCGGCCTTTTTCTAAAAATTCACCCTTCAGATCAAACAAGTAGAAAACAAACAAGGGTAGAAACACATTAGGAAAAAGGGGATCGCTAAAGATTTTTTCCGACGTCGACAGTAATGAAACTACGTAGAAACTCGAGAAAAAGACGAAGAAGAGTTACCCCATCTTTTTGAGTAACCTTGTACTTGTGATTCCGATGACGGAATCCTTATAGGGGGGGGAGAATGTAATGACTAAAAAAATCCTATGTAATATTTAGATATTATAATGACAATTTTGTGTATAATTTTTTTTATATAAAATTATTGTGAAATTATTTTTTTTATTATTATTAAATAATTAATTAATTATTTCCAATAAGATATATAAAAAGAATATAGGATGAATATACATTATTATAATAATATATTTATATTAAGAATGAAAAGGAAAGCCAATATGGCTTAAATTGGATACATTCTCAAATTACGGATATGTCTATGTTCAATAAAATGATTGTATTATAATTTAAAGAATTTCATTGATTGTTGTTGTGATGTAAAAAAAGTTATTCTTTAGTAATTCGTTAAATACGATAATAAGCCACATACTAGTATTTTGTTGAATTAGAAATATGTCGACGCTGGGAGAACTTCCGATTCCTAATTTTTCTACCCTCCTTTTTCTTTACGTTGTTTTATTTAAAGGGTGAGTTTTAGGAAAGGACTGAGATAAATGTCAACGATTTTGAAAAGAATTAATTTTATGCGATTGGGCCGAATTAGACAGAGTCCCCAGTTGGTTTGAGTTCAAAAGGATGTACCGACTCATCAAGATTTTGAAAGGTTTTTACAATATGGCCGATATGTGACTCCGTTTAATTGTTTTGGAACCAGAGATTCATAGAGTTTGGGGGCTTGCTTAAGCGAGGGAAGGTGTTAGGCACCCCCCGACTTTCGTGAAACACGGTTACCGTGACTTTTTCATTCCCTAAGCATTAAGTGTGTGTGTGTGTGTGAAGCATTAGAAAAGTGCTTAAGTGTTTTATTTTGAAAGTAGTGTTGTGTCTCTTTGGACCTCTGTACAAAGGGTTTGATTTATAGAAAAGTTTATTTTTTCAGATAAAGCATATGAAAGTGATGTTTTGAAAGCTGGTTTTCAAACCCTTTCGCCAAATAGGAATCGAGGCCCTTTGATACTTCCAATTTTATTCTAGAAGCTGCTTAATTTGATTTTAGTCAAGATGTAAAGCATCTTCGAAAGATAAATTGAAAATATTAACTACAAGGGTCAGGCTTCTTGTGGGCATGGAAGCCATTGAAGTAAGCCCGAGCACCACTGTAACGCTCAAGAAAATCAGACGTTTATGTAAATAAACTTTATTTGATTTTATTGAATAAAATTATAATAAATTTTTATTAAAGTGAAATACCTATTTCAAGGTTGTTCTATGACCTAAAAGATGTGAATATGGTTAGTATTCTGGTTACGTGCTAGAAATAAATCATATGAATTTCCAAGACGAAAATATAAGTTTTCTGTGAAATTTATGTAAAATCACTATTCATCCATTTCTGCTCGGGAATTATATTTTAATTTTCGAGAAACATATAATGATAGAAGTTAAAGACGGGATGGAATATCTAATAATATTCCAGTTATGGCTCACGAAGTTTTCACGTGAGGACTTAAAATCCTAAGAGTTAGGAAGATCAAAACCTAATAATAATTGGTTAAGTTTAATAATAAATGATTATTATACGGAATGAGTACGAGTATACTACTAGATATTATACGAGTATAATACGAAGAGGATACGAGAATTAATACGACGTATAAATATGAATTTTGTACAAAGTAAATGGATTCAATTTGAATTAATTTAATAACTAAACCCGTGGATCGAACCGATGGGTTAACGAGTGGGTTAAACCCACGGGGCAACCCATGACCCATGAGGGACCCATGGGCATGTGGGGAGACATAGGTGACATATGGGAGGGCATGTTCTAGCACATGGGAATCACATGGACAAGAGGAGGTTTGCTTAATGACCAAAGTGCCCTTGGTCTTGCAAAACTATAAATAGAGAGCTTGGGGTGGCCATTTTGTGGTTTAACAAATTTGCAAACCATTATATTGAGAGAGAAAGAAGTGCTTAGTAAGAACCAAGCAAAGAACAAAGCAAGCTAGCTTACTTCTTTGACAAAGAACAAGAGTCCAAGCACTCAAGAACACAAGAGGTATAACATTCAACTTTAAATTTCAACTTCCTTCAATACATAATTGATAGAGAAGTGATTTGGTAGAGCATGATTGATAAGAAGTAATAAGGATGGCCTTGTAGTGAACTTGAAACACTAATAAGCCATAAAGAAGTGAAATCAGAATAATTGATTAAGGACTTAATGAAGAAACTATCAAAATCATGAGAATTGGACTAATAAGTATGTGAAACCATTAAAACCTAGAAGTTATAATGGTTAGAATCACTAATGAATAACCAATGAATTGATTCCATTTGGTTTGAAGTAAAAATATTGAATAACGAAGATTCGGCGAAAGTTACGCGATTAGATGTTAAGCATCGAAATCGTGAATTTTCCCGAAATAGAAGTCAAAAGTCACCGTTTGATTCAAAAACCTTAGTTTTCGATGGCATATCGTATAATTAGGTAAATAAAACTTGCGGGAGCAAGAACGAACCAATTCGTACTTAAATAAAGAATTGAGCGTCAAATGTTTACGAACGTTTAACGAACGCGTAAAAATGGACTAATCAGAGAATTTCTCGTCAACGGATCTAGAAATAAATTCTTACTTGATGAAGCCATAGAACATAGGATATGTGAACTTTTGGCTTTGGAACGAGCTAATTCCGAGTTATAATGATCACGTTACGAGCTCGGGAATCTTAGACTTTGAAATTTTTTTCTGAGAGACAGGGTCGGCATTGCAGCGCCGCCCAAGTAGTATTCCTCAACGTCGCAGCGCCAGTCCGAGGAGGGATCCCTGCACGGTGGGTGCCGCAGTTGTAAGACCCTAACTTTTATGAATAAAGATTAAATTTTTTTATATATTATTTTAAAATAGTAAGGTGTTGACTTGATAAATGTGAAAAGTTATGGGTGAAATGTGCAAATATTTCAAAATAAGCAAGTGGTTATAAAATACTCATTATTGTCGGGGAATATTCGTTTGGTCGTGGAATATTCTTGTTGTCGAGGAATATTCGTACGACGGCGCAGCCATTTGTGGGCCCCACAACGGAATAACTGTCGGATATAGAAAGCGACAGAAATAACATTTTTATAAATAACAGTAAAACTGTTACGGTTAAAATATTGGAATACCCGGTGATAAGAATACAATAATACACATTGTTGCACAGTAGCACACGGTATTGCACAGTATTTTGAATTATTGATTCTTACGTAAGAAGTCACTACTCAACAATTGTTATAATAATTACTGTTCAATATTTTATATTATTGATTCAATAATTGCTACATTAATAATTGCATAATATTTTATTGATTCAATAATTGTCATTGCACAGTATTTCAAATTATCAAATCAATAATTCATATTATTTGAATAATATTATTAGATAGCATTATTGACAATGTCAAAGGAAGTTTTGTCTAGGAGGGGTTATTTAATTGCGCGCCAGTAAGGAGAAATTCTTATCGGAAGGCCCCCTCTTTCCTGGGGAACGACCTGGTTGTCAATATTGTAGTTCGGTAATATTATTTATGAATAATTAAATTGTTGATAAATATGATGAGGAAATATTTATTTCAATTTTAATATAAAAGGAAGAATTTTTAGTATGAGACATTTGTTGAAAAATTTACATTTTATCTTCTCCGATAAATTATTTATTCAAATATATTATTATAATATTACATTATAATTTTATAATGTGATAATACAATAGTACAATTTTATCATTTTGAGTGGTAATATTTTTGTAATAAATTCATGGTATAAAATAAAATGAGATGGAAGAGAAAAGAATTGAATTGGAATTCTTTTAATAATTATAAATGTTATATATATATATATATATATATTATATAAAGCTTGTGGGATAATTTTTTTTTTCCTCCTTGGTATGCTGCCAAACTTGCCAAATTTTTCAAAGCTTGAGAAATTTCTCCGAAGGTTTAGTTTGTCAGCATTGGCATGCTAAGCTTTTCCTATAAATAGAATGTTTAGTTAAAAATGAAAAACACACCAGAATCAGATAATTTTCTGTCTATAATATCGAGCGTATTTCTTGTGAGTATTTAGATACTTTTAGTGTTGATAACAGTGCAAGTTTTCATCCACATAATATTCGATATTCCAGCAAAAATTACTCCCCGGTTAAGGTAAGGGATGTTATTTTCTTTCGTAAACGATGTTATTCTTTTTAATATCATTATACCAAAATATTGTCATGGATTTTATTATGAAATTCTTACTTTTTCCGTCGTGGTTACTATTCACATATACGGCACTATTCACGAAAAAATTAAATTTTCTTCTATTTGTCCAAGTTGCTTGTTAAGGTTTCTATCTTTGATTGAATCCAAATTTTGATCTTCATTCTTGAATTTTGCTCCACAAAGTATTATTATGGGATATTCTTGAACTTGGATAAACTAAATTACGAATCCCTAATCTTTGTCCTTTATCTCACTGGATTCGTTATTTATATTATTTTTCATCATCCTCAGTCCTAAAATGGTGATATAACTGAATATCTTTGGCCTGTAGAGCAAAGATGAATGATAACCTGATGAATATCTTTGGCCCGTAGTGCAAAGATGAATAGGTGTTGAGATGAACATGACCAACTGATGATACAAATTAATATCTTTGGCCCGTAGTACAAAGATGAATATTTGATTCGAGATGTATATTGATTGATGTTACAGGGATAAAATATTGATGATGGACTTTTAAATTATAGAAGATAGTAGACTTTATTCTCTACTTAACTCTTCTAATGAATTATTATTTCCGCTGCGAATATTGATCTAAAACTTGTTGTCAATAATATTTTATCTGAATTGTTAAAGACTAACGATAATTTATTTTTCATTATCTTAGTCATAATATTCTTACTGGGCTAGTTGAGCTCACCCTTTTCATCTATTGTCCTCTTCAGGGAATAAGAATGTTGCGGGGACTAGTCGGAAAACAGTGTGATGATCAGAGTTAGATCTGTAGAAGTCCTCACTATTCTATAAAATAGTGGGATAATAATTATAATAAATATGGAATGAATTTGAATGTTTATATTTCGTATTATATACGATTTGCATTGAAATTCATAGTTGTATGGTCGTATTTCTCACGACCTTTTGTTATAAAAGATTTGTATTTAGAATTATGTACCATGTATTTGGCGACTCAGAATGGGTTGGTATTGAATCTATTTTGGGAGCGTCACAGTTGGTATCAGAGCTTAGGGATATGATCTCTGGCGGAGATCTAGGAATAGAACTAGGAGGGGAGAGACAAGTAAAACCTTCGCTAGTGTGTCCTACCTAAGCTTATTTGGTATTTAATTGGTCTGTCGGAGAATAGGGTTAATATGTGATATATTAATTTGTTTAATTAACTTTTGTTTTATGGCAGTAATTAAGAATGGCAGTTGAAAATCTAAACAATGGAGTGAATGAGACCGTTGAGACACCTTTAATCACCAACTAGGAGAACATGCAACAGGAAGGCTATATTCCTCCTGTAAATAACCCTACTGAATAAACAATGAATGATGGGATGTTTAGGAGCTTTTTGCAGTTCATGCAAAGCCAGACGAGGGAGACTCGTGTTCATAATACAGGTGAAAATAACAACTCGCGGCTTGTCACTGCCAAGCAGTTTAAAGAGTTGGGACCACCAGAGTTTCAGGGAAAGCCAGATCCAATCAAGGCAGAAAATTGGATTAAGCAAATTACCAAGATATTTGATGTCTTGGGATGCACGGAGGAACAGAAGGTTCCATTCGCCACGTTTATGTTCTATGGAGAGGCAGATTACTGGTGGGAATCTGTGAAGCGTACCCAGCCTGCCGCACTCAAATGTCTTGGGAGGCGTTCCAAAAACTGTTCAATGACAAATGCTTTCCAGAAAGTATTCATCACTTGAAAGAGGTAGAGTTTATCAGACTGGAATAGAACAACATAACGGTGTCCTAGTACGAGGCTAAGTTCGCGGAGTTATCCCGGTTTGCACCTCATTTGGTGGAGAATGAGGAACGTATGATGCGGATGTTTCTGAGAGGTTTGAAACCAAAAATTCGTCAATACCTCATTTCTCACAAATTTTCTCTATATTCGGATGTAGTGAGCAGGGCCCAGTTATTAGAACGAGATAATGATTATGTTCAACCAAGGGACAACAACCAAGGTCGTACCGGTAGCAGCAGTCATCAGAACAATGACAACCAGCAGGGAGGAAAGTATCATGACAGAAGCGGTAACCACTCCGGCGGTAATCATGGCCATGATAATAGAAGAAGTGAGTCGGGGGGAGATTTCAAGAAGAGAAGGTACAACAATGAGAATGTGAAAACATCAATAACAGCACCAACATCAACTATTTCTAGGGGAGGAGAACGACCGCCGATCGTATGCTATAAATGCGGGCAAGAGGGACACATCAGTCCCAACTGCACACAGCAATCCAAGGTGTGCTATAACTATGGAAAGGAAGGACATATAGCTCGAGCATGTCCTGTAGAGAAACCAAGTCCAGCGGGGGTGGTGATTCCTAAAGCTGTTCCGGACAAGTCGAAGTCAGTGGTTTCGGGAAGGGCTTTTATCGTAACTGCCCAACAAGTAAGGAACCCGAATGAGGTTATTACGGGTAAGCTAATCATAAACTCTTGCGAAGTTTACACTTTATTAGATACCGGTTCTACACATTCTGTTATTTCACCTACTTGTGCTCAACGTTTGAACTTGACTTCTGAGAAATTAGACTTTGACTTATCTGTTGAAACTCCGTTGGGAGAAACCTTTGTTACATCCACAGTTTACAAATCTTGCTTGATTCAAATTGGTACCCTCACCCTACCTGTTGATCTTATATCTTTAAAAATACTTGCATTTGACGTGATTTTAGGAATTGACAGGTTAACCACTTATTATGCCAAAATTGATTGTTTTCGTAAGGTTGTTAGTTTTTATATTCCTAACCAACCTGTTGTGCGAATTCAAACCACCAAACCACTAAAATCAGTTAATGTCATTTCAAGTCATAAAGTTATTCGTTTATTGAAAAACGGATGTCAAGCTTTCTTAGCACATGTCACTAATCTAAACCAGAATACGTTAGGTTTGAATGATATTTCTGTTGTTAATGAGTTTTCGGATGTATTTTCTGAAGAACTTCCCGATCTAACCCTAGAATGTGAAGTTGAATTCCTTATTGACCTTGAACCCGGTACAAAACCCATTTCTAAAACCCCATATCGAATGGCTCCTATTGAACTTCAGGAGTTAAAGGTCCAATTACAGGAGTTGTTAGACATCGATTTTATTCATTCTAGTACATCTCATTGGGGTGCTCCTATTTTATTCGTAAAGAAGAAAGACGGTAGTATACGACATTGTATTGACTATCGGGAGTTGAACCATGTCACCATCAAGAATAGGTATCTGTTACCTCGTATTAATAACCTGTCGACCAATTGCGAGGTGTTATGGTTGAAGCACCATGAGGGTTACAGTTGGTATCAAATATTTGGATCATTTCGTGGTTGTCATTATTGATAACATCCTAATATACTCCAAAAGCCTCAAAATTTTTCTTAGAATGAACTCAATATGCGAAAATGACGTTGGTTGGAGCTGTTGAAAGATTACGATCATACCATCCAATACCATCCTGAAAAAAGCGAACGTGGTAGCTGACGCGTTGAGTAGAAGATCATATACGGGTACAAGTGCGATATTGGCAACACGAAGCCCATTTTGTATGACGTACAAAGGATGAAGCTAGAGTTAACGACTCCGGAGACCCACGTAATGATGTCAAATATACGCGTAGAACCAATTTTAATGGATAGAGTTAAAGCTGCTCAATCTACAGATCCGGAGCTGACGAATATGAAGAAGGTGCAAGAAGATACTATTCCCAAAGCAAGAATTGATGAAGAAGGAACTTCGAGTCAACTCCAGACTTTGTGTTCCTAACGATTCTGATTTGAAGTATAAAATCATGATGGAAAAACACAACACACCGTTCGCAATCCATCCTGAAAGTACCAAAATGTATCGTGATCGTCAACATACAATTTGGTGGAGTAATATGAAGAAAGAGATCGCAGAGTTTATCTCGAGGTGTTTAACGTGTAAACGTGTCAAGGCGGAGCATCGAGTGCCAAAGGGTCAGTTTGCAGAAAGTTATGGACACCAATTTATAATTTATTGGTCCATTTGAAATTCTTGACCGAGTAGAAAATGAGGTCTATAGACTCGCTTTACCTCTAAGCATGTCTTATGTTTATAACGTTTTTCACATATCTGTGCTACGAAAATACGTGAAAGACCCAAACCACCTTATTAAGTTAGAACCAGACGAGATAGCCGAAGATTTAATGTACGAGGAGGTACCTGTCAAGATCTTGGATAGGAAGGAGCATGTCCTACGCACAAAGATTATACCTCAAATTAAAGTTTTGTGGAGGAACCATGATATCGAGGAAATGACCTGGGAGTTAGAATATGAAAATGAAAGCGAGGTATCCTCACCTTTTCGATATACTAGGTACGTACGTCAATTTCGAGGACGAAATTTCATAAGGAGGGGAGGTTGTAAGACCCCAACTTTTATGAATAAAGATTTAATTTTCTTTATATATTATTTTGAAATAGTAAGGTGTTGATTTGATAAATATGAAAAGTTATGGGTGAAATGTGAAAATATTTCAAAATAAGCAAGTGGTTATAAAATATTCATTGTTGTCGGGGAATATTCGTTTGGTCGTGAAATATTCTTGTTGTCGGAAAATATTCGTACGATGGCGCAGCCTTTTGTGGGCCCCACAACGGAATAACTCTCCGATATAGAAAGCGACAGAAATAACCTTTTTATAAATAACAGTAAAACTATTACGGTTAAACTGTTGGAATACCCGGTGATAAAAATACAGTAATACGTGTTGTTGCACAGTAACACATGGTATTGCACAGTATTTTGAATTATTGATTCTTACGTAAGAAGTCACTACTCAACAATTGTTACAATAATTACTGTTTAATATTTTATATTAATTATTCAATAATTGCTTCATTAATAATTGCATAATATTTTATTGATTCAATAATTGTCATTGCACAATATTTCAAATTATCAAATCAATAATTCATATTATTTGAATAATATTATTAGATAGGATTATTGGCAATGTCTAAGGAAGTTCTGTCTAGGAGGGGTTATTTAATTGCGCGCCAGTAAGGAGAAATCCTTATCGGAAGGCCCCCTCTTTCCTGGGGAACGACCTGGTTGTCAATATTGTAGTTCGGTAATATTATTTATGAATAATTAAATTATTGATAAATATGATGAGGAAATATTTATTTCAATTTTGATATAAAAGGAAGAATTTTTAGTATGAGACATTTGTTGAAAAATTTACATTTTATCTTCTCCGATAAATTATTTATTCAAATATATTATTATAATTTTATAATGTGATAATATAATAGTACAATTTTATCATTTTGAGTGGTAATATTTTTGTAATAAATTCATGGTATAAAATAAAATGAGATGGAAGAGAAAAGAATTGAATTGGAATTCTTTTAATAATTATAAATGTTATATATATAAAGCATGTGGGATAATGTGTTTTTTCCTCCTTGGTATGCTGCCAAACTTGTCAAATTTTTCAAAGCTTGAGAAATTTCTTCGAAGGCTTAGTTTGTCAGCATTGACATGCTAAGCTTTTCCTATAAATAGGGTGCTTAGTTAGAAATGAAAAACACACCAGAATCAGAAAGATTTCTCTCTATAATATCGAGCGTATTTCTTGTGAGTATTTAGATACTTTGAGTGTTAATAACAGTGCAAATTTTCGTCCACATAATATCCGATATTCTAGCCAAAACTACTCTCCGGTTAAGGTAAGGCATGTTATTTTCTTTCGTAAACAATGTTATTCTTTTCAATATCATTATACCAAAATATTGTCATGGATTTAATTATAAAATTCTTACTTTTTTCGTCGGGGTTACTATTCACGTATACGACACTATTCACGTATACGGCACTATTCACAAAAAAATTAAATTTTCTTCTATTTGTCCAAGTTTCTTGTTAAGGTTCCTATCTTTGATTGGATCTAAGTTTTAATCTTCATTCTTGAATTTTGCTCCACAAAGTATTATTATGGAATATTCTTGAACTTGGATAAACTAAATTACGAATCCCTAATCTTTGTCCTTTATCTCACTGGATTCGTTGTTTATATTATTTTTCATCATCCTCAGTCCTAAAATGGTGATATAACTGAATATCTTTGGCCTGTAGAGCAAAGATGAATGATTACCTGATGAATATCTTTGGCCCGTAGTGCAAAGATGAATAGGTGTTGAGATGAACATGACCAACTGATGATACAAATTAATATCTTTGGCCCGTAGTACAAAGATGAATATTTGAGTCGAGATGTATATTGATTGATGTTACAGGGATAAAATATTGATGATGGACTTTTAAATTATAGAAGATAGTAGACTTTATTCTCTACTTAACTCTTCTAATGAATTATTATTTCCGCTGCGAATATTGATCTAAAACTTGTTGTCAATAATATTTTATCTGAATTGTTAAAGACTAACGATAATTTATTTTTCATTATCTTAGTCATAATATTCTTACTGGGCTAGTTGAGCTCACCCTTTTCATCTATTGTCCTCTTCAGGGAATAAGAATGTTGCGGGGACTAGTCGGAAAACAGTATGATGATCAGAGTTAGATCTGTAGAAGTCCTCACTATTCTATAAAATAGTGGGATAATAATTATAATAAATATGGAATGAATTTGAATGTTTATATTTCGTATTATAGTCGATTTGCATTGAAATTCATAGTTGTATGGTCGTATTTCTCACGACCTTTTGTTATAAAAGATTTGTATTTGAAATTCTGTACCATGTATTTGGCTACTAAGAATGGGTTGGTATTGAACCTATTTTGGGAGCGTCACAACAGTGCCGCTTGATAAGGTAAACCTGGCGCCGCAGCGCTGGGCCAGAGTTTAGGTTCTATGAGACCAGCGCCGCAGCGCCGCTTTGAGAGGCAAAGCTGGCGCCGCAGTGCCCTTAAGTAAAAAATTTTCAACGTGAATGTTTATTAACCTAGCTTGCTATATGGTAATTATGGGGTAAGTATATGGTTAATATTCATGAAGAAAAATCACTTAAACAACATTTTTAAGAATGGTTTTAAGAATTAAACGTTGAAAACACGTATTTAAATTTAAAACTCAAAATTTGATAATGTAAACCGTAAATCGTAATCGTGTTATGAGCGTGCCTTAAGGTTATATGACATGTAATAGAGGCGCGTGGTACGTGAATGATATTAAGTGAAGTTAAAACTTACTTAATTTCTATACGGAGTCCGGTAACAGGTATCCGATGGAAATGTGATTGACGTATCGAATCGATTAAGGTTTCGTCGGTTGTTGTGCATAACGATGATCGGCGAGAGTCGATTTATGACATATAAATGTTAATAAGTCATGAAGAATGTTAAATAACTTGAACGGATGTTATTAGTTTAACAATTCGGCTAAGTTAGACGAGAAGGAGAAGATAGTTACACAATGTATATCAGTTGTGATAATCTAATTGGTATGCTATGTGTTTATATCTTGTAGAAGTTGTAAAGACTGAGTAAAGTAAACTTAAAGGTTTAAAGGCGGAAAGGAAAGTTTTCTTATCTTGTTCAAGTTTTGCTTGATGCAAGTTTCCTAACTCTTGTATTAACATTACGTTTTGCAAGTTTTCTAAACTCTTGTCTATACTTTATATTGGACAAGTTGTCAAGATACATAGTTGTGACACCCTCAAATCTGGGTACTTCAATTTCCACGGGATTTGGTGTTCACTGTACAAATATCATATAACTATCTACCCATAATAAATGCAATCCATGAATAGAAAGAAAAACTCCATCATCTCCCTTATGGGGTTACAACGTCTGAAATAAAATACATAAATAATCCCAGGTCATACTTAACCTTAAATCTCTGTGCAAAAACATAAATAAATAATTCTTAATCATTACACATAAGTTTTTAAACAAAATTATCAATAAACAACAAGTCTTCATCACTTGTTGACTTTGCCCTTGCCTTTGCTAGTGGAAGGCTCGTCAGACCATTCGTTCTTAACTGCAATGTTATTATTATGAAAGGGTGAGCACGATTGCCCACAAGTATAACAATATAACAATACAATAACATGCGAGTGAATCAAAGACTTTTGAATAAAGAAACTCGGCCTTTGAATCAAGAATAAATAACAAGAATCAAAAGAACTTCTGAGGGTCATAAGACCTTGAACTATGTCCTAGGTTGTTAAGTATTTCTACTTTAAACCTTTAATAGTCATAAGAATATATGGACTCTACTTCTCATACTTAGGGGGATCAACCTTTAGTACCATACTGTGCACAATATCTCAACGCTAAAGCGTATTTAATCCCCTATTAAAACGGTTGTTCATCTCAGTTTGACATCAGAGTCCACACCAAAGGAAGTTTGGTTTGGATAAGCTCACTAACAGTTCTAGAATTTAGAACGTTCATCAACTATGGACTAGTCGAATCAATAAAGGGTTCACTAGCCTTACAAGGTTTAACAATAAACGATATTCAAATAGAATAATAATTTCTCAAGAGTATACAACTGAATAAGTATTGTATAACTGGAATCATGCTTTAAAGGTATATGAACATCTCATATGGAATCTCAACTTGAATAATCAAGGATAAGAACTTGCATTATGATAGTATTTCAAGAATAGAAAACTTGTCAATAAAGGTAAAGTTTGAGTTTAGAAACTTGCTTGAAATAAGAATAAGGAATAAAACACTTATTCAACTTAAAGAGTATAGATAAGAAAACTTGTGTAATCGTAATCGAGTTAAAGTAAGAAAACTTGCCTCATGCGCAAGCTATAAATATAGTTACAATTCAATTCCTCAACGTCCTACACATTACATTATGTATATGACATTGATTAGTTTTCATAACTATTATGTTTAACTATTGAACTTCTCACTTAAGTTCAACTTACTAACTTGGTTCATAGTGATAACTCGTTGACTAACCACATAACATGAATATGAACTCACAACATGCATATCACACATGTATAATCCTTTAAACAATCATAATCAAGTCTAACGACCACAATGTCCAAGTTCACACTTAGTTTGTTAACATGAAACTTCACATTTTATTATACATGTCGACAACTTAGTTTGTTAACATGAAACTTCAAATTGCATTATACATGTCAATGACATGTTATACTATTGTTTCATATACCTAACATGCCATTAGGTTCATTATATTAAGCTAGCATATCATGTTAGTGCTTAAAACACACAAACGAAGCAAAAATTTTATTTTCCTCTGTAAAAATTTTATTTTCCTCTGCACAACACCCGCTGGGGCTGGCCTATGCTCAGTAGGGTACCCGATGGGGAGGGTGGCTTCGGCCAGTTCAGCCCCAGTTCGCGATTTTGACAGTTTAGGTCAAATAAATCCAATTTAAACTAACACAGTGATTCCCATGAAGTATAAACTTCATAGAAACATCACACAATGATTCTAACATTTTTTTAACACCTTAGATAACGTAATTACTCAAATCAAATCACATAAATTCACTGTTCTTGGTATTTTATAAAGTTTTGAAAGAAAACATGAAATGCAACGTCACGGATTCATTATAACTCCAAATCCGTCCGTTTAAAATTTGTTTTGTTCGTTTAAACATACATGATCATAATCAACTACCAATTTTAAGTTAAACAAACAATTTAAAGCATATAATTTGTACATAAGGGCCAAATACGTGTTCTTCATATTTTTCATACTCTGTAATTCATAAAACTTTGATTGAAGCATGTTTACCAGAAATTGATTACTCTAACACATGAATATATGATATAAAGCATGTTATCAGCATATAATAACACATACATAATCATATCTTAAGTTAATCATCAAAATCGTTCTTCATAGATAAACTTGAAAATACGTTTAATGGAAAACTTTGAAAACTTAATTTAAAAACTTAAGATGAGGGATTACCCTTGCTTGTTTGTGAAGATGATTCAAAACTTTAGTTCTCCACTAATCTTTCTTTAATTCTCAATCTCTCTTAAGTTTTCTCTCTATTCTCTCTACTTAGTTCTCTGATGAATGATATAATGAAGGAATGAATACTGATATAAGATATAATAATACGTATGTAGTATATATGTATATAACTGGTACGTTAGTGGTGTCAGTTAATCCCATAATGGGTTAACTGCTCCAACTCCTTCTAAAGCCTTGTTTGGCTATTCTCTTATTCTTCCGCCTTTCCCTTTATTCTAATTACACTCTTATTATATAGTTTAATGTCACACCTTTATTAATCAAATAATCTTATTTAAATCAATTAAATAAAATATCATAAATCCACATTAAATCACATTATCACATAATTAAAATTC
Organism: Panax stipuleanatus; assembly: GCA_020205555.1. Classification (NCBI taxonomy): domain Eukaryota; kingdom Viridiplantae; phylum Streptophyta; class Magnoliopsida; order Apiales; family Araliaceae; genus Panax; species Panax stipuleanatus. The sequence goes on along the minus strand of CM035118.1, from coordinate 25,812,559 downwards.
TCATTTATTAATTATGTCAAATCATTAAATCTCTACTTAATTATTAAATTAATTAGGATGACTTATGCTTATTAAATAATTCATTTAATCAAATAAGCTCAATTAAATTCATACTTTGAACTCAAAAATTACTACACATTAATTTAATCAATGTAACACATATAATTAAATTAATCTACCACAATTCCATTAATTAATTATTTAATTCAATAATTAAATTATTAAATTTTTTTTAATTCAATAAATATTTAAAAATAAATTACAAAATTCTTGTTCATCACATCTTTCCCCCCTTAAAAGGATTTTGTCCCTAGAATCACGGTTCTATTAACTTCGTGTCGTTATATTCTCCCCCTTTACAAAGATTTTGTCCCCAGAATCGCTTACACATAATTAAGCAAATAAATGTGGGTAGGTCTTCATTATGTGTTCTTCGATTTCCTACGTAGCTTCTTCAGCGTTGTGGTTCCTCCAAATTACCTTAACAGAAGGTATTACTTTATTTCTGAGAACTTGCTCTTTCCTGTCAACAATCTGAACAGGAATTTCTTCGTAAGATAAGTCTTTCTCAAATTGTAGGGGTTCATATTCAATAACATGCTTGTAATGGGGTTTGTATGGTCGTAACACTGAAACATGGAAGACGTTGTGGACATGCCCTAGCGCTGGAGGTAAGGCTACCTCATACGCAACTTCTTCGATCCTTCATAGCACTTCAAAGGGTCCAATGAACCTCGAGCTCAATTTCTCCTTCTTACCGAATCTGATCTTCTTTTTCCAGGGAGAGACTTTCAAAAATACAAAGCTACCCGATTCAAATTCCACATTCTTGCGGTGTGGATCGACGTATTTCTTCTATCTATCCTGAGCAGCTACTAATCGTGTCCGGATCACTTTGACTATCTCTTCTTTCTGTTGTACCAGTTCTGGTCCTAGTAATTGTCTCTCGCCAACTTCATCCCAGTATAGTGGAGTTCTACACTTTCTGTCGTACAACTCTTCATAAGGCAACATGCCAATACTAGCATGGTAACTGTTGTTGTAATTGAATTCAACGAGCGGTAAGTGATCATCCCAATTTCTTTTGAAATCCATGATGCACGCTCTAAATATATCCTCTAATGTCTAGATCATTCTTTTGCTTTGCCCGTCTGTCTGAGGGTGATATGCCGTACTTATTCTCAACTGCGTTCCCATGCATTCCTGTAGATGCTTCCAGAAATTCGATGTGAAGCGTGGATCTCGATCGAAAACAATCGACACTGGCACTCCGTGCCTTGAAACAATATCTTTCACGTACAACTTTTCCAACTGGTCTAGGTTGAATTTGATTCTGATCGGAAGAAAGTGTGCTAATTTCGTCAGTTGGTCAACGATAACCCATACTGTGTCGTAGCCTTTCTGAGTTATCAGGATGCCAACCATGAAATCCATCGTAATATGTTCCCATTTCCATTCTGGGTTCTCTAATGGTTGTAGCAAACCACTTGGCCTCTGATGTTCTGCTTTCACTTTCTGGCACGTCAGGCACTTTCAATGTACTTTAATTAATTTAGTAGTTAATTAAAGAATTAATGAATTGACATAATTAATAAATAAAAATATTAATTATGTGACAATGTGAATTAATGTAAAGTTTTTATTATTTTATTTAATTAATTTAAATAAAAATAATTAATTAATTAGTAGTGTGGCTATTAACTATATTATAAGAGTTTATTAAAATAAAGGGAAAGGAAGAAAATAAGAAAGCCAAACGAGGCCTTAATAGGAGTTAATTTGCAACGGATATAATTTATACGTATAATACCCATATGATATCGACATTTGTTATTCTTATTTGGGTTAGAAAGTCAGAGAAAGTTTGTGAAGTCAGAGAGAAAAAAAGAAGAAGAAGAGATTGAGAGAGATGGAGAAAGGAAGAATTAAGAAATCAATTGTGTTTCTTTGATTATCTTCATACTAACAAAGGGTAATCTTCTTTCAAAGTTTTTAAAATTATATTTTCTAAAGTTTTTATATACGAGTTTAGAGTTTTCTGTGAAATTGGATTTCCCAATTGGGTTACGATATGGCTTTATCTGTATGGGTATGGGATCCTAACGTGTTTTTCTAACATATAAACATGTTTTAAAGGATCAATTTTATATAATTTGGCCTTAATTGATTTTTCAAAAAGTTACAGAGTTTTTTTTACGATATTGTAAAATTTCTCTGTCAGTACTTCACTACAAAAAAATGGTCATTTGGGAACGATTTTTCGGGCAACGACTTATAAAGTCGTTGCCAAAATTGCATGTTTAGCAACGAAATTTATCATTCGTTGCATTTTGGGAAAGACTTTCATTTTTCGTAACGAAATTCATAGGTCGTTGCAAAATTTCGTTGCCAAATCGTTGGCGAGAAGAAAAAACCCCGCATATTTACTTTTTTGTTGTCAAAGAGATTTCTTCTCATCGTCGGTAACGAAAACTTTTTGTTGCTATATTTCGTTGCCTAATATGGGCCACATTCATTGTCAACAATTTATTTTCGTTGCTTAATTTATACATTTTTTTGCAACAACTAGTAAATTATTGGCCAAAATTAAGATAAACACTAGTAGAAAAAAGTAATAGATAACGCTTAAAAAACGTTGTAATTGGGGCCCCAGAAACATCGTGGTTAGCTATGTCATCTATTTGACACATTTACACAACGTTTTTAAAACGTTGTAGTTTGACACATCACACAACATTTTTTTCCTAAAAAACTTTGTCTATTTGTTTTTCATAAAGTGTTAGATGCGTGAAAACGTTGTAGATAGTATGATTCCACAACGTTTTTGACTAAAAAAACGTTGTAATATGTGCATATATACAACGTTTTTGGATCTCTACCTTTGCAAGCAACAACGTTTATTTTGTTAAAAACGTTGTAGTTTGACACATCACACAACATTTTTTTTCTAAAAAAATATTTTGTATTTGTTTTTCATAAGGTGTTGTTTGCGTGAAAACATTATAGATAGTATAATTCTGCAACGTTATAGATAGTATGATTAAACAATCAGAACAAAATAAATACCAACAAAGCTACACTAGTAGAAAAAAGTAAATATATAGCAATGTTTTTTTTTGTCTAATAAAAAATGAAGTTAATATGTGCTAATGAACATAGCACAACGTAATATAAAGCATCTGTGACATCCCAGATTTTTAGAATTTATAAATGAGAATTTAATAAATAAAATTCTTATTATCTGTTGTTTTGAGTTTGAGTATGTGAATACATGTCATATATGGTGAAATATGTGAATTTATGTGAAGATAATTTAAATATTAATTTTAATATTTATTGGAGTAAATAAATATTTTAATTGAATTATTTATTGAGTTAAATAAATAATTATGTGATTATTATGGAGTAATGTAATTAAGTGTAGTATATTAATTAAATGAATATATATGTAGTAGAATATATATGTATAACCTATATTAAGGTAATGTGCTGAAGTTATTCAATGATAAATGTTTTTAAAGAAATTTGATGAAAACCTGAGTAAGGAAGGTTTCGTTGATTCCGAGGACGGAATCCTTATAAGGAGGGAAGGATGTGACATCCCAGATTTTTAGAATTTATAAATGAGAATTTAATAAATAAAATTCTTATTATCTGTTGTTTTGAGTTTGAGTATGTGAATACGTGTCATATATGGTGAAATATGTGAATTTATGTGAAGATAATTTAAATATTAATTTTAATATTTATTAGAGTAAATAAATATTTTAATTGAATTATTTATTGAGTTAAATAAATAATTATGTGATTATTATGGAGTAATGTAATTAAGTGTATTATATTAATTAAATGAATATTTAGTATTTAATTTAATTGATATAATAATTTTATGTTATACTTCTAATTTAATTGAGATAATTAAATTAGATGAGTAATGTGATGAGTGTTATATGCAATTATAATTAGCAATTAAGTATAATTATGTGACAATTTTATGTGGTTAATTGATGTTAGACTTTTAATTAATTAAATTAAAATGTTAAGATCTAATTAATTAAAGGGTAACATTAAAGTATGTGTTAAAAGGATTTATTAAAATAAAGAAAAGAGTTTTTAAATGATTTTTCCCAAACAAGGCCCTTACTTTTGTTTTAAAACTGTTTTACCCAAACATGGCCTTAACTACTAAAAATCTGTTTTTAAAATAACTTGTTTTGCCAAACAAGCCTTAGGTCTTTTAAAATTCAAATTTATAACTTCTTTATATTAATTGCAATTATGATATTAAATGGGGTTAATATAAAACCAATAGGTAGTCCTAGCAGGACTTAAACACTTGAATAAATTTTGAATATTACGAAAAAGAAATATAGTGAAATATAAGTCGATAGTTAACACAATCAAGTTAAACCTTGTGTATTGATAATAGGAAGGGTTATGAGATGTAGAGTAAAGTTTACATTACAACTAATATGCTTTGCTATGTGACTGATAATTGACGTGCATGATTATACAATTGTATAGGGCACTTGAAGTGCAGATACCTGTAAGCTGTTAAACTGTTATTGGTAAACAACGATCAAGGCAAATCTTTCAGTTCCTATTTTCTACGTGAACTTGATGATGAACTGTTTTAAATTATTTTTCAAAGAGCATGATATGTTGTATATATGTTGTAAGCATGAAATGTTAAAGTCAATTTATGACTACATTGATTGATTAAAGAACGTTGCTTGAGTAAGTAACTCGATCTTTATATTTGTTATGTGAAGTAAAGTATGTATGCCATGTTACTTTAATTATAATGAGATGTATGTTGAGCATGTATTTATGTGCTATGTGATGCATGAAAGCTGTTAGATCTTGCTGAGCTGTCGAGCTCATTCTTGCAAATAATCACTTTTACAGGTTAAGGATTCAAGGTAACGCTATGTGCTACTTGAAAAAAATGAATCAGATGTAATGCATGAAGATTTATATACTTTGGCTAAATTGTTATTGTTTTGGACCCTGTTTAAGGTTTCAGATAATGTATTTGATAATGTATGAATTTTGGGGTCGTTACAGCATCATAGTATAACTCCTTGCTATGTTAATAAAATAACCGGGAAAAGGATTTCTATGATAAGCAAGCCTTACAACTCTTCCTACAAACTCCAATATAATCCGCAGAGCCGACCATGAATAGAGGATTTTTTTTCACATTCACCAGCGCAGCAGCCCACTGACTGCATCTCTCATTCTCATCAATGTAATCACTGCTCGTTGTGTGATCCTCTGGTTTGTCATAAGATCTCACATGAATCCACTTTGTAGCAGACCACTTTTCACCTTCAATCACAGGGCAGCTCCCATGGTAGCTAGCTAGAGAGGTCAGCAGTTACATTAAGATTAAGACTGAAAAACAACAATGCGTTGCCCTTTTTTGGTTTCACTGCAGTTATAACACAGCATCACATACATCAGATTTTGAGTTAATTATGTTACTTGAATTATACAGAACTAAAAACGCAGTATAAATATTTTACACTATCTCAAATTATGTAAAACAACAAACACAACACAATACTCCCTCCTTCAGTATAAGAGTCTCATTTACCAAAAAAAACACTGTTAATTGAGTCTTCTCTAAGGCTTACTTATTACCCATCGTGGTTAATGCAACCAAATTGCACATTCCATATGCATGGGGTTGAGTAACCCATCACCCCGACATTGTCCAATAATCTTTAAGGAAACATGTGATATTTTCATGTTTGCCTTTGATATAATTACAGAAGAAATATATAAAAATTTTGAATATTATGTGAAAAGATATGTAACAACTCTTTTTTTTGGTAGATTTTTTCTAAATTTTGGTCAACTATTCTATACTACAAGTATAATATAGTTAACTGCAAACATAATGTACTGAACGATCGGAACTTGCAATATGAACTTTGTAACTTGCGATGACAAATTAAACACAAAAAGTCATCAATACCTGTATTTTGGTTTGGATGATGATGGCAATGTTTTAACAGGATCAGACAAGTTATTAACTGGCTCAGCGTCCTTTAGAGGTACATCAGTTTTCCCCGATGTTTGAGATGCAGATGGGACATTATCAGTTAAGGCTTTATCTACCAACTGTCTTGGTAGCACACCGGCTTCCTCGGAATAAGCAAGCAAAACCCATCAAAAAGAATAATGGACACACAAACACACACTCGCACAAGACAGAAATTACAGAGTAGTTACTAGTCTCTCCTTCAAAATCCTTAATATTATATCCAAGGAAGAAAACATATGTACAAGTCAACTAAGGGATCTGATCACTGAGATTTCATTATGATGCTTAGCAATAACATTACCTGCAATTACAAGAGTGTTCTGAGATCCAAATGCTGTAATAAATTGGGTGTACTCTAACAAGTGAAACTGAGCAAAAGACCATTCAGAGCTAAAATATTTTGGCAAGACACCTGTACAAGTTTTACCAACAAGAATTTGAGAATCAAACATTGAAAATGGGAATACAAAATGATAAACTATCTTTGCTGTTAATCAATAAGAAAGCCAGCAGAAAAACACAACTAATTGAGCAAAGGTATAATATCCAAATTGTTTTGTCATGAAAATCTTGTTAAGATAAGCAATTTATCATTGATATTCATGATTCACTTAGTTATTTTTATCCAATTGGAGGTATTCAAATATCACTATATCATAAGGTTGCTCTCAGCAAATACATTGTCAGAGAACCTTATTAATATAAACCCAAAGACTTTAACAAGCGAGGAATTTACTAATTTACTATTTTTAAACACATAATTCTTCCCAATTTCCTGCAAAAGAAAATTGCAAGATGATCATAGTTTTAACTGAAGCCTAAAAATGAGAAAAAAATGGTCCTGTTGATACATGGATGACGATTGAAGCATTCAGAGTGATGTGCCCTGACAGTTGAAATCCTGAGCCTCGACTATGTTGTAGTACAAAGAGGACAGTTTGCCATCAAATTTGGAGACTAGTGGATGAACTGATAATCCACAATAACGCTTCACGTGCAATGCAAATGTCGATGATACACTAATGTTGTAAAATTAAAGAAAGTCTAGCATTAAAGAAAAGAAACAGAATCCAAAACAAGAACTAGACAACATACACTGATGGCAATGGAAATCAATAACTGAACCTAATGAAATTCAAACAGAATCTATGAATCAAAATTTGCTACTATTAAAGCCCATTTTTCAAAATTCAACTTAAATGTTGTAAAATTAAGTTTGTTTTTTTATGCGTTTATTTTAAAGAAAGATAAATATAAATTTGCAATATTCGTCTGTTTGTTAATATACTCCCCTTATAAACTTTTATTTTATCACAATTTGATCCAAAACTGAGTAAACTTCTATTACTCATATATTCTCAACAATTTATAGAGAAAACTAACTAATTTTTCATGTTTTAACAAAATAACCTCATTGAGGCATTTTATCAAATACCTAACATGCATGCTTAAAAAAAACTTTGGTTTTATATGAATTTCAAACATAAACATACAACTCCATATCCATTTACCTCCTTATAACACCTGAATCGTTCATGGTTCCAATATTTCATCCTCCCACAACCAATTTCAGCAATAACAAGTAATTCATAATTTTCCATTAATTAATCAAGGAAGCATGACATACCTTTTAATATGTAACAACCGATGCAATCCTAGTTTGGTGATGGACAATTGTAACTCTTCTTGCTGCAATTGATTTCTAATTTCCCCCAATTCAATTGTTAGTTCCAATTTCTTCTAATATTCTTGGTAATTTTGGGCATAATTGGAGTGGCTTGGTAGTGGAGCTGAACTTATTTGTGAACGGATGGGAGTTAACAAATTTTTTTTTTTTTTTTTGGAACGGATAGAAATGGAATGAGTTAAGGAGGCTGGTCTATTTTTGATTCTTAGCCTTTCTTCCATGTATCTGATATGGGACTAATGTCCATATGGCTTAACTTAATATATTTATATATTAAATATATAATTTAATATATTCAATCATTTGTTCAAATATGAATTTAAGTTATTAATTTGATACCAATATACATATCTTCTATATTGGGTCTCATCTCACATTTGTTTTATTCATTCCCATTTGGCTTAATATTATTTATTATGCCACTATAAATGTTACACTTAATTATTGTAACAAAATTCCAATTTCTCATTGAATCGAATGAATTTCTTTACTCCATTAATATATTGATTTCCTCATCTCATATTTCAAAATATATATAACATATATACATTTATACATTCAAACTCAACACGTCTCATAATAAGAATTTTATTTATTAAATTCTTATTTTAATTTTATTTTCGAAAAATCCGAATTGTCACATTAACAAATGTTGACTGTTTGCTGAATGACATCTTCAGAGAACTGAAATGCAGCTTGGTTTAGTAATTGAAAGTAAAAATGCCATTTTATCTGTTAAAAGGAGGTTGGCATGTGAACAACTAAGCTATTTGGGACAGGTATGTGTAAATTATTGTAACTTAATATTTTAATTAATACAATTCATATTGTAAATTACTTAAAAATATTATTAAGAATAAAATTTCATAAAATAATAATTACATTACAATTTAAATTGTAGTATATCATAAATTGAAGAACAAACTCAAACTTAATATTTGTTCTATTAGTATCTACAAGCCTAGAACCCGTACGAGGCATGGATTATCTTTCTTATATATATTTTTTTATCAAAATAATTCAATTGTAAGTTTCTCCTTTATATTATTATTATTATTATTATTATTATTATTATTATTATTATTATTATTATTATTATTATATATCATGTATATATATATATGTGTGTGTATATATATATATGACATTAATATTTTTTGGCTTTTCTATTACTTTATTGTGAAATTCATGTATTTATATATATCAAATTATAATTATATTCATTGAAATTGAACATGTATTATTATAATTATGTAATTTGTATTTGAGAAATATAAGTTGATGTCCAATTTACCTTTAAAATGACTAACCAAATTAATTTGAATAAGATCTCCTCTTGACTTGTTATATACTTGTATTGATTTGTTTAATTTTTTATTATACAATTGTAATGATTGCAAATATTTAAAAGTTATTACTAGTTACTGTTTGGAATAAGATTAGTAATAAATTATACAATGTTAAGTGTGAAATATGTTTTTATTTATTTTAACAAAAATGTTACATATTATATTATATAATTATAAATGATATATGATATATGTAAAAACAAAGATAAAATCAATAATTAGATATAAGATCATACAATTTATTAACCTGTTTATTTAAATAAATGAGTTTTTTTCCAGTATTATTTTGTTTGTTGTCTTACATATTTTTTTGGGTAAAATAATATACTGTTAGTTCTCAAAAGCACAAAAAGTTATCTAGAAGGGGGGTTGAATAGATATTTTAAACTTTTTTGTTTTGTTTTAAAATACTTGTCAGTATTGAATATACTGACAGCAGCGAAACATATGTTTGTTCCCCTTTAAAATAATGCTGTAATAGTTTAATATGTAGTTATATCAGTTATAACAGATATAGCAGTTATAGCATTTAATGAAAGATAATGAGATACAGAGGTTTTAAGTGGTTCAGAGCACACAAGGCTCCTAGTCCACTCTTCTACTCTACGAGTAGGAAATCCACTAAGGATATCTTTACACTTTGAATCACTTAGATTCCTTCAAGGCTAGCAGTCTTGGAACTTCTCTAGTTCACTTAGAACTCTTCAAGATCAACAATCTTGGAACTTTCTCTAGTTCACTTAGAACTCTTCAAGTCCTTCTGACTTGGTACACTTTGAATTGAGAGTTGTATTCTGGGGTGTGCTACTCAGTTGCAATTAAGCAACAGTTCTGAAGAACTGAGTAGCGAAGCAAGCTTTCCTCTTTTCAGGATCGTAGAGTATTATCGTTGAGTGCTCTTGAGTATTCTAAGCTATCTTTTCTTTCTTGTTTGCTTACTTGATCTGAATCCCTGTCTAATTTGCGTGATAAGGAGCTTTTGAAATCTATCCGTTCAAGGCGTCCGTTGTAGCATTAAATGCTTCAGACAGTTCTGTACACTTGATGTTGACTTCCTCCTTTTTTGCTGCACAACCGACTGGCCCACTGACACAGCAGACTACAATCTCACCTAACACCTGAAAAGATATTTTCAGCAGGCTTTTAGTCATTTTCTTAACTTCTTCAATACGCTTCTTCGATATATACTAAGGATAATTGTAGAATCATTGGGACTATCAATTGTCAACATCTCTTAGCCTTTGTTCATTTGTTGCTCTTCCTCCTTCATCAGATAGACGAACTTTGATGCTGACGTTGATTTGTATTTTGCTCATTTAATATATAAATGCTTGACAGATGATGAATTTATAAGTGTAAATATTGTACTCCCTTCATTCCAAATTTTAAGATTATTATTGATTTTTTAAAAATTAATTTGAGATATTTTTAAATTTAAAATTAATATTTTTAAATTTAAAAGTCATTCAAATATTTTATAGTTTTTAATTATCAATAATTTTTTAAATTCAAATATTATTTCACTCATGATCTAATTTATTAATTTAATAAAATATATTAACCATCCACAATTTTATCACACCCAGCTAACTTTGATTTTGCCTAACAAAAATTTTGGCCCTACTAAAAATTTTCACTCCCGCCTACAACTGCACTATTTTCTTTAGTTGGGATCGCGTCTTCTCTATCGCCTCTCCTCTGTCGCGCATATCCTCTCCCTCTATCGCATCCCCTCAGTCGCTTCCCCTCTCTTTCCTCCCTCGGCCCAATTCATCAACAAACCCTAGTTCTAATAGTCGTTCAATCCATTCTTTTGCTCTCCAAATATCACAAATAAAATCAATTACTCACAGTTTGTAGACCATTTTCGGTCTCCCAAAAGTTTTGTGCAAAGTAATTGAAAATATTTGAAAAATATGCAAGTTTGAGAAAACGGGACACTAAGAGAAGGTTTGTTTCTTCTTTACTATGACCATTTTCTAATTTCTTTCCATATATGATGGTTTATTGGTTGATTTTCTTCAGAAATTTGAATCTAATGCATGTGTTCATATTTCATTTTCTTTAGAAATTTGAATTTTTTTTTATGCTCTTTCTAGGACACTGGTTTTTCTAGGACATTTTTTCCGAAGCTGGATTTTGGACTCCAATTAATGGTTATTATATCCTAATCTGTAAGTTTCTCTCTCTAAAACACTTTGTACTTCCTTTCATCATGTTTTTGTCTGGTGGGTGTCTCTCAAAGTACTCTGTCTTTTGGTTTATTGGATCGGATCAGTACCTTGGGTCTATCTTAATTTTTTTGGTAGCAACCAACTCCGTAACTGGGTATGTTCAATCGATTTGTTTGATATGATAATATATGTAAATTAAATTGGATGTTTCTCCTTCTTGTAGATATTCCACCTTCTTGTAGATATTCCAGCTATGTTATATATGATTCAAAAAATTGAGGTAAATGTAGGATTTAATAAATTGAGGTCAATGCTTATGATATCTTGTAAATTATAAAGAATATTTTCAAGTTTGGAACTGGTATTTCTAATTTGATATATTATCGTGCATAAACTGTTTTTTTAGAAAAATATATTGAGTACATAAACTGTTTTTTTTTTAGAAAAATATTTGAGAAAAGGCTTCCAAGTTTCTAGCATCTTGTATGTAAATATTGTGGATCATCATCATTATACAAAATTGCATTTTCTAGCATCTTGTTTTTTAGTTTTGTTGAACAACTATATAACTATTCAGGATACAAAATTGCAATTCTAGTTGTGCAGTTGGTTTTGTTTTTTATGAAATTAATTTGATCTAATCGCATTTGTGGTCCCTGCCAAATTATATATTTTGATCTAATCACATTTTTAATAAGTTGTTAGAGTTAACATCATGATATTTTTCCTTACTCTACTTGTTTTTGTTTTTCTTTTAATCTTTTTGGTCAAAGTTATTTTCGAGTCCTTTTTAAATTTGCAAAACTAATTGCAGATGCATTAATGGCTTTGGTGTTCACATTTTTAGGGCAGGAGGATTATAACAGGCTGAGGCCTCTAAGTTACAGAGGTGCTGATGTGTTCATATTAGCATTCTCCCTCGTTAGCAAAGCCAGCTATGAGAATATCTCAAAGAAGGATAGTAACTTAAAGACAGATTATGAGTCTAAATTCCTTGTCTTAATTTTCTTTTTTCTGTATTGTTCTTGTTTATAAATGTGTGGGCTTGATACAAGTTGTTCTTGGCAACAGTGGATCTCTGAGCTAAGGCATTATGCTCCTTTGCTCCTAATGTACCAATTGTCTTAGTGGAAGCTAAAGTAGGTAGGTAAATGATCGATAACTGATATGAACAATCTAATCATGAATCATGATTAATGTTAGTAGATTCAGTGTCTGTAATTATAATTATGAAACAGTTAGTTTACATTAGTTTGAACATAATTGGTTGCAGATTTACGGGAAGACAAGCAGTTTTTTAGTGATCACCCTGGTGCAAACTGCTCAGGCAAGTTACTGGTGATAGAAATTAATATACGTATATGTGCCTACGCGAGATTGGTTTTGTATATGCCATAAATTTACACATTCTATCCCAAAATTAAAGAAACATTTTTTTGTCCATTCCAAAACTAGAGATACATTTCTATTTTTGAACTTTAGGGACATGAAGTTACTTATATGTCCTTACTTATATTCTACGCAGATTGAATACTACATGCCATCGCTATTACATTTCTTACTAACGCTGACAGTATATTTTAAAAAACAATTCCCCCCCCCCTAAAAATTATAGTTTTGGAAATGTATATTTAATTTTGGGGAGGAGGGATTATATATTAATGCAAATGTGTATATGATTATCATCATTGATATCAATATGCATATCTTAAATTAAGAGCAAATTGGGCATGGGAGGAACTCAAGAAGATTATTGGTGCAACTGTTTACATAGAATGCAGTTCAAAGACTCATCAGGTTCTAATTAAACTTAATTTTCTATGGAGCTTATGTTTATTTCCTGAAATCCTATAACCAAATTCTTTGATCATGGAATTCTTCATATATGATGTTTACCCAAAGTTTGGCATTTAGTTATGTTAATTTTTTTTGTTCCTGCTTCCTTTTCCAGAATGTTAAACCTGTCTTTGATGCTGCAATTAAGGTTGTAGTGCAGCCTCTTAAACCGAAGAAAAGAAGGAGAAGGCCAAGGCCATGTATATATCTTTAATTCAGGTTTGTGTTAATTTCTATCTCAGAAATGATGTAATCTAATTACTCTTCGTTTACATGCTTAATCTTGCATTGTATGTTTTTTATTTGTATTCTTTTCCCCTCCCCCAAATAGTTTTTTTTCCCACTTTCTTTTTTATCTATTTGTCCATCATTTTACAGTTTCTTGTAATAGTACCTAGATAAGCTCCTCAAATATTGACTCTTATTGTGGAGTTATGTATTTACTAACATGCCTCAATTCAGCAATTTCAAGAAATTTGAGATCTTTACTTCAGATTGATGCTGGAATGTTTAATTTAATTTTGCAGGATTCTGACAATGTGACGATGCAAGTGAGAAAGACTATGGAAGTAAGTTTGTTTTTTTGTGTATCTATAGTTTTTTTCCCTTTCTTAATTTATATATATGGTTCTTGTTATTGAACATGAGTAGAATTGAAATTTTTTTCTTGGGAATATTGTAATGTATTTATTTTTTATAATACCGTAATGTCTTTGAAATTAAATTTTGGTTATATATATATATATATATATATATATGTTCAAATTAATTAAGAAGGTATTTTTTTTATAAAAAATTTAATAGCTAACAATTGAAACTTATGTTGAAACTTACGTTACTTTGTCTTGCTAATAACAGTAATGGTTCTTTATGATGTTGACAAAGCTTTGGAGAACATTCAGCACTGATAAAATAGATCATGAACTGGTATACTGATATTTGTAAACTTGTTCTCTGCTGTGAGGATGATGTAGACATAGTCGAATCAGTGAAAACCCGCTGCAAAGTAATCAAGGTTGATGCTCCAGTAACTCATGAAGTAAGTACACTTGTTGATTCAAAAGACTAGTTACTTCTTTTTTTACTCTTTACTTCCACTCCAGTAGACCTCTCTTTTTGCTTTATGATGTGCATTCTTATAGAGCCATAGATATTTTTTCTGTAAAGTTGTGAGAGTCCAATATTATTAATGAGTGGGACTCATTTGTTAATGCTCTGAGATATGGTTCCAAGGACTATTGAATTGTTTTTTTCATTCACCCCACTACTGAAAATTGTAAAAATATTTTGACAAGGACGTTCAAATTATTGAATCTGTAACCCTTTTATTTTCCATTTAAATCAACTGTAATACCAGAAATGACATTGTAGTACTTTAATTTAGTAAGTGAGGATCTCCATAGGAGGATTCATTGTTATGCAGATGCTGGAGTCAAGATAGCTTTGGCCTTTAAAGCACAGTTTTTAAAGTAAAAATATATTCAAAGAGGCACCAAGGTGGTGGTGTGCTCATTCAAGTGGAGACACTAAAAAAAAGCAGGAAAAAACTGCACCACCAAGGAACACATCAACTATCATATCCTAGGCTAACTGACAAGAAATCAACAAATGCAATAGTCGATCCTGGATAGTGGATACACCTCATTTTGCCAAAAGAAAAGAAGACTAAGAAATAAGTATTTGATATGCACTAACCCAAAAATATAAAAATAATAGTAATAGTTTCACCGACTAAAATCATAGGGATCTTAGGCGTTTTTTATAATTTGTACATAGATGTTGTACAACTATAAACAGAGTGCATAAAGATAAAAGTAAGTTAATTATTTGGAACCTATTAAAAGTCCAACAATTAAAGTTATCTCCACTTTTATAAAATGGGTTTAATGGTTGAGATCCCAAAGAAATATCCAGCTACTTGTTTGTTTGTGTTCTTTTTTATAAAAAAAATCATGTTTGTGATGGATGATTTGCTGCTGGAATTTCTTATTATTTCAGTAATGTAATGTAGATTAAGACCATCTGCTACCTTTTGGAAAATTTCTAGGACTGATAGATCCAACAGTTCTTTGAAATTCACTGCATTACCCCAATATTTGAAAAGGGAACTTTATTATTGGCATGGTTATTATGTAAGTTCTCTCCATTTATCTTTGCTATGTTGTCTTGATGACAATAAGACACTTATTAGGGCCTTCTACAGGATAAGAGACTACCAATGGGAACAAGTGCATTACTAAAATTAGAAGGTAATGTAGACAGACCGGTGTTTATCATTTACTTGCATGCTTATTCTTCTACTACTTGTAGACGATCACCTAGCATTATTTAGTTCTATGATCTGCATGTGTTTGAAGGGATGTACTAAATTATGATGTATGCATATATTATTATAGAGGAATCAACTGGAGTACTAAGGAAGGTTGAAAGTGAATAAAAGGGCATCAATCACTGCTAATGAGAACTCGGAATCTGCTCTCCACAATGCAGGGCTAAGAGATGTACTTGACAGGTTTAAACAAAAGTGTCCAAATTCATTGCCAAGCTGATGCATATATAGCTAGTAAAGCTCGGATTAACAAGTTTGAAGTTCTTCATCCAGTTTCTTCAGTAGCACAAATTATTCTTTTATAATAGATAGTTGATTGTAAAGATGATGAATGATCATGTAATGGATGATTTAATTAATAATATTTGAGTTTTTTATATTTATGCCATAATTTGTTATGGGGTTATTGAGCCACGATTTATTTTGTTTGTAAAATAATTTCGACATTCGTTACAAAATAAAATCAATAATGATTTTTACAACGATATAGTGTCGTTGCAACTTGACAACAACTTTCGTTGCTCTTGAAAAACAATTAGCATTGAACAATATCGTTGCTAATTGATCATAATTATTTATAACAAAACTAATGTCAACGAATAATTTCGTTGCAAATTACTATATGACCAGTTTATTTTGCACATTAAGCAACGAACATCGTTATCAAAAAGTATACAATCAGCAACGAAAACTAGTTAAGACAACAATTTTTGTATTGTTCAACAACGACAAAAATCGTTGGCAAATGTGTATCAAATGCAACGAATTTCATCTTCGATGACAAAAAAAAAGTTTCTTTTCGTTGCTAATTAGGCGGATTTTGCAACGAAAGTTGCTTTTCAGTAACAATTTTTTAATAAATTTGCTACAAATATTTCGTTGCTAAATGATCTATGATTTTACACGAAAACAAACTTTCGTTGCAAAATATCTCATTTTTTGCAACGAAATTTTTGTTTTGTTACTAGACAATTAGCAACGCTCATTGCGCAACGAATGGTCCAACGACCGAAAAATCGTTGCAAATGACTTTTGGCAACAAAATTTTGCACTTTTAGCAACGAAAATCGTTTGTTGCAAAATCACCATTTTTTTGTAGTGCTTGTTTTTGGGAAATTAAAGTGTGAGGTTATTATAGATGTGACCGTATATGTTAGTATTATGTGTTGGATCATGTATCCATGATTTACACTGATCACACCAAGTAATTTTGTTAATAATTGGGTTTATGAAATTACAGAGTATTGAATATGGGTGAATAACCCATATGGGTTAAATTAATGATTGAATCATATGTTTATATTTAAATTGATACATGAATATAATTGTATATGTTAAAATAAAGAAAATGGAATTGAAATGAATGGATTCGGTGTAGTAACGAATCCGTAAGGAGAATTTTTTTTATGTTTTTCATTAAACTCTTGAAAGTTTTGAAGAACAGTGAAAATTTATGTTTTGATTCGTGTAATTACATGACTTGGAATGTTAAGAACATGTTATAAGTGATATATAATGTTCCTGTGAAGTTTATACTTCATGGGTAACATTATAAATCAATGTATTGGTGTAAAATTTGAGAAAGTGGCCGAATTTCTGTATTCTTCGCGAACTGGAAATTCTGGGAAAACGTAGCCGCGCGGCCGCGCCGGGTACAAGGCTAAATGGCGCGCGGCCGCGCCTGTCCGAAAATTTTGAAAAAAATTACGAAGTGTTGGAAAATTGTGAAATGTGTTTTGAGTCTAATGAACATGAACACATGTTGTATAAATATGATAAAATATTGATATGAATTTAATAATTTATGTTATGTGATTAATTAATAAATTAATTACGTGACTTAAACTATTATTTGTAAAGGTTAAATAATGTGATATAAATATGAAGACATTATTTTAAGTCTAATAAATATGAAGGCATGTGATGTAAGTAATAAGTTATTAATACAAGTTAATAACTTAAGTTATGTGATTAATTAACAAGTTAATTAATCAACGTAAACCATTATTTGAAAAACCTAATAATGAGTTCAAATAACACTAATTGTAAATCAATAATCATATCGAACCTGTGATTAATTGATATTGTAAATGTGTGATAGGTAAGAGTAATTAAAGAAGTGAGTAATAATTGTAGCTTGCGCACGAGGCAAGTTTTCTATCCCTAACTTATTATTATTGTTGGGCAGGTTTCCTAAACTAAACTCTTTAAATTAAGCAATTGCTATGTTTAATTACTATTGTTGAGCAAATTCTTACTCTTGAATATCCAAGTTTAGAATTTCACATGAGATGCCATGATTCTTTTAAAAGTATCATTTAAGTGTACAATACTTATTCGATTGTATACCTTGAGAAGTTAATATTCAATTTGAATATCATTTATTGAGTTATCCAAACTAACTTTATTTGGTGCGGATTCTGATGTCAAACTGAGATGAACAACCCTAATATAGGAGATTAATGAAGATGCTTTAAGCGTTAAGATAATGTGCACAGTATCAGTACGAAGGGCTGATCTCCCTAAGTATGAGAAGTAAAGTCTATAGTCTTATGACTGTTAAAGGTTGGAAATGTTAATATACTTGACAACCTAAGACTCGGTTCAAGGTCTTAATGACCCTCAGAAGTAATTTGACTCTTGATTATATTCTTGATTCAAAAGTTGAGCAGTAATTTGACTCTTGATTAATATTCTTGATTCAAATGTTGAGCTTTCTGTTATTCAGAATTCTTTCACTCGCATGTTATTATTCTGTCATATTTTTATACTTGCGGGCATTCGTTCTCACTCTTGCATAATAACATTGCAGCTAATAATGAACGAAGTGATGCACCTTCTAGTAGCAAGGGCAAAGGAAAAGCTAACAAGTGTTGAGGACTTGTGTTGATGTTAAGAATGTTAAAGTTTAAGATTTATGTGTGATGACTTAAAACTTATTTATTTACGTTTTCGCAACAGAGATTTAAGGTTAAGTTTAACCTGGGATTTATGATGTATTATTATTTCAGATGATGTAAGATGATGATTTATTTATCTAATAAATGAATTTCATTATTTATGGGTAGATAGTTGTATGATATTGGAACAGTGAACACCAAATCCTGTGGAAATTAAGATACCGGATTTGGGGGTGTCACACTTTCTGCTCAAGGCGTCGGCAACCACATTTTCTTTACCCAGATGGTATAAACTCTTGCAGTTATAGTCCTTAATTAACTCCAACCATCTTCTCTGGCGCATATTCAAGTCCTTATGTGTAAAAATATATTTTAGACTTTTGTGGTCTGTGTATATTTCACACTTCTCTCCATAGAGATAGTGTCTCCAGATCTTCAAGGCAAATACCACCGCAGCCAATTCCAAATCATGGGTCGGATACCCTTTTTTTATAATCTTTCAACTGTCGTGACGCATAAGCAATGACTCTGCCGTTTTACATAAGTACACAACCTAGTCCTTTATGCGACGCATCACTATATACCACAAAATTTCCCGTGTCATCCGGAAGAGATAACACCGGTGCCGTACTTAACCTCTTCTTAAGCTGTTGGAATCTTTCCTCACACTTCTCTTTCCAAACAAATTTCACAGCTTTCCTAGTCAAATTCGTCAGTGGAGTTGGGATCTTGGAAAAGTCCTGAATGAGTCTTCTATAATATCCTGCCAATCCAAGAAAACTTCTTACTTCAGACGGTGTCTTCGGCTGACCCCAATTCATCATAGCTTTGACCTTGGACGGATCTACCGAGATTCCGTTCTTATCAATCACATGTCCGAGAAATTGTGCCCGCTCAATCCAAAATTCTCATTTCAAAAACTTGGCATACAACTTCTCCCTTTTTAATGCCTCCAAAGTCACCTTTAGATGCTCTACGTGTTCCTCTTTAGTCTTCGAGTATACCAAAATGTCGTCGATAAACACCACCACGAATTTGTCCAAAAATGGTTTGAACACTACGTTTATTAGGCCCATAAATGCTGCAAGCGCATTTGTGAGACCAAATGACATCACCAGAAATTCATAGTGACCATATCGAGTCCTGAATGCGGTCTTCGGAACATCCTCCATTCTCACCTTCAATTGATGGTAACCACTTCTCAGATCTATCTTCTAGAAATATCTCGCTCCCTTCAACTGGTCAAATAGGTGGTCAATTCTCGGTAATGGATACTTATTCTTGATTGTGACCTTGTTCAGCTATCTATAATCGATGCAAAGCCGCATCGTCCCATCCTTCTTCTTCACAAATAATATTGGCGCTCCCCACGGCGATACGCTCGGTTGTATGTACTTCTTGTCCAGTAACTCTTGCAGTTGTACCATCAACTCTTTCATCTCTACCGGAGCCATCCTGTACAGAGCCTTCGATATTAGAGCCGTTCCTAGTGCCAAATCGATCACAAACTCAACCTCTCTATCTGGTGGAAGTCTTAGCAGATCATCCGAAAATACGTCTACGAAGTCTCTCACGACTGGTATATCTTCCAACTTCGGGTTCTCTTTACGACTATCGACTATGTAGGCTAAATATACTACACAGCCTTGTCTCAATAACTTCCTTGCCTGCATCATTGTCAGACAACTCGCTTGTCTAGGACACTTGCTGCTATAAAACACAACCTTTGACGGAGTCAAAAGGTTAATACACTTCCTTTGGCAATCAATTATCGCTCTATAATTGAATAGCCAATCCATTCCCAGAATAACGTCGAATTCCCCAAGTCTAATCGGAATAAGATCTACGTTCATAACGTTACCCTTAATAACCACCCTAAAGTTCTTGTGTACATACTTTATAGGGACCACTTCTCTATTCGCAATCTCTATGTTCCTAGGGTATTCTAACTCGTCCTTAGGCAATCCTAAGTTCTTAGCAAAATCATCGGATATGAATGATCAAGTAGAACCCGAATCAAATAATACATATGCATTAACTTTATTTATCGGAATGATACCTGACATCATATCGTGAGACCGCACAGCATTCTGCACTGTCATGTTGAATGTTCTGGCGGTTGGTCGGTTAGTTGCGGTTTATCCCGTGATAGTCAGAGCATTTCCCCAGCTGCCTCCTCTGTTCCTTTCTGATCTTGCCCCTCCAGATACTTTCTTGGGACTGTCCCTAGCCAAGTGGTCCTTCGATCCACATGTGAAGTAGGCGCCCTTCTTAGGGTTAGGGCAGTTCGATGCTACGTGGCCTTCCTGACCACAATTGTAGCAAACTCTTTTACCCTTCATACAGACCCCCAGGTGGTTTTTCCTGTAGGTCAGGCACTCTTTAACCCTTTTCTTCTAGTTTCTCTGTTGATTACCGATCGATGGGCTGTCATTCCACCTTCGCTTCTGACTGTTACTTCCTCATGCGTTACTACCACTAGCCTTAACACTCTCTCCTTCACGCTTCTTCTTCTTTTGATCCTGGTTGTACTTGGTTACAGCATCGCTCCCACCCTCAGCGAGGATGGCCTTCTTTAACACTCCAGCAAAGGTGTTCAGCTGGAACATCGACACCTTACTATATAACCAGGGCTTCAGTCCCTGTTCAAACCTCCTTACTTTCCTCTCATCGGTGTGTACTTGGTACGTGGCAAACCTAGCCAACTTATTGAATTTCGCCGCATAGTCTGGTACAGACATGTTACCTTGCTTAAGCTCTAGAAATTGTACCTCCATCTGATTCTGTAAGCTGGTCCGAAAGTACATCTCAAAGAATATCTCCTCAAACCTCTCCCAGGTTATGATACCCTCTCCTCCCCTGACCTTATTTTCTTACCACCAATAGCTAGCTTCTGACTTCAGCATGAAAGTTGTATATGCGGTGTTCTGATCTTCACCGACCCTAGCGACATCAAAGACTTTCTCCATTTCCATGACCCAAGTTTGTGCTTCAATTGGGCTCATGGAGCCTTTAAACTCTGACGGTCCCACCGCCTTGAAGTCCTTGAACGAGGTGTTCGATGGAGCTTGTGGTTGATTGTTAATCGCTCCAGCCAATAAATTCACCAACTGTTGAACGGGGTTGGCGTTAGCATTGACGTCATTGTTGTTATTCGTTGACCCTTCTTGGGCCGGTTGACGGTTGGGTCTTCTTCTCGGAGACATATTTCTGTTAAGATATACGCTTATTAGATCTTTATTCAATTCTTTAAATATTTAAGGTTGAACTTAAATACTTTAAGATAACATTTAACACATAACATCTCAAATAAACTCTGATATTTTATTTAATCAAAAGTTATAAATATAAGAAGATAGCATCACTGCTATTTACATCAACTATCCCGAGATAAAGAATCTTCAGGATTTAAATCATCAAAATATTCCTTTGTTTATAATCACATTGAAATTTACATTATTAACTACTCAAAGAAGTATTCACATAATCAAACTGTTCCTATCACTGCCTACTAAGGCGTCGAACAGCTTTACTATGTTCTTCCTCCATAATGCGGAATATCGTCCTACGATCTAGCATATACCAAGGTAGACCCTCGAACTGAACTGGATAGCTCATAACTTGATCCTTGGCCTTGTCAATTGCAGTCTGAAATGTATATTCTGTCTCCTCAATCTTTGCTTTCTTTGCACCATCATTATCCTCTGCAAGATCTGCACGTCCTGAATCCCTCACCCAAGCATCCCTTGCTAGGGAAAGCTTTGCTGATTTCTCTTTCAAATCATTCTTCAACTTTTCTATCTCCTCTGACTTCTGCTCAACTTGTCCCTTCTCATGAACCAACTCCCACTCTACATGGTAGTCTGTTGAGTAACCGTCTGTTCCTTTAATTCCCGAACAGTATCCTGTAACTCGATGTTACGGTCATACAGCTCGTCGTATATCTCAGCACTGATAGAGTTGGTGGGAACTCTTCAGAGTCTTCATCCTCCTCCTCGGCGACCTCAGCCTGAGTCTCAATCTCCTCAGAGTCCTCCTCTGAATCGAACACTGGCTCATGCTCCCGACCCAACAACTGTGATCAAAGGAGATGGCTCTCATCGGATCAACTGTTCCCAGACTGTGTGAATGTCTCGAAGCTCCTCCTCAATAGCCACTCGGGGTACAACCACCCTAGGCTGACTGGATCCTCCAACATCCGACATCCTGACAAATCAAATTTTAAGTCTTTAGTTATTACGTAATGCTAATCGATACTTACACGAATACATAAATATAAGCACATAGCACATAAAGTAATTTATTATCTTTCTTAGAACTCGATGAGAGTTTATCATTACTATGTTCTTGAAGGCTACTACCCTAAGGTTTTCTAGCACCTAAGGTTCATAACCTACAGCTTTGATACCAACTTATGACACTCCCAAATCCGGGTACTTCAATTTTCACGGGATTTGGGGTTCACTATACAAATATCATATACCTATCTACCCAAAATAAATGCAAACCATGAAATAGATAGAAAAACTCCATCATCTCTTTTTATGGGGTTACAACATCTGAAATAAAATACATTAAAAATCCCAGGTCATACTTAACCTTAAATCTCTGTGCGAAAACGTAAATAAATAAGTCTTAATCATTACACATAAGTCTTTCAACAAAATTATCAATAAACAATAAGTCTTCATCACTTGTTGACTTTGCCCTTGCCTTTGTTAGTGGAAGGCTCGTCGGACCTTTCGTTCTTAACTGCAATGTTATTATTATGCAAGGGTGAGCACGATTGCCCACAAGTATAACAGTATAACAATATAATAACATGTGAGGGGATCAACCCTTAGTACCATACTGTGCACAATATCTCAACGCTAAAGCGTATTTAATCCCTTATTAAAAGGGTTGTTCATCTTAATTTGACATCAGAGTCCGCACCAAAGGAAGTTTGGTGCGGATAAGCTCACTAACAGTTCTAGAGTTTAGAACGTTCATCAACTATGGACTAGTCGAATCAATAAGGGTTCACTAGCCTTACAAGGTTTAACAATAAATGATATTCAAATAGAATAATAATTTCTCAAGAGTATACAACCAAATAAGTATTGTATAACTGAAATCATGCTTTAAAGGTATTATAACATCTCATATGGAATCTCACTTGAATAATCTAGGATAAGAACTTGCATTATGATAGTATTTTAAGAATAGAAAACTTGTCAATAAAAGTAAAGTTTGAGTTTAGAAACTTGCTTGACATAAGAATAAGGAATAGAACACTTATTCAACTTAAATAGTATAGGTAAGAAAACTTGCGTAATCGTAATCGAGTTAGGGTAAGGAAACTTGCCTATTATGCAAGCTACAAATATAGTTACAATTCAATTCCTCAACGTCCTACACATTACATTATGTATATGACATTGATTAGTTTTCATAGCTATTATGTTTAACTATTGAACTTCTCACATAAGTTCAACTTACTAACTTGGTTCACTAGTAACAACTCATTGACTAACCACATAACATGAATATGAACTCACAACATGCATATCACACATGTATAATCCTTTAAACAATCATAATTAAGTCTAACGACCACAATATCCAAGTTCACACTCAGTTTGTTAACATGAAACTTCACATTTTATTATACATGTTGACAACTTAGTTTGTTAACTTGAAACTTCAAATTATATTATACATGTCAATAACATGTTATACTATTGTTTCATACACCTAACATGTCATTAGGTTCATTACATTAAGTTAGCATATCATGTTAGGGCTTAAAACACACAAACGAAGTAAAAATTTCATTTTCCTCTGCACCACACCCGCTGGGGCGGGTGTTATGCCTGTTGGGGCGGGCCTATGCTCAGTAGGGTACCCACTGGGGCGGGTGGCTTCGGCCAGTTCAGCCCCAGTTCTCGATTTTGACAGTTTAGGCCAAATAAATCCAATTTAAACTAACACAGTGATTCCCATAAAGTATAAACTTCAAAGAAACATCACACAATGATTCTAACATGTTTTTAACACCTTAGATAATGTAATTACTCAAATCAAATTACATAAATTCACTGTTTTTGGTTTTTTATAAAGTTTTGAAAGAAAACACGAAATTCAACGTCATGAATTCGTTATAACTCCAAATCCGTCCGTTTAAAATTAGTTTTATTCGTTTAAACATACATGATCATAATTAACTATTAATTTTAAGTTAAAGAAAATATTTAAAGCATACAATTTGTACATAAGGGCCAAATACATGTTCTTCATATTTTTCATACTCTATAATTCATAAAACTTTGATTGAAGCATGTTTACCTGAAATTGATTACTCTAACACATGAATATATGATATAAAGTATGTTATGAACATATAATAACACATATATAATCATATCTTAAGTTAATAATCAAAATTGTTCTTCACAGAGAACTTGAAAACACGTTTAATGGAAAACTTTGAAAACTTAAGAGGAGGGATTACCCTTGCTAGTTTGTGAAGATGATTCAAAACTTTAGTTCTCCACTAATCTTTCTTCAATTCTCAATCTTTCTCAAGTTTTCTCTCTATTCTCTCTACTTAGTTCTCTGATGAATGATATAATGAAGGAATGAATACTGATATAAGATATAATAATACGTATGTAGTATATATTTATATAACTGGTACGTTAGTGGTGTCAGTTAATCCCATAATGGGTTAACTGCTCCAACTCCTTCTAAAGCCTTGTTTGGCTATTCTCTTATTCTTCCTCCTTTCCCTTTATTCTAATTACAATCTTATTATATAATTTAATGTCACACCTTTATTAATCAAATAATCTTATTTAAATCAATTAAATAAAATATCATAAATACACATTAAATCACATTATCACATAATTAAAATTCTCATTTATTAATTATGTCAAATCATTAAATCTCTAATTAATTATTAAATTAATTAGGATAACTTATGCTTATTAAATAATTCATTTAATCAAATAAGCTTAATTAAATTCATACTTTGAACTCAAAAATTACTACACATTAATTTAATCAATGTAACACATATAATTAAATTAATCTACCACAACTCCATTAATTAATTATTTAATTAAATAATTAAATCGTCAAAAAATATTTATTTAATTCAATAAATATTTAAAAATAAATTACAAAATTCTCTTTCGTCACAATAGTTACCTATGCATGAACTGTTATTGAATAGTCGATACCATTTGATTCGGCTAGACGTATATGTAAAGTGTTTTAATTGATTTTTCATAAATCTTTCAAAGTATTCTTGATGTGCTTTCTTATGCTAATTGCTTTGGTGCGGATTCAAAGGTAAACCTGAGTATGAATACACAAAGGTTTTAACGTCGTTATTTCGACAGGCACTTGAGTTGCCACAAAGTTGAAACGTGAAAACATTTAAGGATGGAGTGTTGATCAACATAAAGTAATACTGACTGATCACCTGGACGTGCTCGTAAGATATATCGAGCATATGGATTTAGTGCCGGGATGTTCCTTTATGGATGAAAAGGCAAAGAATGTTCATGGTCTTTGATCAACTCAGATTCTTAAGTGACTATGTGTCCTTAAGAATGATTTTAAAGGAATTCAAAATGTTATTTTTATTATTCCTACTACTTCATAACAATTGTACAGTTATGGAAGATGAAGTTATATGATTCTTGATTTTGTGGTTGTAAAGTAAAATGTTAAACTTGCTGAGCTAGTTATGCTCATTCTTGCTTAAAATTATATGATTTCAACTAAGAGCTATTGGACCGAAGGATCCGGTAAGGACAAGGGCAAGTCCAAGATGGATCACTAGCTATCCTTGTAATAGCATAGCATTATTGTTTTAATGATTAATATTATGACACCAAACAAATGTAAAGGTTATAAAGAACTTGGGAATGGATTATTATTAGAGAATATTAAGTAACCTTATGCATGTTATTAAAGTATTCAATTGAATGTATGAGTAGACAGTAGCACCATATCCAGGGTTTGAAGGTACCCGGATTTGGGGGTGTCACAGGTTGGTATCAAAGCTTGAGGTTATAAAACTTAAGGGGAAAAAATCATTAGGCTATAACCTTGAGAAAAGAATTAGAAGTTAGAAGTAAATAAACTCGATTAGAGTTTCAAAGAAGAAAGTAACCTTAAACATATAAAATGTGATATGTGTTTCTAATATTTTGACTGTATACTAATCAAGTTATTGTGTCTTATTGTTGATATCAGGAGATATGAACATGAATAATGAATTCAGTGAAGAATATGTCAACATTATAGAAAATGCACCAATGCTAGTAGTAGAGGTGTCTATAGTGAATATAAGAGAGACTGATCTGAAAGAGGAGGATTCGTCTGAAGATGCTGATAACTTTGACTATGCCACATTATTTGATGGTATGTCCGAAGAGGATGTGGAAGTGGTATCATTTGATCCGATACTACCTACGGAGGAGGAAGAGATGTCACCGACAGAGTCTATGAAGTCTTTATTCATAGCAGTGTTGGACAGAAATGTTCAACTAAGTAAGGAGGTCCGTGGCCTGAAGCAAGAGGTTCACGACGTCCAGGAGGACAAGGAAGACATGGAGGTCTTCTGGGAAGTAGAGCATGATGAGAGAGTGCTGGCAAAGGATAAAGTCCGGGACCTAAAGCTTGAGGTCCAGGAATTGAAGGCTGAGCTTCTGAATAAGAAGCAAAAGATAAGCCGAATGTCCTATATACATAGGAGTTCGCACGAGGATTACCAGCACCAGATTGTTGAGTATCCTGTAGAGTAGGGACATACTCAGCATACGATTAGCCAAGATATTGTGGCCAGTATGGCTGATGCGGATTATGACAATGTCATTAGGCAGATGTAGTCCAGTTAGTATGTATAGAAGGAATAACTATGTAAATATTTGTGTAGCTAGTAAGGACGTAAAACCCTCTTTTGTATAATCAAAGGGTAGTCTTTTGTAAATCCCAATTTTTGGCAAGCAATTACGGGATAGTATTGTAAATGGCTACAACCATGTAGTGAAGGACGTTTGTAGTATTATACTACAAGAAGTAGCATTTTAATATAAGAAGTTTATTGAAATGCTTGATAATGTGTTTGTGTTATTGTTACTTGTAAAGAATAACCAACAGAAAGAAGTAAATAATAACGAAACTTTATTTATGTTAACAAAAAATACCGCCGAAAAGATAACAGAGAACTCGGCAAACAGAGCCACATAATGTGGAGGATGAAGGGGTTCAGAATACCCCAATGCAGGAATTTATTAACCTCATGACTGCAGTCTTTAAAGAGGCTAGAGGAGGTGTAAGAATAAATCCTGGGGTAGTAGTCGGTACTACCTTTAAGGAATTTAAAAGCGTAGGTCCACTGGAGTTCAGAGGAACTACGGATCCTATCGCTGCCCAAGCTTGGGTGAAGGAAATCGAGAAGGCATTTATGATAACAAATGTCCGAGAAGAGCAAAAGATTCCTTATGCTACGTATATGATGAAAGGAGAGGCCAACTTTTGGTGGGAGGCAAACCAGGGTAGGGCTAATGTAGAAAATGCTTCGTGGGAACAGTTTAAGAAGATTTTCTTCGAGAACTATTTCCCCACGATTATGCAAAGTAAGATGGAAGTTATGTTCCTAGAGCTGAAGCAGGGGGATATGACAGTTCCTCAATTATGCGGCTAAGTTCAATGAACTAGAGAGATTTGCGCCACATCAAGTGGACACAGAGGTGAGGAAAGCCAGAAAGTTTGAGCTAGGTTTGAAACCTTGGCTCTATAATAGAGTATCTATTTTCCAAAGTGAAATCTTTGGAGCGGTGTTGGAGAAGGCAATAATAGCCGAAGGTGGTAGTGAGGCTTTGAGCCTATACCAAAAAAAAGAAGAAGAATAAGAATAAATTTGACGGAGAAGTCAAACCAGAGGGAACAAGCGGTGGCATTAGTGCGCCGAAATGGAAGAGTTTTAACTCGGGATATACCGGGGTGAAGCAGGGTGATCCTAAGAGAAGGATCGAGGCATGAAAGACGTGTGGGAAGGCTCATTCTGGAGTATGTCGCATGGGTAAAATGGTATGTTACCGTTGTGGACAGGAAGGGCACATCTCGCCTAACTGTCCCAATCTTAAGAAGGGTATGGCATGCTTTGCGTGTGGGTCCACGGACCACATTGCAAGAAACTGTCCGAAGAAGGGATCGGGCAGTGGGAAGGGGGCTAGCGGTGCTAAGCTAGCGATTGGTGGTCTTGTACAACAGGGTTGACCGGTGGGCCGTACATTTAATATAACGGTCCAGGATACTGTGGCATCGAGAGATGTCGTAGCAGGTATTATTCTGGTCAACGAAAAATATGCGTATGTGCTATTTGATTCGGGTGCTACTTGTTCGTTTATAGCATGTGACTTTGCTAAACAGTTAGGGTTATTCCCTAAAAAACTTGTAATACCTTCAAATGTTAAGGTAGCCAATGAAGAAATAATTCCTATTGATTTTATTCATAGGAATTGTTGTGTAGAGATAAGAGGTACCAAGTTATCGATAGATCTTATACCGATAAAGTTGGGGGAATTCGATGTAATTCTCGGAATGGATTGGTTGTGACACCCCCAAATCTGGGTACTTTATTTCCACGGAATTTGGTGCTCACTATCTAAATAAAACATAACTACTGCCCATAAATAAGAATGCAAAATAAATTACAACCTTAATAATTAAATAAAATCTTCCTTATAAAAAGGATTACAACCTTGTCCAAAAACATTCCCAGGGTTATCTAACTTTAACATCAACAAATGCTGAAAATAAAACATCACATAATAAAATTTATGTCTTATTACAAATCATATCATAAATATTTAAATAAGACTTCACTTGTTCATCTTGCTCTTGCCTTTACTAGTTGATGGTTCGTCAACTCTTTCAACTTTAGCTGCAATGGTAATATAATGCAAGAGTGAACAAACAAAAGCTCACTTAAAATAGCAAACAATAGTGATGAAATAGTATTGAATAGCTTTAATTGAATTGAATAATATTTCATTCATCGATAATCAAGAATAAGATTTAGAATTCATCTGAGGGTCATAAGACCTTGAACTATGTCCTAGGTTATAAATATTTTTATTTAAAACCTTTAACAATCGTTAAACTATATGGACTCTTAATTCGTACTTAGGGGGATCAGCCCTTCGTACCATGTATTGTGCACAAACATGTTAACATTTTTGCATGGTATTCCCCTATTAAATAGGGTTGTTCATCTCAGTTTTCATTAACAAGTCTGCACCAAAGAAAGTTTGGTTTGGATATGCTCGAAGGGTAATTTGGAGTTCAACTATCATCAATTAAGGAGTAGTTGAATCAACAGACAATAATTAAGAATTCAATAATAAAAAATTACAAAATAGTTATGAGTCATAATAATAGACATCATATGCAACAGTCATGCTTTAGAAATAACTTAAAGCATTTGAAAGATACAATCAACCTTGCTTGAACAATTAAGTCAAGGTTACATTAATTCAATAATGACTTCTATAACATACTTGCTCAATATGGAATTTAGAGAATAATATAACTTGCATAATTATAACAAGAAAGGATAGAATAACTTGCTCAATAAAATAAGGGTTAGGAAACTTGCGTAATCGTAATCGAGTTAGGGTAAGAAATTTTACCTTGTGCACAAGCTACAATTTACAATCACGTTTCATAATTATCCTACATATTACATTACGTTTATAATATCGATTAGTTTCATAACCACTATGTTTAACCGTTGAACTTCTTAATTAAGTTCAACTTAACAACGTGGTTTGTAAACTTAACTCGCTAACTAACCACATAACGTCAGTCTAAACTTACAATATGCATATCACACGTGTATAATATTTTAAACCATCATAATCATACCCTATGATAATAATATCTAAGTTCACAGATAACATGTTAATATGAGACTTCAAATTGTCTCATACATGTCAACAATATGTTATATTATTGTTCTATATACTTAACATGTCATCAAATTCATTACATTCAATTAATTCATCAAGTTAGGACTTAAAACACACAACATAACTTTTCGGACAGCAGGAAAGTCCGATGGGGAGGATTTTTCAAGGAAAAAAGTCGGCTGGGGCTGGTCCTCTTGCTGGTGGAAAACCTGGTTCGCAAACTGTGCAGAGAAAAAGCAAATTTGGCTTATTTCTTCGCACTAAATTCTGATTTTAACTAACACAATGCATATGAAACTTTATAAAAATACAATCTTAATCTTCTAACATGCTTTTAATATACATAAACACCACAACATATAACCAAAACACTTAATTTCGTGATTTTAAAGAAAACACCATTGTTAAGCGTTTTTTGAAGAAAATTAACACTATGAGTTGGTTTTTAAACCAAATCACACAATTCAAAGCATATTGATTTTGTTTCTTAACATATTATTATAATCTAAACTTAATTTTTATAACATAGCATAATCAAACACAAATTTTGATAATCAAAGACTATTTTTCATAGTAAGTTCACTGTAATTGCTATGAACATGATTTCTTTTTGTTCATTATATTTACATGAATTAAACTACTTAAATTATCATATATCACACATATAATAGTATATATATATATATATATATATATATATATAATACAACATGTATACTTCATAATAACATAAATTTCATGAAAAACTATTTTTACAGAAAAGTTCTAAAAACATATTTTTCATAAACACAATGGAAGAACATAATTAGAATTAGGTTATACCTTTGCTTCTAGAGAAAGAAGATGAATATAGTGATGATGATGATTATCTAGCTTTTGATTTCTCTAAGCTTTCTTCTTCCTCTTTCTTTTTTTTCCTTTCTCTCTCTTTTCTTTCTCTGCTCTCTCTCCCTTTCTCTGTTCTTCTTATTTTCTAACTTAACGTATAATACACTAACTGATATAATATAACTTATATATTATACATATAATTACATAATATATATAACTGATAATAATTAATCAACCTAATAAATAGATCAGTTATATATTTTTGACAATCAAAAGTCACTAGGACTTGTTTGGAAAAAACCATTTATTTTCAAAAAAACAAATTTTTTTGTAGTTAAGGCCTTGTTTGGTAAAACATGATTAAAACAGATGTAAGGGCCTTATTTGGTAAAAATCTTTTAAATAACTTTAAGGGTCTTGTTTGATAAAACAGAATTAAAACCCTTTTGTTTTATTTTAATAACTTCTTTAACACATAGTTTCCAATGTCACACTTTATTTAATTAAATCCTAACATTCTAATTTAATTAAACACAAGCTAACATTAATTAATTAATTAAAATTACCACATAATATTAAATTGCTACAAAATTATAATTACTCACTAATCATAATCTCATGTAATAATTATCACATAATAATCATCTAATTTAATTATCTCAATTATATTAGAACAATACCACAAAATTATTACACATCCATTTAATTAACATATTGCACTTAATTAAATTACTCCACAATATAATCACAAAAATTATTTATTCAACTCAATAAATAAATCAATTGAAATA
Source organism: Panax stipuleanatus (assembly GCA_020205555.1). Lineage (NCBI taxonomy): Eukaryota > Viridiplantae > Streptophyta > Magnoliopsida > Apiales > Araliaceae > Panax > Panax stipuleanatus. Next base: position 25,780,638 of record CM035118.1, on the reverse strand, counting down.
TTTATTTAATTCAATAAATATTTAAAATTAAATATACAAAATCTCATTCGTTATATTGGTTGGTTAACCATGGGGCGATTATCGATTGCCAGAAGAAAAGTGTAAACCTTCGGATTTCTAAGAAACCCAAGGTAGTGTTCTACGGTAGTAAATCATCGGGACGCTCTTGTTGTCTAACTATGACACAAGCCAAAAAGTTGTTAAGGAAAGGATGTGTAGGTTACCTGTGCCATGTTGTTGATACCTAGCGAGTGGGAGCGACATTGGAACAGATACCTATAGTCAAGGAATATGTGGATGTATTTCTGAATGATTTTCCAGGTCTTCCACCTGATAAGAAGACTGAATTCATTATAGATTTTTCATGATAGACACATAATTAATACATTTTAATATTCCCATATTCATTATTTTATATGCTTATTTTATTTAACTAATACATTTTATTTTGTTTTGTAAGAAATAACATTTATTTTTCTTGCGGAGCAAATAAAGGATTTATATCCAACCTTTAAAGAGGAAAAAGGACTCTTGGAGGATTGCCATATTGAAATTGGAGTCAAGAAGGAAAGAAAAGGGAAAAAAGAAACAAAAGTGTCCAAGTTCAATGAACCTAAATTAGGGCACAAATTTATTTTTTCTATAAATAGGCCTCTTTTTTAAGAGAGAGGGGAGACCACTGGTTATTTTCTTTTCCTTAGTTTTTCATTGGTGTAGAAGGAGTAAGATATTTAGAGTTTATCTTTTCTCTTATTCCAATCCCGTGTGGTACTACTGTCAGGGAGTATTTGTAACTTTCTTTTATTGATATAATAAAAATTCTCGTTTAATTGTTGTTCTTATTTCACGCAAATAGTAGTACTAATATTTTTTATTTTTTTTATTTCTATGGCCAGCTAAATTTGTAATACCTAGGATGATGATGAAACTAGGTGTTTCATAATAATTAATTTCTTTCCGTTCTGAAATTAGTGCCTAATTATTTTTGCCTTCATATTTTCCTTCGCACGAATTGCATATGATTTTTATATAGATTGCGAGGTTTTGATAAGTTATAGTTAATCTGTGAATTTTTCATAACTTATGCTTGCCCATATTAATTATATGAATCATTATTTTAAAAGGGAAGGGAAAGTAATTTGGGAACTAATTTGGAAAATAAGAAATTGTTTATTTTGTTAGTATTTAGTGGATTCGGATTCCTAGGTATCTTTTCTCATTAATATTTTCCATAATTTAGTTCGTTAATCATCACCACTATAATTATTTCTAATTTGCCTAAAATATTATTTAAGGATATATTAAAGAATTGATCTAGTCTCTGTGGTTCGACCTGCACTTGCCAAATCTACAATAGACGCTGTGCACTTGCAGTACATATCATATGGCGCCGATAGAATTGAAGGAGTTGATGATTCAGTTACAAGAATTATTGGATAAGAAGTACATTCAACCAAGTTTCTCTCCATGGGGAGCGCCAGTATTGTTTGTAAAGAAGAAGGATGGATTGTTAAGACTTTTTATCGACTACAGAGAGTTGAACAAGTTAACGATAAAGAATAAATACCCATTTCCCAGGATCGATGATCTCTTTGATCAGTTGAAAGAGGCAAAATGCTTTTCTAAGATAGACTTGCGGGCGGGGTATCACCAGTTGAAGGTTAGAGAGGAGGATCTAAGACAACATTCAGGACTCGTTACGGTCAATATGAGTTCCTGGTAATGTCATTTAGGTTAACGAATGCGCCAGCCGCATTAATGGATATGAAAAGCAGAGTGTTCAAGCAGTATTTGGACAAGTTCATCGTAGTGTTCATTGATGATATTTCAGTCTATTCAAAGGCGCCAGAAGATCACGCTGAACATTTAAGATTAGTGCTAGAGGCACTACGAAAGGTGAAGTTGTATGCGAAATTCACTAAGTGTGAATTTTAGTTGGAGAGAGTGCAATTTTTAGGGTACGCCATTGACAAGGATGAGATTTCAGTGGATCCGACAAAGGTGGAAGCAGTTATTAACTAGGAAAAACTGAGAACACCGACTGAGGTTGTGACGCCCCCAAATTCGGGTCCCTTCGATTACCTCGGATCCGGTGCAGTCACGGTAGTACTAGTCAAATATTTACATCTTTTATTCATTACTTAAAGAATATAACTTGCTTTATTACAAATTAGAATATAAATTCTTTTCATTTCTAGGATCTTGTGTAATGATACCAAACTGTTATAAGTTACAATATTGGTCATTTAACATTCCTGTCCATACATCATATTCGATGTTACAAAAATGCGGAATAACTTAAACTTTTCAATATCCTTTGAATAAATTCTTTTATTAATTTCTCAACTTGAATCGATTACAAATCCTTGAATCAACTATATGATATCATTCATTCTATTTGAGTTACTGTATAAACTTTTACATCTCAAATTTGATATCCCCTATGTATCACATAGTATAACTGTACAACTTAACACGTATTACACATCGTAAGCTACTATCATGTACATCTCCTAGAACCTAAACATGGTTCAAGAGCATAAATTTAATTAAACAGTAATCTTCTTTCAATGCTAACGAACGCTATCAATCACTTAGCATGTAACTCTACCGTGAATCCTTAACCTGCAAAAATGGTTATTTGCAAGAGTGAGCTTGACAGCTCAGCAATTCTAACAGTTTTCATGCATCATATAACATATAATATCATACTCATTTCATGCGTTCATAATCAATTAATATTTCTTACGCATGTTACTTCTCATATAACAGGCATAGAGAAACACTTCACAAGTATATCGTCAAAGATCAACTTTCAATCTCATACATATCTCATATACATTTCATATATATACATCAACATTCTCATAACATAATATAACTTAATTAACAGTTATAGAATTCATGTATCAAATAGGAACTGAAAGACTTGCCTGATTCGTAGTTTAAAAACTACGACTTAACTGCTTAAAGATATCTACACTTCGTGTAGTCCTACACAGTTATATAATCATGAATTTCACACTCGTCAGTTATACACCTCCATACATTTCATACGCTCTAAGTATAAGAACATTTGTATATTATTTTCTAACTAGGTTTGTACAACATTCTTTTTACTTTCTCATCATGTTCTTATAATAACTAAGTATGTATAGATATACCTTAACCGTACATACTTAATATCAACATTCATAATCCTTATCACACACTTGACTAACTATGTGTTCGATACATATTTTAAAACTCATAGATACATAATTCACATTATCTTTGTGTTTCTCAAACCTTAGGAAAATTTATCAATTACGGGTTTTATATCACCATTACATCAATGAACACTAAAAGCATCATTTAGAATCTGTTTTATATCTTATGATAACAATGTAAGCCTACCACAAGGTTCAGACTACATTTAAAACAATAAGGCAAAATTGCCCTGTGGCGCAGCTGCGCCATAATTAGACCTGGGAGGGGCGCAGCTGCGCAGCTCCCTGTCCAGACCAGATTTGGCTTTTGATTTCTAGTTTTGTTTTGGTTTTCTAGCATGCAAGAGTATTAACACATAGAACATACATCTAAAAAGGTCTTAGACTTTCTTAGGGTCACCTCAAGTCCACATTCTCATAATGTGTCTTCTAGTTGTAAATTTCTACCGAATTAAGGCCAACAAATTCATGAAATAATGAGACCAACTATATTAACCAACTTTTCATATGAGAAGGTCCTATCATCTGTAATGTGCACGCTTGTAAGTATTCTCATCATTTACACATAGCTAGTGTAGTTTAAAACATATCTAAACTTATGCTTGGATAACTTTTTATTGTGTTAAACTAAGTGAGTGCATTCATAGGCCATGTTTAATGACGCAACTAGTACTAGCATGAATTCTTACAAGTTCAGAGGGTAGGTAGAACCATGCTCATGGATATGGGTTTCAAAACGTTTAAGTTTGCCTTTAGAAGTCATTCTAAGCCAAGCTAAAGCAACTTGTGCATATAAGACAACTTGAAATCTCATTTCATAGCTAATTATGCCATGTACGCATGTTATCACATTTACAACTTTAAGTACACAAGTTCCTTTAAGTTTAATTTCAAGGTTTCAAGTTTTCTTTAGAACCACTCACTAAAGCGACTAAGAGGTTCATGCTATTCAAAGGGGTTTGAAACCACATGGCATACCTATTTCCATGCATAACTAGGTTATACAATCATGCTCAAGAAGTCAGAACATGTACGTCATACGTATCTATCAAGGTTCATTTTTAAAACTATAAGTTTACTTTAAAACTATGAGTTCTTCTTCAATAATGTATACTATCATATTCAAACATGCTCATGCTATGTCAATATACTTATATATACATGTTACTCATGTTAGCATGCTTGTCTAAGTCATATTAAGTAATTAGCACTTAACAGATTCTAGCAGAATCAGAAAACAAATATCAGAGATCGGCGCAGCTGCGCTGCACCCAAGTACTAAATGGGCGCAGCTGCGCCGTTGCTCGGCTAGAACTGAAATCCTTCTGCTTCAGCAGTTAGCAAACCCAAATCAAGATTTCTCAATGAATTCGATTGCAACCTAGATACAATGCATTACTAATATGATTGTAAGCTAATACAACAACTAACAAACATTATCCAATCACATTATCAAGAAATTCATGCTCAATTCAAGAATTAGAAATTTGAAGAAGATGAACATGATTGTACCTCTGCAATTGCTAAATTGAGTTTACTGCTAATTGAATTCTCCCTCAATTGATGTTCTCTCTCTATATATCTCAATATACTAAACTAGCTTCACTTGGAATTCTCAGCAAATGAAAAAGGAGAAGAGAAGAGCTTGCATTTATAGGAAAATCAATACACATGCAATGTAATTCTCCACTAAAGGAAACCAATGAGTTGAAGAATTGTTTGATGGGCATGAGGTAGTTGGTGGAGTTGGTGATAATCACTATTGGAGCCACTCCCCCATTGATGATTACCATCTAAGTTTGCTGAGTTTGAGAATATAGGGAGTAGGCTAGCCTTTGAGTTATTCATGTGAGAAAGAAATGTGCCTCTCCTTATGGGACAAGGCTTAATAAAGCTCAGCAATTGGGGAACATGAATACAACACTTATGTTATAACATATATGCCTACCATATATACTTAGGTATATATGTATACTTAACTAGAGTCACAATGTAAGTTTAATAAATAAATAATATTACAATGTAGTAAGTTTAATCTATTCGTAATATAATCCATGTACATTTCATAATACCGCATATAATCTAATTGGGTATTGTCACACCATTATATTAACCCATCTTTATTATTTCAATTATATTAAACTATTGAAATAATCCTTAAGTAACAATTGTTTATTATAATATTCTTGAGGTATATATTTAATATAGCCACACATCATATATTGTCACCTATGCATTATTTACTTAACTCACACAATTCATTCAATCATAATATATATTTCATATATATTATATAGTCACATTAAGATGTCACACCACACTTGTACAAAGCAATTAACTCTCATAATACATTAATTAATTCTGTTTAATCATTCCTTTATTAACTTATTTAATGAATTTCTCTTTCCACCACTTAGCCACACTAGGCATATTCCACGGGCTTACTTTAAGCTCATTATCACTTCCACCACACTTTAACATTCCTTTACAGGCACTCTAATGCTAAGCTACCTCAAATAATTATACACTTATAATATGTATAACCTTTATGCTTAGAATAATTAATATTTACTCTATTAATTATTTAAATAATAAAATCTACGGTAAAATAGTAACTCAAGTTATTTAGTAAATTAAAATAACTTAGTTTTCTTTTATAACTTTAACCCTCTTGGAGATACATTACTATTATAAGAATTATGTATTCCACCATGACAAAACGTTTTTATTATAATTTTAAAAACTAAAGGCATTAATTATAATAAAAGAATTCACTCATTATCTCAAGATATTATTCTTAATATAATATCTATATCTCATTAAAATAATTACATGTACGACACACGTACACCTTGTATATAGAAAATAGACCATAAGTTTATTTCCTATTAATATATTACATATAGCAAATATGTTTTAATATATTTACCCTCATTTATATTACCTCATACAAAGTCATACAAGCTATAACCTTCTCCCTTTTATTAAAATAATTCAATATTAGAAATTATTTTAATATCCTTTATTAGAAATATATAATAATTATTTCTCTTTCCTTTTTATAAATTGTCCCCAAAATAATTTCTTTAAATCTATACATTTAACCATATCTCAAATATTAATTATTTTTTTAATCAATATTTATTTAAAGATATATTGGTTCTCTTCTTTTATTAATCACTTATCTTTCAAATAATAACCCTTTTTATATATTACAATACTATGTAAGGTATTAAAAAAATATTAAATATTAATTAGCATATTTTTTTATTTTCTTATGCTAAACACATATATTAACTCACCACTTGCTTGAGTGAATTAAACCCTTTACTATATCATCTTAGTTAATCAAGGCTTTAATATCCAAATTATATTATTCCATAATATAACTTCCAATTTAAATTAATCAATATTTATTCTTATTAGTTAATTCCCTTAACTAACTCATATTCCACTATCCAAATCCATCCATGGATAGCTTAAGTACTAATAATAACCTATATTACAAACCTACCAGTTATTAGTATACATACACAAGAAGATGGTGATTATACATTAAAGATATTTAATGTCACCAACTTACTATGATAAAATAATTCGATAAATTATTTAATGTCGATAGATAAATCTTATCCATCTTCTTACTAATTCATCTTTACAATTTATAACCAATATGTAATAATGATATATATTTATTAAACACAAAATCACTTATTACATAGCTCATATTACCCTATGTAACACAATACTACATACCCCGTATCACGAATATATATTCTTATTCGAACCCATCTCATGCTTTAAGAATTTTATTTATTAAATTTTAATTTTAATAATTCTTAAAATTTCGGGTTGTTACATTCTCTCCCCCTTATAAGGATTCCGTCCTCGGAATCACCGAAACCTCCTCTACTTGGTGCCATTCCGAATATTACATATTCTTTTGAATAATTTTTATCGATTCTCTTTTTGGAAGTTTTATCATTATAACTTTCTCAATCGCATTCTATCATTTTTTCCTTTCTAAGGAACATCTACTTACTACATCCATCCTTCAGAAGAATAAGAACCTTCCACGATTTTTCAATAATCGGGAAGTAGTATGAATAACTCAGATTCCAAATTATGCTGAGGGGTCACAAGACCGTGAACTTTTCTCCAGGTTTACTAATGTTTCAACACAATTCTTCACACTGCAAACCAGAGTGTTTATCAATCACAAAGACTGGAAACACCCTCCACGCGTACTCTAGGTGGCCGTCCTATTGTACCACTATGTTAGGCCACAACGTAGTGTGTTGTAACAACTATATGCGTTACGTTTGGAACCATTGTCCTTGAAAATATGTCTCCTTTATAGGGTTGTTCACCTCAGCTTTTTCAACATTTAAATCCGCACCAGAGCAATCTGGGTTGACATAAATACACAAGAATGCTTGAATTCCATAAATATTCTTTAACAGTCGTCTAGCTGAATCAAATAGCTTAGACTCTTATCAACAATCCGGACATCAATCGAAATAACTTAATCAAATTAATTGACCTTTTTTATAGTTTAAATGAAAACCCAAAAAAATCCTTTTATGACATCATTATACCGTACCACCTCAGTCATATGTTGAAGATTCTGTCATTTTATGACTTTATCATACTACATCATACCATCATGGACAGACGATCTTACGATCGCTCCGGACACTAGGTTCGATTGTATTGATGACTCCATCGTTTACCATCCTACACCATATCAAATGATGCATATGGTCAAAAATATATTTTGAAATATTTTCAAATCATTTTTGTCTTAGCCGAAACAAATAGCATAGACATACGAATAACGGTATCGTTTTTAAAACTCATTGGTTCAGTAATCTGACCCAACGTTTTCTCAAGAAAATCGAAGTCCAAACACTAGCACGAAGTTAATAAATTTTGAAAATCTAGCATAGCTAGAAGATTTAGAAAAATCCAAATTTCTCCATCAACTTCAATCTCTTACTCCATCAATGCTCACTATACCAAAACTCTTAATTCTTGATATATAATATATCTATTCTTAGTATAGTTCGTCGAACTTACCACACCATGGAAGTTCAGGAACTTACCCCAATAATACGATTTTAGGAACTTGTCCTAGCAATACGTAGTCCAAGAACCAATCAGCGACTGTCCATACGCTTAGGGGCTCAAAATACATATGATTATGAGTCACAAACTTGTCATAGACATGAGTTTTAAGAACTTGCACCTAATCTTAATATTATCTAAATTTAATCTTAAAAATCTCTATCTATCAAAATAAATATGAGAAAAGAATCACCTTTTCGCCATATGTATAATGATAACGCGACACTAACATTCTAACGATTATCAATGTGATGCACTCAGCGTAAGCACAAAACCTCCGCCCATACAAAGGTTTGTACAACTAAACCGTCACATGAGTCCTCAATGAAAATCCAACACTTAACTCTATCTTACTCTTAACTTGCTCTTTGCTCATTACGAATTCTCTATATTTCATCATATACAACTCCTCATGAGTTTATCTCGTACCATTTCATAGTACATTCTCTTATAGCATCAAGCTATAGCCACTTAGTCATTACAGACTATTTATCATTTTATAGCTCAATTCGATCACGTCGTGATCATCTGTTTACTTTAGGGTTCTTTCCCATTATCAACTAAACTCCATTCGAGTTCATTCTTATTATCTTTATCATATTTATCTTATAGACATCGTCTTAACATTTTTATTACCAGAGTTAGGAAACTTGTGATTCTCATTCTCTAGATACTTCAAGATTCTTCTTTGAATCTTCACGTATATATCTTAATCTTTATCTGTCCCTTTCTCAGGTTATAGTCTAAAGTACTCTTACCTAAGGTTTATAACCTACAGCTCTGATACCAACCTGTGACGCCCCCAAATTCGGGTCCCTTCGATTACCTCGGATCCGGTGCAGTCACAGTACTACTAGTCAAATATTTACATCTTTTATTCATTACTAAAAGAATATAACTTGCTTTATTACAAATTAGAATATAAATTCTTTTCATTTCTAGGATCTTGTATAATGACACCAAACTGTTAGAAGTTACAATATTGGTCATTTAACATTCCTGTCCATATATCATATTCGATGTTACAAAAATGTGGAATAACTTAAACTTTTCAATAGCCTTTGAATAAATTCTTTTATTGATTTCTCAACTTGAATCGATTACAAATCCTTGAATCAACTATATGATATCATTCATTTTATTTGAGTTACTGTATAAACTTTTACATCACAAATTTGATATCCCCTATGTATCACATAGTACAACTCTACAACTTAACATATATTAAACATCGTAAGCTACTATCATGTACATCTCCTAGAACCTAAACATGGTTCAAGAGCATAACTTTAATTAAACAGTAATCTTCTTTCAATGCTAACGAACGCTATCAATCACTTAGCACGTAACTCTACCGTGAATCCTTAACCTGCAAAAGTGGTTATTTGCAAGAGTGAGCTTGACAGCTCAGCAATTCTAACAGTTTTCATGCATCACATAGCATATAATATCATACTCAGTTCATGCATTCATAATCAATTAATATTTCCTACGCATGTTACTTCTCACATAACAGGCATAGAGATTCACTTCACAAGTATATCGTCAAAGATCAACTTTCAATCTTATACATATCTCATATACATTTTATATATATACATCAACATTCTCATAACATAATATAACTCAATTAACAGTTATAGAATTCATGTATCAAATAGGAACTGAAAGACTTGCCTGATTCGTAGTTTAACAACTACGACTTATCTACTTAAAAATATCTGCACTTCGTGTAGTCCTACACAGTTATATAATCATGCATTTCACACTTGTCAGTTATACACCTCCATGCATTTCATACGCTCTAAGTATAAGAACATTTGTATACTATTTTCTAACTAGGTTTGTACAACCTTCTTTTTACTTTCTCATTATGTTCTTAAAATAGCTAAGTATGTATAGATATATCTTAACCGTACATATTTAATATCAACACTCATAATCTTTATCACACACTTGACTAACTATGTGTTCGACACATATTTTAAAACTCATAGATACACAATTCACATTATCTTTGTGTTTCTCAAACCTTAGGAAAATTTATCAATTACGGGTTTTATTTCACCATTACATCAATGAACACTCAAAGCATCATTTAGAATCTGTTTTATATCTTATGATAACAATGTAAGCCTACAACAAGGTTTAGAGTGCATTTAAAACAATAAGGCAAAATTGCCATGTGGCGCAGATGCGCCATAATTAGACCTGGGAGGGGCGTAATTGCGCAGTTCCTTGTCCAGACCAGATTTGGCTTTTAATTTCTGGTTTCGTTTTGGTTTTCTAGCATGCAAGAGTACTAACACATAGCAACATACATCTAAAAAGGTCTTAGACTTTCTTAGGGTCACCTCAAGTCCACATTCTCATAATGTGTCTTCTAGTTATAAATTTCTATCGAATTAAGGCCAACAAATTCATGAAATAATGAGGCCAACTATATTAACCATCTTTTCATATGAGAAGGTCCTATAATCTGTAATGTGCACGCTTGTAAGTATTCTCATCATTTACACATAACTAGTGTAGTTTAAAACATATCTAAACTCATGCTTGGATAACTTTTTATTGTGTTTGTGATAACCCAAAAATCTATAAGATTTTAAATGATTAAAATGAAGGTTAAAGAATAAAACCTAGATGAGAATTTGAGGATTTATTTAAATTTTTTAAGTAAAACCTATATGGTTTGCTATTCGAATGAGAATAGAGAAAATATGGGTTACAAAAAATTCAAAACCCTAGAAATGAATTAATATGTACTTGAAGGAATATCAAGGATAAGGTATTACGATACCTATAAATTCGATGTGAACTCAATAATCTAAGAAATGTTATAATGATGCATGTGAAAATTTTATTATGAAAATAATATTTCACATGAAGAGATGCTATGAGGTTAAACGAAGATGTGTATATATATACTTAGTAAGGTGCTATATATTTTAGCAAGAGGAATGTTAGATTAAGTTAATGATATAAGAATCAAGATAAAACTATGTTAGTAATTTACATAGTTGAATGTGGGCCTTGATTGGCAAATAGGAAGATAAATAAGTTTAAAATTATTAGCTAATATGATTAGCAATAAAAACGGAGTAAGTTAAAACTCAAAATTTGAGTTAGAAATAAAATTTTGAAGTACGGACTGCTCGGTTGCATCCGGAACATCAAGTTTAGTCAGAAAGAACATTAAACACAAAATGTTTAAGGGTTGGCTTTTTGGTCAAAGCCAACAGTTGACTTTTATAGAGAAAAGTCAAAATTGGTGTTAGAAGTGGAATATCTGATGATTTATGTGAACTATGTATGTGATTAAATGAATATACATTATATACTGTGTATACATTTATTTTGTATATAAAGAGAATTAAGAATAAAATTATGTAACCTAATATATATATATATATATATATATATATATATATATATATATATCAGGTATGATAATTAAATAACCTAAGAGGTTATAATATGGGAGAATGTTAGTACATAAAAATATATACTAACTTTAAGAGATTTATTTTATATATCTCAAATAATTAATTTTATAACTAAGTCTAATTGGATTATGAAATTAAAGAGGCATGAGTAAGGAATTTATTTTCAAATATGGAAAATGAAAACCTTAATTAAATGATTAGGGTAAGATAGAATTTAAGATAATCGACCATATTAATTATTATGGCCCAAACCTTTTAGTTAGGAAGTCCAAATATTTTAATGGAAAAGTCAAAAGAATTAAATGTTAAGCCCAAGTGAGCCCAATTATTAAGGAACACGTGGGAGAATAATAAATTATACTAATTTAAGAGATATATTTTTCTATCTCAATTTATTTATTTTATACCCTAATTAAAGTAATTTAATGGGGTTATAAAATTTAATGTATAAGAGTGATGATTTAAATTCTCTATGTATGGAATGTAAACCCTAATTAAATATTTAGGGGTGGGATAAGATGGAAAGTATTGGACTATAATAATGTCATAGCCCAAGAATTTAAATAGAATTCAAGTGAATTAAGATTGAATGGACTAAAGAGATTAAATGATTTAAATGAGCCCAATTATTTAATTAAGCATTGGACTTGCAGATAAATTGATTTAAGGATAAATAAATTATAAACTAGCCCAATATATCATGTATGGGGTAAGTATATTAATGACTCAATTTAATTAAATAATAGAGGAAGCCAAGTTAATGTTTGTTAGTAAGTAAAACAAGAAAGAAATCCAAGCCCAAAAGAATTAACTAATGGCCCAAAAGTAAGCCCACTTAAACAAGGGTATTATAGCCATTAGAGAATACAATTAATAAAACAATATTGAGATGATAAGGGCCACTTGGCCGAAAATGAGTGGGAGAGAAAGATATTGGATAGATTATGAAGAGATAAGATAAGAAATAGATAAGAAAGGAAAAGAAAAGATAAGAAAGAGAGAGAAAGAGAAAGAGAAAAGAAAAAAGGAAAGAACGGGAGAAGAGGGAGAGAAAGGAGAGAGGGGCGACAGCCCTAGGGGAAGAGAAGAAGGAGAAAATCTCCATGGAAAAGAAGAAGAAAGAAAAAGTAAAGGTATAAAACCTATTTCATAAGCTTTACTCTATTTTTTTTTTGTGATTTGATGAAAGGAGTTTGTGAATTGGAAGTGTAAAACCTTCAATCTATGTGTTTCATGTTTGGATTTACCCATATGGGGTGTTGATTGGGTTGGAAACCAAAAGAAAAGAGAAATATATTTCTTGTTTGTAAAACTATTTTGGATCAGTCTGCCTCGGGGATATTTTAGTCCATTTTTTAAATTTAAAAAATTCTAAAAAAATTTAGAGTGTTAATATTTGTAGTTATGAAGGTCCTGTAAAAATTTGAGAATTGTTAGCCATACGGTTTGAGAGTTATGGATTTTATGGTGAAGGGCTATTTGTATGAAGCCACCCGAATAACTCTTGGTGTATAAGTCCAAAAATTATGAAATTTTTACTGGAAGTACATGTATATAACAGGAGCCTACCTTGTAAATTTCAAAATTTGTAGAGTTAATCTCGATTTATGAAAAATTTGAGAAGATTTGGCTATTATGGACTATTTAAATATAGTAAATATATTTTACAAATTCTGAAAAAAAATATATGTTCAATGTGGGACTAAATTCTGCTAAATTCTAGAAAAGAAATAATTTTGGGACTAATTTGGTATTTTTCATATAAATGATGTTATATGGATAAATGAGTTTAATTAAATATGTGATGTCAAAATTATAGAAAATAAGATTTTCCGATTTGAGACCCTTAAGCATGGTTTGTGCAGATTTTTGATGGAGGTTTGGGTCGGTTGGGAAGTGTTATGATGTTTGTGATATTTTAGAATACTTTAATGAATTAATTAAGGAAAGGAAAATAATTAAAATAAATTATTTATTTATGGGATTAATGACTTAAATAATTTTATGTGACTAATGATATTAGATTGAGATATTATTTGTAATATTTGACTTAAAAGTTATTGAAAGATTAATAATCTTAGCTTGAAATATTATTAAATAATTAATAATATTAAACGAGAATTTAAAATAGAGAAATAAGTTATTTTAAATATAGTTGTTGAATTTGGTATTCAATGAGCTATATTATGTATATGATATGCTGGAAAGAAGAATTCAGGGTACTGAAGTTGGTTTCGGGTTTATTGAAATGGTTTCAGTCTACATAAATGGTTTCAGTCTGCTGAAATGGATTATAGTCTACTGAAAGAGGAATACAGGGTACTGAATTTGATTTCGGGTTGCTGAAATTGAATTCAGTCTGCTAAAATGGATTATGGTCTGCTAAAATAGTGATTTCAGGATGCTGAAATGAAACCTGGTTTACTAAAATAGTAATTCAGTTTACTTAAATGTTATCTAGTTTACTAAGATAACATAGAAAGGAATAACTTATAAGTACAAGTTATAACATGATTAAAAGATTATCAAAGTATAATGATAATACTAAAACTATAATGTAATGTCTAATACTTAACTATGTTAGACAAGTTAATACAAGAACTTATAAAGTAAGTGATTAAGTTTTAAGTCTAAAGTAGTACAGTCGTATTCTGCAATAGTTGATGTATAGTATCTGGGCTAAACGATTCCTTCATATGGGGAAGGTATATACGAATTAGTAACCGATCTAACTCGCTGTGAAAACAGTGTAGACGAGACGAAAACTAATTTGTTGGTTGTTTGTGGAAAACCACTCAGTATACTATATTGAATACTATTAAAGACTCGATGTATGCTAGGTTTAGACTTGTAAATGAATATGGTGTTAAGGTTATCTAATATTTGACTATGTGTTTAAATGTTAGATAGTTTACTTATAAAGTAAAAGCATGATATGATAATTGAAAGATCAATCTTATAACTGATAGGTCTTTTCAATACGGATGTTAACTTAGATTGCGTTCCGGTAATCAGCGGTGCAGGCAAGTTTCCCTAACTCAAACTCGAGTTATATTTCAAAGCATGTTAGTGAATGATTATTGATGATTATTCACGTCTATACTGATTATTGATTCGCACTTAGTACATGCTGCATATGTTCATCAGGTATGAAAGGCTGATCACCTTCATTACCCTAAGGTTCAGTTAAAGTTGTTCATGGTCCTTGTGACATTAAACATTATTGATTCAGTTATTCAATTATTGGCATTTTGATTCATGTTCTTTCACAATTATTATGTTGTTGAAAACTTGAAAGTTTATTCTTCTTTCAAACATGATATATCCTTATTATATTTAAACTTGCTGGGCAAAGTAGTTGCTCACCCTTGCTATATCATGATAACAAAATTGCAGATTAAGACGAAGGTTCAAAGAAGGACACAGATAAGAGCAAAGTACAATCTTGGATTGTTATGCGAATAACTATTTAGTTATCTTATGTAAACCTTTTATAATTTTAAAGGTATATATTCAGTTAAGGTTAGTAAACCTTGGAAAATGTTATAGAATTATGTGAAATAAACGATATATGTTTATTAGTTTCGCATTAGATGATAGAATATGTATGATAATGAAGTACCGTAACGTACCAAGTCCGAGGTTCTTGGGACCCGAATTTGGGGGCGTCACAGTGTTAAACTAAGTGAGTGCATTCATAGGCCATGTTTAATGACGCAACTAGTACTAGCATGAATTCTTACAAGTTCAGAGGGTAGGTAGAACCATGCTCATGGATATGGGTTTCAAAACGTTTAAGTTTGCCTTTAGAAGTCATTCTAAGCCAAGCTAAAGCAACTTGTGCATATAAGACAACTTGAAATCTCATTTCATAGCTAATTATGCCATGTACGCATGTTATCACATTTACAACTTTAAGTACACAAGTTCCTTTAAGTTTAATTTCAAGGTTTCAAGTTTTCTTTAGAACCACTCACTAAAGCGACTAAGAGGTTCATGCTATTCAAAGGGGTTTGAAACCACATGGCATACCTATTTCCATGCATAACTAGGTTATACAATCATGCTCAAGAAGTCAGAACATGCACGTTATACGTATCTATCAAGGTTCATTTTTAAAACTATAAGTTTACTTTAAAACTATGAGTTCTTCTTCAATAATGTATACTATCATATTCAAACATGCTCATGCTACGTCAATATACTTATATATACATGTTACTCATGTTAGCATGCTTGTCTAAGTCATATTAAGTAATTAGCACTTAACAGATTCTAGCAGAATCAGAAAACAAATATCAGAGATCGGCGCAGCTGCGCTGCACCCAAGTACTAAATGGGCTCAGCTGCGCCGTTGCTCGGCTAGAACTGAAATCCTTCTACTTCAGCAGTTAGCAAACCCAAATCAAGATTTCTCAATGAATTCGATTGCAACCTAGCTACAATGCATTACTAATATGATTGTAAGCTAATACAACAACTAACAAACATTATCCAATCACATTATCAAGAAATTCATGCTCAATTCAAGAATTAAAAATTTGAAGAAGATGAACATGATTGTACCTCTGCAATTGCTAAATTGAGTTTACTGCTAATTGAATTCTCCCTCAATTGATGCTATCTCTTTATATATCTCAATATACTAAACTAGCTTCACTTGGAATTCTCAGCAAATGAAAAAGGAGAAGAGAAGAGCTTGCATTTATAGGAAAATCAATACACAGACAATGTAATTCTCCACTAAAGGAAACCAATGAGTTGAAGAATTGTTTGATGGGCATTAGGTAGTTGGTGGAGTTGGTGATAATCACTATTGGAGCCACTCCCCCATTGATGATTACCATCTAAGTTTGTTGAGTTTGAGAATATAGGGAGTAGGCTAGCCTTTGAGTTATTCACGTGAGAAAGAAATGTGCCTCTCATTATAGGACAAGGCTTCATAAAGCTCAGCAATTGGGCAACATGAATACAACACTTATGTTATAACAAATATGCCTACCATATATACTTAGGTATATATGTATACTTAGATAGAGTCACAATGTAAGTTTAATAAATAAATAATATTACAATGTAGTAAGTTTAATCTATTCGTAATATAATCTATGTACATTTCATAATACCGCATATAGTCTAATTGGGTATTGTCACACCATTATACTAACCCATCTTTATTATTTCAATTATATTAAACTATTGAAATAATCCTTAAGTAACAATTGTTTATTATAATATTCTTGAGGTACATATTTAATGGAGCCACACATCACATATTGTCACCTATGTATTATTTACTTAACTCACACAATTCATTCAATCATAATATATAGTTCTTATATATTATATAATCACAATAAGATGTCACACCACACTTGCACAAAGCAATTAACTCTCATAATACATTAATTAATTCCGTTTAATCATTCCTTCATTAATTTATTTAATGAATTTCTCTTTCCACCACTTAGCCACACTAGGCATAATTCACGGCCATACTTTAAGCTCATTATTACTTCCACCACACTTTAATATTCTTTTAATATAAGGTTTGTGTGACACAGGCACTCTAATGCTAAGCTACATCAAATAATTATACACTTATAATATGTATAACCTTTACGCTTAGAATAATTAATATTTACTCTATTAATTATTTAAATAATAAAATCTACGGTAAAATAGTAACTCTAGTTATTATTTAGTAAATTAAAATAACTTAGTTTTCTTTTATAACTTTAACCCTCTTGGAGATACATTACATTATAAGAATTATGTATTCCACCATGACAAAACGTTTTTATTATAATTTTGGAAACTAAAAGCGTTAATTATATTAAAAGAATTCACTCATTATCTCAAGATATTATTCTTAATATAATAGCTATATCTCATTAAAAAAATTACATGTACGACACATGTGCACCTTTTATATAGAAAATAGACCATAAGTTTATTTCCTATTAATATATTACATATAGCAAATATGTTTTAATATATTTACCCTCATTTATGTTACCTCGTACAAAGTTATACAAGGTATAACCTTCTCCCTTTTATTAAAATAATTCAATATTAGAAATTATTTTAATATCCTTTATTAGAAATATATAATAATTATTTCTCTTTCCTTTTTATAAATTGTCCCCAAAATAATTTTTTTAAATCTATACATTTAACCGTATCTCAAATGATAATTAATTCTCTAATCAATATTTATTTAAAGATATATTGGTTCTCTTCTTTTATTAATCACTTATTGATAAGTGGTTTTATGACCACTTATTCGGATAGTAACCAGCTCATTCTGTTGCTATTGCCCAAGTAATCCTGTGCTTTTAATATGTTTTTCCTTTGTTTGCAGTGTTTATGTTTAGGAACTCTCCGGGTGCAATTTGAGCGTAAAAGGACCTAAGATGGCCTAAAAGGGACATCGCACTGAAATATGCTAGAAGAGATGATGGTATGATAGGGCAAAGCATAATGTCAAACGGCGAAATGGGGATGTACTGTTGCAAAGAGGCTAAAAAGGAGTTTACTTGCCAAGCATGGGAGTGGAAAAGTCAAGTCCAGCAAAAAGCAGCAGAAAACCCAAGCTTCAGGTGCCGCGCGGCCGCGCCGGGTTCAAGGCAGCCAGCCGCGCGCCCGCGCTATTATCCAGACCAGAAGCTTAGCATTTTGCAGCCGCGCGGCCGCGCCAGAAAACAGGCTTGGACTCGCGCGGCCGCGCCAGTTTATTTTCGGCCAGACTTTGACTTTTTGATTTATTGAACGACAGAGGCAGAGAGATATAAGGGCTGAGCCCTCATTTTGTAATATATCTCCACTAGGGAGTAAACATTGGCCTTAAGCCCTATCTTGTTCTTCATTTTCTCTTTTTTCTTTCTTGTTTGTTAGATTAGGAGTAATTTAGTGTTAGATTAGGGTTTAATTAGTTAGTTAGATTCTAGGGTTAGGTTAGTGTTGAAGATTGAAGCAAGTGGTTGTATTCAAAGATCCAAGCTTGGAGAGAAGAGCAAAGATTTGCATTTCTCTATCTCTTAACTCTCTTTGCTATCATTGTGTATTTGGATAATGTATAATCAACTTGTGGATAATATATTTGGGTTGTCTATGCCTTAAATCTATTTTGAGGTTCCAATGGAACCTTTTGAGTAGTCAATGTTGATTTCCCTTCCATGTTGGTCTTAGTTGATTGTTATATGCTTATCTATTGCGATGTATGCTTTATTTGCTTAATTGAGTTGCAACCAATTACTATGATAACCTATGTGGGATCGAAAGACGAAGCATAGGTTTAGATCTAATCGCGATAGCGGGCGATTGTAGGTTCACATGGCGTTTGACTTATAATTTGTGCTTAGGATAGACATATACCGAAGCACCGCTCGTAGTCAATAGAGAACTTGACCTTCAACCCTATTTATTTGTAAATCACATAGACATATAGTGGTTTAGGTAATGTAGGTGTTCACGTGCGTCTATCACCTGTGGATTGCACGTGATACGGTTTAGGTGCATTGAAAGATGGCCTACTCCCACTTTCGTGTTCTCGGCTAATAACTATAATGATTGATTTGACCTGACTTGGGAGTGTATCGACTTAGACGAATCATTAGGGGAAATTGGGATCTCTTATCTTCATTATCTAATTCGACTCTAGGATTAATTAGTTTAACTTCAATACTTGCCTAGTTTAACTTAGTTTTAATTCAACCTCTTTACCATCCGTTTAAATAAGACTGAAATGATTATGTGCTAGTGCTTTGGCGACCTTTTATCTGTTAATTCCTCGTGGGAATGATATCTTACTTTCACTTTATTACTCGTTGGTCGCGTATACTTGCGCGTTAATTGTGTCATATAAATCGGATCAACAAGTTTTTGGCGCCGTTGCCGGGGAATTATTTGGATAACTGTTTGCCAACATTAGTTTAAATAAAATTAGTCTTACTTTAAACATTTTATTTTTATTTTTGTTTAATTCTCTTCTCATATTCTCTTTTCAGGTACAATGGACTTAAATTTATATCCATGGAACTGTACAAGACAAGAGCAACCAAGGGAAGCAAGCACTGATGGACTCGACCCAATTGCCACACTTTCAGTACAGTTAGAGGAGCTCTCGAGAAAGCTGGATACTGTTTCAGTCCAACAGAGTCGAGAGCCAGTGACTTCATATGACTATGGTACTGGAGCTTATATGAGCCATCAGGAGCTTATCAGTTATGGACAGGAGCAGTATGGGGGTGGTTATTCCTACACTAAATCTTATCCCACTTATCAGCCAGATTGGGGGTATCACCCAAGCCCTTCAGCAGACTACTATCAAGACTAACACTGGGATCCAAATCCCATTTACGCCCCAGAATGCACATTCCAGACTCTAATTTATGAGCCTCAACATAATTTTGAGGGTGACACAGAAAATGCAAGCTTGGAGTATGGAGGTGATATATCTCTGAAGGACATCTTGAGTGAGCAACAAAAGTCAGTCAAGAATATCCAGAACTGGGCAGAGCAAATTAGTAGGGCCTTGATGATAGAGGATGAGCAAGGGCAGACCCATACTGTGAGCTATCAAGAACAATATGAGCCAAGTCCAAATTGTGCACCCGAACCCCCATATCAATCCCCATGTTTACAAGGAGAACAGTCTACAATGGACTTTAGGTGTAGGAGCTTAGAAAGCCAAGAGGAGATGCTTAGGAGCCAAGAAGAATCGAGCCAAAATTTTTAGAATCAGATGGCCCTAATCCACAATGCTCCCACCAATGAGCCTCAGTACATGGATCCCGAGATTGAGACTGAAAAGGAAGGATTGGAAATTATGTGGGGGAACTTATTAGCATCAACAAAGGAGATCTTGGTCGAACAAGGGCAGTCAATTGAGGATCTTCAAACTTAGGTAGAGCAAATTAGCACAGCTTTAAGGAATGAGGAGGTGATTGAGCAAGTAAATGAAGCTCAAATGCCTCCAATGACTGAAGCCGTAAGTTATGAACCCCAAGATACATGGTGCTATAAGATGGATGCAGAGACTGATGAAGAGCCCGAAGTGCAGTTACAACTGGACGAGCCTAAGGCAATGGAACAAGAGGAGATAATTGGGGATGTGGAACAGTATGAACCAACAGTGATAATACCCCAAGAGCCTCCTTCACCTAAGTGGAACAAGCCAGTCAAGTTTGCACACACTTTCCCCCTTGGTAGCCATATTTCAGAGCCGGATCTCGATGATATGAGAGAGTCCGCAAGCTTCAAACCATGGTGGTCAGAAGAGAAGAGAATAGAAGAAGAGTCCGTTGTGTGGTTTATACCTCCATGCCCCGATCATTTCACCTACACAACGGAACCCTTGCCTAGCTCCCCTACCATCAGGACGGGGAATTCTTACACACATCCAATGCTAGGTAGTTTAATTTTGAGTCCTCCTTTATTGGGAAGCCTCCAAAAGCATATAGCAATTCTAATGGATGGAGGGGTTCTCAAATATCGTCGGGGAGTTGGATAGCAGTGGTTAGACACAGTCCAGCTAGAGGACTATAAATCAAGCGCTCGATGGGAGGCACCCCATCATTTCTCTTTCTCCCTCCTTGTTTAATTCTCCATTTCCTGCCTTCTATCATACTTCCCTCCCCTTCGTTTAATTATTATTAGTTAATATTTAGTTTAAATTTTTTCATACTGTAGGAATTAGGAGTTCATTGCCTACATTTTTGAATTTAGGCATGAATGCGTATAATTTTTTGGGATTAAAAAGCTTATAGCATATTTTTGATGCACTTGCATTGTTTATACGCACTTAGAGAATTTTTGGGAATTTAAATGCATATATCTTTCCATGTTTAATTCTCTTGATATAAATATTAAGTATTAACTTTTGATGGTTTAAGAGGGCTTAATAAAGGTTATATGTCTTTCTCAGGGTGAATCCAAGCCGCAAGAAGCAAAGCTCAAGGGACCATCATCAGCCCATGCCAAATGCTACAGAAAACCAAATCCGGCAAGCCGCGCGGCCGCACCTGATTAAGCATGTTGGGGCGCGCGGCCGCGCCACACACTGACTATGCCTGGCTTAAATAATTTTTAGCCCATACTTCCATTGCATTATCAGACGAGCTTGCCACAAATCTCCCCCATCCCAAGCCCTAATTTTAATTGAAAACATAACCTTCTATCTCCTAATCATAATCAACCAACCCACTCATCACTCCCATCTTCTCAACCTGATCAATTGAGACAGTGTGTGGGAGTTCGAAAGCATAGCAAAATTTCTGAATCGGTTGGGTTAGTTGAGTTCAGTATTGGATTGCATCATCTATTCTTATTTCATATGGCATCCAAGAGGAGTAGGAGGGAGTCTACATCCATGGGCAGCAATTTTGAGCACTGGGGAGATGGCATCGACTATGATGCAGTCCGAGTCCTCCCACACTATTCATGAGCATATTGATAGGATGGAGAGACGACGACAAAGCCGAATAGGGGAGTTTCTTTCTTTTTACCTTTACCTTCAATGAGGACATTGAACATTTTAAGTTTGGGGGTATTGGTTTTGTTTTTGCATGTAGTTAGTTCATCTCATGTTGTGTCAGTTCATTTAGTGCATGTAGTGTTAAAATTTGTCAAAATTTTAAAAAATTTCTTTTGTTTTTGCATTCTGTGTTAGAGCAAACTGCATGAATCCAGTTTTCAGTTGATTAGTTATGTATGTTGCCTGTGAAGAAACTAAAATCACTTGATTGTTGAACTGATTTGAGACTTAAGCCTGATTTCATGGTCATATATGTAAATCCTTACCTGTCAGATACTGTGTAACCAGTAAGCACGATAGAGTAAACACCATGATATGCTAAGTTTAAATGTTTACATACTTGTCTTCTGGTGGAAAAACTATGTTTTAATAAAAGAGTTTCAGTTCGCATATAATAAAAACTAGACTGTTAAAAGCTTAAGTTTGGGGGAAACAGGGGACATGCATGATTTATGCGGGGAGATGGAGCGTAAGACGCACTCCCTTGCAAGAAAAGAAAAAGAATAAGAAAATAAAAGAAAATGCATTGAAAAAGAAAAAAATTGAATAAACACTTCGACTACGCCGAGTTCTGTGGCCTTTGATATTCGAGCAAGTAAGCCCTCGGGGTGTTTCTACACCCAGCGCCCTAAGGCCGTCTGGTCTGGGAGTCGTTGGTCGAAAGCTCGCTACATGGATATCATTGAAAAGCTTAAGAGAACTAGGCATTGCATAGTCGAATGTGTACACGGGAAAGTGCGAATACGCCCTCGTGAGTAATAAAAGCATAATGAAAACCCCCTGTTGACTCTTAACTCTAGTAATGCACGGTCTTAGTTAGAACTTATATGATTTACTATTTTTCTTAAGTTAAAGCTTGTTTTTTCCCTAAGAAGCATAGTATGTGAATTATTTGTCTGAATGCTTATCAAATGGTTTCTAGGCACACAACGCACAATACATCAGTGCTGACAGTTTTGGATTTGCAAGAATATGCGTTATAATCTTGTCTTGGGTAGCTTTTCTGTTTGATTATCTTGTGGTTTTTTGAGGCATTGCTTAGAAAGTTTGATACTGACTGAAGCTTGGATTCTCATTCATGATAGCGTAGGTTGCATACATTGTAGATACAGCATTGCATATGTTGTTTAGTTTTGTTTTGGTTGCTTGAGGGCGAGCAATATTTAAGTTTGGGGGTATTTGATAAGTGGTTTTATGACCATTTATTCGGATAGTAACCAGCTTATTCTGTTGCTATTGCCCAAGTAATTCTGTGCTTTCAATATGTTTTTCCTTTGTTTGCAGTGTTTATGTTTAGGAACTCTCCGGGTGCAATTTGAGCGTAAAAGGACCTAAGATGGCCTAAAAGGGGCATCACACTGAAATAGGCTAGAAGAGATGATGGTATGATAGGGCAAAGCATAATGTCAAACGGCGAAATGGGGATGTACTGTTGCAAAGAGGCTAAAAAGGAGTTCACTTGCCAAGCATGGGAGTGGCAAAGCCAAGTCCAGCAAAAAGCAGCAGAAAACCCAAGCTTCAGGTGCCGCGCAGCCGCGTCGGGTTCAAGGCAGCCAGCCGCGCGCCCGTGCTATTATCCAGACCAGAAGCTCAGCATTTTGCAGCTGCGCGGCCGCGCCAGAAAACAGGCTTGGACGCGCGCGGCCGCGCCAGTTTATTTTCGACTCTTCTTTTACTTTTTGATTTATTGAACGACAGAGGCAGAGAGATATAAGGGCTGAGCCCTCATTTTGTAATATATCTCCACTAGGGAGTAAACATTGGCCTTAAGCCCTAGCTTGTTCTTCATTTTCTCTTTTTTCTTTCTTGTTTGTTAGATTAGGAGTAGTTTAGTGTTAGATTAGGGTTTAATTAGTTAGTTAGATTCTAGGATTAGGTTAGTGTTGAAGATTGAAGCAAGTGGTTGTATTCAAAGATCCAAGCTTGGAGAGAAGAACAAAGATTTGCATTTCTCTATCTCTTAACTCTCTTTGCTATCATTGTGTATTTGGATAATGTATAATCAACTTGTGGATAATATATTTGGGTTGTCTATGCCTTAAATCTATTTTGAGGTTCCAATGGAACCTTTTGAGTAGTCAATGTTGATTTCCCTTCCATGTTGGTCTTAGTTGATTGTTATATGCTTATCTATTGCGATGTATGCTTTATTTGCTTAATTGAGTTGCAACCAATTATTGTGATAACCTATGTAGGATCGAAAGACGAAGCATAAGTTTAGATCTAATCGCGATAGCGGGCGATTGTAGGTTCACATGGCGTTGGACTTATGATTTGTGCTTAGGATAGACATATACCGAAGCACCGCTCGTAGTTAATAGAGAACTTGACCTTCAACCCTATTTATTTGTAAATCACATAGACATATAGTGGTTTATGTAATGTGGGTGTTCACGTGCGTCTATCACCTGTGGATTGCACGTGATACGGTTTAGGTGCATCGAAAGATGGCCTACTCCCACTTTCGTGTTCTCGGCTAATAACTATAATGATTGATTTGACCTGACTTGGGAGTGTATCGACTTAGACGAATCATTAGGGGAAATTGGGATCTCTTATCTTCATTATCTAATTCGACTATAGGATTAATTAGTTTAACTTCAATTCTTGCCTAGTTTAACTTAGTTTTAATTCATCCTCTTTACCACCCGTTTAAATAAGACTGAAATGATTATGTGCTAGTGCTTTGGCTACCTTTTATCTGTTAATTCCTCGTGGGAACGATATCTTACTTTCACTTTATTACTCGTTGGCCGCGTATACTTGCGCGTTAATTGTGTCATAAAAATCGGACCAACACTTATCTTTCAAATAATAACCCTTTTTATATATTACAATACTATGTAAGGTATAAAAAAAACATCCAATATTAATTAGCATATTTCTTTCATTTTCTTATGCTAAACACATATATTAACTCACCACTTGCTTGAGTGAATTAAACCTTTTACTATATCATCTTAGTTAATCAAGGCTTTAATATCCAAATTATATTTTTCCATAATATAACTTCCAATTTAAATTAACCAATATTTATTCTTATTAGTTAATTCCCTTAACTAACTCATGTTCCACTATTCAAATTCATCCATGGATAGCTTAAGTACTAATAATAACCTATATTACAAACCTACCAGTTATTAGTATACATACACAAGAAGATGGTGATTATACATTAAAGATATTTAATGTCACCAACTTACTATGATAAAATAATTCTATAAATTATTTAATAAATTATTTAATGTCGATAGATAAATCTTATCCATCTTCTTACTAATTTATTTCTACAATTTATAACCAATATGTAATAATGATATATATTTAATAAACACAAAATCACTTATTACATAGCTCATATTACCCTATGTAACACAATACTACATACCCTGTATCACGAATATATATTCTTATTCGAACCCATCTCATGCTTTAAGAATTTTATTTATTAAATTTTTATTTTAATAATTCTTGAAAATTCAGGTTCTTACAGAGGTGCAGTGTTTCCTAGGGTTAGCGGGATACTATCGGAGGTTCAATAAGGACTTCTTTAAGATAGCTACTCCGTTGACAAACTTGACAAGAAAGACTGTGATGTGCATTTGAACAGAGAAATGTGAAGACAGCTTTCAAGAGATGAAGAAGAGGTTGAATTAATCACTTGTATTGTCATTACCAGACGATACGGGGAACTTCGTAGTATATTATGATGCTTCGCATAAAGGACTGGGTTGCATGCTCATGCAGCATGGCAAGGTCATTTCATATGCATCTCGACAGTTAAAGGAGTTTGAGAAGGGTTACCCTACTTATGACCTAGAACTTGCCACAGTGGTTTTCACCTTAAAATTTTGGAGGCATTACCTATACGGGGAGAAATGTGAGATATACACAGATCGTAAAAGTCTAAAATATATATCTTCACATAGAAGGAGTTGAATATGAGGCAGAGAAGATGGTTGGAGTTGATAATGGATTATGACTATGAAATCCTGTATCACCCAGGGAAGGCAAACGTGGTAGCCGACACTTTAAGTAGGAAGGGTCGGGAGAAGCTGTCGATGTTAACAACTCAGGATGAGTTGATAACAGAGATGGCAAGGATGGAAATAGAAATAAAATGTCTAAATGAAGAGGGGGAGAGATTGTTTGCAATGGAGGTTCAACCTACCATTGTGGAGAAGGTGAAGGAAGTGCAACTCAGAAATGAGGAGTGCGAACAGATAAAGAAGAAGATTGCAGACAGTATGGAAGATAGGTGTAGTCTTGATAACGAAGGGTTATGAAGATGGGAATGACAAATTTGGGTTCCGTGTGAGCCAGAATTGAAAGAGAAAATAATAGAGGAAGCTCATCACTCGAGGTATTCAATTCATCCTGGTAGTACCAAGATGTATCAAGACCTTTGACAGAATTTTTGGTGGCCCAACATGAAGACAGAAATAGCAGAGTATGTGAGTACGTGCTTAACTTGTCAGAAAGTTAAGGCCGAACATCAACGACCTAGTGGTTTACAACAATAATTGGAAATTCTTGAATGGAAGTGGGAGCATATCACGATGGAATTTGTTGTAGGACTTCCGATCACGCAGAAAGGATACGACGCTATTTGGGTAATAGTGGATCGTTTGACGAAGTCGGCTCATTTCTTGCTGATAAGAGTCAAGTATAACTTGGACCAGTTAGCTAAGCTTTATGTCAAGGAGATTGTCTAAAGACATGGAGTACTAGTTTCGATTGTGTCAGATCGCAATGCGCTATTCACTTTAAATTTCTAGAAAAGTTTACAAGAGCAGATGGGAACGCAGCTAAGGTTGAGCACGGTGTATCATCCAAAGACGGATGGACAAAGTGAGAGAACGATTCAAACGCTAGAAGACATGTTAAGGTCTTGCGTTATGGATTTCAAGGGTAGTTGGGACGATCATGTAATACCCGTAAATTTTTATTTTTTTTTACTTTTTAATTTAACTTTTTGAAAGATTGAATAAATTTATGTGGGTTATTTTTTTGTTATGATTGGGTCAAATTTATGTGGGCTAATTAGAAGTGATGGATAATATTATTTGGTTAAAATTTGGGCGTTAATATTAATTGAACCCAATTAGAAGTTCATAAGGGAAGGACCTCTTAATTAATAAATAGTTAGACCTACTCTTACTTTGTTATACAAACCGAGGGAAAGAAAGGAAGCGGCGGCAACAGAAAAGAGAAGTGAATTGACAAGTTAATACTAGTATTCCTGTTGCAGAAAAGAGGTAAATTAATCTTTTTGTTGAATTTCTTTCGCCATGCATAACATGTCTCTACATATGTTCTGGTGGAAATCCTTTTGTCATGTATGGTATATGTGATACATATGTAAATGATCATGGATGGTATGTATGCATATATGAATAAACTAACATGATTCCTTTTTGCTATGCACTACATGGATACAAAGATGAATGATCTGCTAAATTTGTAAAACGTGGGACTGGGCAACAAAAGTTGCACTATTATTGATCCAACCTCTTGGACTCTGCTTGGGGCGATATAATTGAATAAATTAATATTTTAATTATTATAGTTCGTATGATAATGGAAAGATGGTAATTAATATGTTTTCAAAACTGATGATAATAATAATAATAATTAAAGCATGGGAAGAACTTATATAATTTGCAAATAAATAAGTAACACTATATGGAACGAATTAAGATCATATTAATATATGTAATCATATTTTGTAAACATAATTAAATAGAAGGGTTCATATTTCCATTTTTATAATTGATTATTGTATGGTCTATAATTACATAAGGTTATGATTAATGTTTTGGTAATGTGATTATTTATTAGATTAGGTAATTAAATAATATCAAAAATTATTCTAATTAAATCATTCGGTTATTAAATATATATATATGTGTGTGTGTGTGTGTGTGTGTATAAAATTATTTTACAATACATTTAAAAATAGTGCATTGTTGATGATTGGGCTTGTAATTAAATTTTATTAAATTTATTAGATCGGACGGAGGGGGTTTAACAAAATCTATTTGAGGTTATAATTTCGGGTATTATATTTCTTAATTCAGGTACGGATTCCGTACTCATTCAGCGATACTCTTAATTTTTTTTATTTGTTCATCTTGTTCCTTATTTCGAATTCTGTTATTTTTTTCACATAATTATTTCTTGTGAAATTCATATAATAGTTTCATTTTGGAATTGATACATTGGACTCGTATTTGTACTCTTTGAATTAGGTTATCATGTCTAGTATTTGTTTTTGATATTTGTAGAGCGGTACATGTTGTTGCCTTCTTTTTGAGACATTACGATTGGGATTTGATCCGGTTTAACATGTACATATAGAACCCTTTTTGTTGATATTACGTCGCATGTGTTGCGATATGGTATCTTTGTTAGAATATACCGTAGGGTATACTTGAGCTATAACCACCTGTGGGGGTACCACAGGCATGTCGTCTTGGCGCGAGAGGCATGACACTTTCCGTGACAGTGTGATTAGTCCACGGCGTCTCCGTTTTGGGCTCCGGAGGAAGTGGGCCCTTTGGTGTTCCCTAGTTTTCTGTTCTGCGGATTGGTGATGTTGTGCCAAACACACCTATCCGATTTGCATACATTTGGATTCACGATCCAATGTGTGATTTGTCTGTGTGGCATTATTTTAACTTGCCTGTGTGACATTATTTTGACTTGCCTGTGTGGCAAGGTATATTTCTGAGCTCAGTATGAAATTATAACACCCAACCATTGATTCAGCTTATTAATTCATTGTGTTATCTTTGTTCGATTCTGTTCTGTTCAATTCAATTAATTGAGTTATTTATTTCACTTTATTATTTCTTTACTCTTCTATTTGTTTCGTTAATTCTGTTGATTCAGATATATTTTATTGAAACCTTTGGAGACTAAATTTTCGTCGGTATTTAAGCTTGAGGCTTTGTTCAGTATTTTATCTCAGTTGATTCTGCATTTCAATTGTACCTCTTTGTATATCTATATCCGTACTGGGCACTTGGCTCATGCTGTATTTTTTTTTCCGACAAGTTTGAAGGGGTGATTCAAGGCTAGTGTGTGATGAAAGAGTTACTTTGACCATATAGGTTGATTACATTTTAGGTTTGGATTATTATGTCTTCTTTTGGAGAACCACATTTAATTCGGCATTGATGGATCACCACTATTAATATTTTGAAGATTTTAGTGTGCTGTTTACTTATTCTGAGGGTTGTTGTGCTTTGCAAGTGACCTCTCTTTCCTATTTCGGGAAGGGGGTGTTACAGAGATGGTATCAGAGCGTAGATTCTTTCTTGTAGAAAACCTATTTAGGTTTGCCCTGTGAGTTGTGGGTAAATCATTGGGTAGACATAAGAGTTTGTTTCGATTTTGTTCTCTATTTGTTTGGTGTTAATTTTGACCGAATGTTAGTCTCTTTTGATTTGGGGATGAAGAGATAATTTGTCGAGCTTATTATTGTTATGCGTTGGAGCAAAAATATTAGTTAAGGATTGTGATTGGATCATTAAGGAGAATAATACCATAGTTTGTATAGTTAAGAAATGATCATACGATTATGATATGTGTATTTATAACAACGAGTATTTGATATTAGAGAATTATTTGTTAGAGTTATTTCAAATATCAATTATCATGATCTTAGAATTAAGGATTTGATTTAATTTGAGTTATGCTTTAATTTTTGTCAAGTTTGTGGATAATTTAATTTGTGTGTATCGGTGGGATAATATGATCAATTGAAAAACTATTAAGTATAGTTGATCTCTTGTATTTGAGTTGTAGATATTTGAGGTAATTAGATTAATCAATTAATCATTTGAGGCTAATGATCAATTTTTTTTTTGCGGCTATTTTTCTAGTAAAATATTGGAGTTATATGATATGAAATTTATTTATGATAGTAAGAGAAGATCTTTGAATTTGTTGGGTTATGGTTTGCACTAAGAAATGATTGATTTATTAAATGATTAGATAGTAAATGATGAAATTTAATTGATTTTGAGAGATCTTAAATAGTTGTACTTTGCTTACGTAGATGGTAGAATATGTGACTTGGAGTTTGATATGGTGATAATTAAAGAGATCTTAGTAGTATATTTTTGGTGTAATAATATTTGAGAATAAATGTGATTTGAGGTTATGATATTTTGAAACTCTTGAGGGCTTGAGGTGAGTGGTGATATAGTTTGTGCAATTGTTTTATTTATCTGATGTCCTAAGAGTTTTGCATGAATTTATGTAAAATAAAAATAATTTATTAGGTCTTTGTCATGTGTGGAACATAAACGTTTTAGAAATTAAAAATAATTTTAAATATTTTGAATATTTGAATTGTATTTAGATGTAAAAAATATTTTTTTTCGAATTAAGTTCCGAAAATGACGTTGAAAGAAAGATAATCAAGAAAATTGACAAACGACCACACACAAGCGATGGAGCGTATGATTTAATTTGATACAAGACGAAGAACCTTGCCAAGATTTGACACGGTAGCTAGGAGAATCTTCTACAAGTACATAAATAATTTCGTGAACTGATGAGCTTACTAGCCGGGACTGTAACAAAGGCGATGCTACGTCTTAACTATAGTTTATGAATAATTATGCAGTTTTAATAAAATAAAATTTTCTGTATTTATTTGAATTCCGAGGAAGGAATTTTTTTTAAGGAGGTAATGTTATACCCGTAATTTTTTTTTTAACTTTTTAAATAGACTATTTGTAAGATTGAATAAATTTATGTGGGTTATTTTTTTGTTATGATTGGGTAAAATTTTTGTGGTCTAATTAGAAGTGATAGATAATATTATTTGGTTAAAATTTGGGCCTTAATATTAATTGAACCCAATTAAAAGTTTATAAGGGAAAGACCTCTTAATTAATAAATAGCTAGACCTACTCTTACTTTGTTATACAAACCGAGGGAAAGAAAGGAAGCGGCGGCAACAGAAAAGAGAAGTGAATTGACAAGTTAATACTAGTATTCCAGTTGCAGAAAAGAGGTAAATTAATCTTTTTGTTGAATTTCTTTCGCCATGCATAACATGTCTCTGCATATGTTCTGGTGGAAATCCTTTTGTCATGTATGGTATATGTAATACATATATAAATGATCATGGATGGTATGTATGCATATATGAATAAACTAACATGATTCCTTTTTGCTATGTACTACATGGATACAAAGATGAATGATCTGCTAAATTTGTAAAGCGTGGGACTGGGCAACAACAGTTGCACTATTATTGATCCAGCCTCTTGGACTCTACTTGGGGCGATATAACTGAATAAATTAATATTTTAATTGTTCTAGTTCGTATGATAATGGAAAGATGGTAATTAATATGTTTTCAAAACTGATGATAATAATAGTAATAATAATAATAATAATTAAAGCATGGGAAGAACTTGTATAATTTGCAAATAAATAAGTAACACTATATGGAACGAATTAAGATCATATTAATATATGTAATCATATTTTGTAAACATGATTAAATAGAAGGGTTCATATTTCCATTTTTATAATTGAATATTGTATGGTCTATAATTACATAAGGTTATGATTAATGTTCTGGTAATGTGACTATTTATTAGATTAGGTAATTAAATAATATCAAAAATTATTCTAATTAAATAATTCGGTTATTAAATATATATATATATATATATATATATATATATATATATATATATATATATATATGTGTGTGTGTGTGTGTGTGTGTGTGTGTAAAATTATTTTACAATACATTTAAAAATAGTGCATTGTTGATGATTGGGCTTGTAATTAAATTTTATTAAATTTATTAGATCGGACGGAGGGAGTTTAACGAACTATATTTGAGGTTATAATTTCGGGTATTACATTGCTTAATTCAGGTACGGATTTCGTACTCATTCAGCGATACTCTTAATTTTTTTATTTGTTCATCTTGTTCCTTATTTCGAATTCTGTTATTTTTTTCACATAATTATTTCTTGTGAAATTCATATAGTAGTTTCATTTTGGAGTTGATACATTGGACTCGTATTTGTACTATTTGAATTAGGTTATCATGTCTAGTATTTATTTTTGATATTTGTAGAGCGGTACATGTTGTTGCCTTCTTTTTGAGACATTACGATTGGGATTTGATCTGGTTCAATATGTATATATAGAACCCTTTTTGTTGATATTACGTCGCATGTGTTGCGATATGGTATCTTTGTTTGAATATATCATAGGGTATACCTGAGCTATAACCACATGTGGGGGTACCACAAGCATGTCGTCTTGGCACGAGAGGCATGACACTTTTCGTGGCAGTGTGATTAGTCCACGGCGTCTCCGTTTTGGGCTCCAGAGGAAGTGGGCCCTTTGGTGTTCTGTTGTGGGAGGCGTATGGGTTGACCCCAGTTTTCTCTTCTGCAAATTGGTGATGTTGTGACAAACACACCTATACGATTTGCATACATTTGGATTCACGGTCCAATGTTTGATTTGTCTATGTGGCATTATTTTGACTTGCTTGTGTGGCAAGGTATATTTCTGAGCTCTGTATGAAATTATAACACCCAACCATTGATTCAGCATATTAATTCATTGTGTTATCTTTGTTCGGTTCTGTTCTGTTCAATTCAATTAATTGAGTTATTTATTTCAGTTCATTATTTCTTTACTCTTCTATTTGTTTCGTTAAATCGGTTGATTTAGATATATTTTATTCAAATCTTTGGAGACAAAATTTTTGTCGGTATTTAAGCTTGAGGCTTTATTCGGTATTTTATCTCAGTTGATTCTGCATTTCAATTGTACCTCTTTGTATATCTATATTCGTACTGGGTACTTGGCTCATACTGTGTTTTTTTTTCCGGCAGGTTTGCAGGGGTGATTCAGGGCTAGTGTGTGATGAAAGAGTTGCTTTGACCATATAGGTTGATTACATTTTAGGTTTGGATTATTATGTCTTCTTTTGGAGAATCACATTTAATTCGGCATTGATGGATCACCATTATTAATATTTTGAAGTTTTTAGTGCGCTGTTTACTTATTTTGAGGGTTGTTGTGCTTTGCAAGTGAACTCTCTTTCCTATTTCGGGAAGGGGGTGTTACAGAGATGGTATCAGAGCTTAGGTTCTTTCTTGTAGAAAACCTATTTAGGTTTGGCCTGTGAGTTGTGGGTAAATCATTGGGTACACGTAAGAGTTTGTTTCGATTTTGTTCTCTATTTGTTTGGTGTTAATTTTGACCGAATGTTAGTCTCTTTTGATTTGGGGATGAAGAGATAATTTGTCGAGCTTATTATTGTTATGCGTTGGAGCAAAAATATTAGTTAAGGATTGTGATTGGATCATTAAGGAGAATAATACCATAGTTTGTATAGTTAAGAAATGATCATACGATTATGATATGTGTATTTATAACAACGAGTATTTGATATTGGAGAATTATTTGTTAGAGTTATTTCAAATATCAATTATCATGATCTTAGAATTAAGGATTTGATTTGATTTGAGTTATGCTTTAATTTTTGTCAAGTCTGTGGATAATTTGATTTATGTGTATCGGTGGGATAATATGATAAATTGAAAATCTATTAAGTATAGTTAATCTCTTGTATTTGAGTTGTAGATATTTGAGGTAATTAGATTAATCAATTAATCATTTGAGGATAATGATCAATTTTTTTTTTGCGGCTATTTTTCTAGTAAAATATTGGAGTTATGTGATATGAAATTTATTTATGATAGTAAGAGGAGATCTTTGAATTTGTTGGGTTATGGTTTGCACTAAGAGATGATTGATTTATTAAATGATTAGATAGTAAATGATGAAATTTAATTGATTTTGAGATATCTTAAATAGTTGTACTTTGCTTACGTAGATGGTAGAATATGTGAGTTGGAGTTTGATATGGTGATATTTAAAGAGATCTTAGTAGTATATTTTTGGTGTAATAATATTTGAGAATAAATGTGATTTGAGGTTATGATATTTTGAAACTCTTGAGGACTTGGGGTGAGTGGTGATATAGTTTGTGCAATTGCTTAATTTATCTGATGTCCTAAGAGTTTTGCATGAATTTATGTAAAATAAAAATAATTTGTTAGATCTTTGTCATGTGAGGAACATAAACGTTTTACGAATTAAAAATAATTTTAAATATTTTGAATATTTGAATCGTATTTAGATGAAAAAAATATATTTTTTTTTTGAATTATGTTCCGAAAAGTACGTTGAAAGAAAGATAATCAAGAAAATTGAGAAACGACCGCACACAAGCGATGGAGCGTATGATTTAATTCGATACAAGACGAAGAACCTTGCCAAGATTTGACACGGTAGCTGGCGAATCTTCTACAAGTACATAGATAATATCGTGAACCGATGGGCTTACCAGCCTAGACTGTAACAAGGGCGATGCTACGTCTTAACTATAGTTTATGAATAATTATGCAGTTTTAATAAAATAAAATTTTCTGTACTTATTTGAAGTCTGTGGATAATATTTTTTTTTGAGGTAGGTAATGTAAGTTTTGTAATTTTTTTTTATTTTTTTAACTTTTTAATTAGACTCTTTGTATGATTGAATAAATTTATATGGGTTATTTTTTTGTTATGATATGGTCAAATTTATGTGGGGCTAATTAGAAGTGATGGATAATATTATTTGGTTAAAATTTGGGCCTTAATATTAATTGAACCCAATTAAAAGTTCATAAGGGAAAGACCTCTTAATTAATAAATAGCTAGACCTACTCTTACTTTGTTATACAAACCGAGGGAAAGAAAGGAAGCGGCGGCAACAGAAAAGAGAAGTGAATTGACAAGTTAATACTAGTATTCCTGCTGCGGAAAAGAGGTAAATTAATCTTTTTGTTGAATTTCTTTCGCCATGCATAACATGTCTCTGCATATGTTTTGGTGGAAATCCTTTTGTCATGTATGGTACATGTAATCCATATATAAATGATCATGGATGGTATGTATGCATATATGAATAAACTAACATGATTCCTTTTTGCTATGCACTACATGGATACAAAGATGAATGATCTGCTAAATTTGTAAAAAGTGGGACTGGACAACAAAAGTTTCATTATTATTGATCCAGCCTCTTGGACTCTACTTGGGCGATATAATTGAATAAATTAATATTTTAATTGTTCTAGTCCGGATGATAATGGAAAGATGGTAATTAATATGTTTTCAAAACTGATGATTATAATAATAATAATAATAATAATAATAATAATAATAATAGTAATAATAATAATAATAATAATAATAATAATAATTAAAGCATGGGAAGAACTTGTATAATTTGCAAATAAATAAGTAACACTATATGGAACGAATTAAGATCATATTAATATATGTAATCATATTTTGTAAACATGATTAAATAGAAGGGTTCATATTTCCATTTTTATAATTGATTATTGTATGGTCTATAATTACATAAGGTTTTGATTAATGTTCTGGTAATGTGACTATTTATTAGATTAGGTAATTAAATAATATCAGAAATTATTCTAATTAAATTATTCGGTTATTAAATATATATATATATATATATATATATATATATATATATATATATATATATATATATATATATGTGTGTGTGTGTGTGTGTGTGTATAAAATTATTTTACAATACATTTAAAAATAGTGCATTGTTGATGATTGGCCTTGTAATTAAATTTTATTAAATTTATTAGATCGGACGGAGGGAGTTGAACTCTATTTGAGGTTATAATTTCGGGTATTACATTGCTTAATTCAGGTACGGATTCCGTACTCATTCAGCGATACTCTTTAATTTTTTATTTGTTCGTTTTGTTCCTTATTTCGAATTCTGTTATTTTTTTCACATAATTGTTTCTTGTGAAATTCATATAATAGTTTCATTTTGGAGTTGATACATTGGACTCGTATTTGTACTCTTTGAATTAGGTTATCATGTCTAGTATTTATTTTTGATATTTGTAGAGCGGTACATATTGTTGCCTTCTTTTTGAGACATTACGATTAGGATTTGATCCGGTTCAACATGTACATATAGAACCCTTTTTGTTGATATTACGTCGCATGTGTTGAGAGATCATTGATATTATCTGTGATTGTTTCATCTTCACTACTAAGGGTAATCTTCCTTTTTAGTTTTTAAAATATATTTTTCTCAAAGTTTTTCATATACGCATTTTAAAGTTCTGTAAAAAAATGGGTTTCATAATTGGGTTATGATATAGCTTTATTTATGTGGGTCTGTGTTTAAATCATGTTTTATACTTGGTATGAATGATTTAAAATGAACAAAATTGTATAATTAGGCCTTAACTGAGTTTTTGGAAAATCACAGAGTTTTATTTAACATATGTTCAAAATTTCTCTGTTAAGTGTTATTTTGGGAAATTAAACCAAGATATGATCATATATGTTAGTATTATGTGTTGAATCATGAATACATGATTTACACTGATCACACTATGTAATTTTGTTAAGAATTGGGTTTCATTGAAAAGACAGAGTATAAATGTTGTGAGAATAACCCATATGTCTTAAATTAATGTTTGAATCATATGTTTGTATTAAAATTGACAAATGAATATGATTGTGCATGTTAAAACAAAGAAAATAGAATTAGAAAAGTGAATTCGGTGTAGTAACGAATCCGTAATGAGAAATTTTATATTTTTCATTAAACTTTATAAAATTTATGAAGAACAGTGAACTTGATAGTTTTAATTTGTGTAATTACATGAGTTAAAATGTTAGAAGCATATTAGTAGTAATTTGTGATGTTCCTATGAAGTTTATACTTCATGGGTAACATTATAAGTCAGTATATTGGTATTAATTGGGAGAAAATGGCCAAGTTTCTGTGTTCGTTCGCGAACTTCAGATTCTGGGAAATCGTAGCCGTGCGGCCGCGCCCACCTTGAAATTTTGAAAAAAATTCTAAGTGTTAAATTTTTGAGTAATGTGTTTTAAATCTAATAAACATGAAGACATGTTATGTATGTGATAAGATGTTAATACAAGATTAATAACTTAAGTTATGCGATTAATTAATAAGTTAATTAATCAACGTAAACCATTATTTGACAAACCTAATAATGAGTTCGGAGAACACAGTTGTGAATCGATAAACATATCGAACCTGTGATTAATTAATATTGTGAATGTGTTGATATGTAAGAGTAATTAAAGAAGTGAGTTATAATTGTAGCTTGTGCACGAGACAAGTTTCCTAAACTCAAATCTTTACATTTGAGCAAGTTTCTAAACCCTACTTTTAAATTAAGCAAGTTATAGACTTAAATTCTACATCGAGCACAGTTCTTATTCTTGATCATTCAAGTTCAGAATTTTTTATGAGATGTCATGATTCTTTTAAAAGTATCATTTCAGTTATACAATACTTATTCGATTGTATATCCTTGAGAAGTTAATATTCAAATTGAATATCATTTATTATTGAATCCTTTAAGACTAGCGAACCCTTATATGATTCGACTAGTCCATAGTTGATGAGCGTTCTAAATTTCAGAACAACTATTGAGTTATCCAAACTAAACTTTATTTGGTGCGGATTCTGATGTCAAACTTAGATGAACAACCCTTTTAAAGGGGAAGTGATGATGCTTTAGGCAATGAGGTAGTGTGCACAGTATCGGTACGAAGGGCTGATCTCCCTAAGTACGAGAAGTAAAGTCCATAGTCTTATGACTGTTAAAGGTTAAAGGTTAATATACTTGACCTAGGACATAGTTCAAGGTCTTATGACCCTCAGATGTAATTTGACTCTCGATTATTATTCTTGATTCAAAAGTTGAGCTTTTTGTTATTCTGATTTCTTTGATTTCACTCTCATGTTATTATTGTCATATTTTTATACTTGCGGACATTTATGCTCACTTTTGCATAATAACATTGCAGCTAAGAATGAACAATCTGGTGAGCCTTCTAGTAGCAAGGGCAAAGGAAAAGCTAACAAGTGTTGAAGACTTGTGATGTTATTGAAATGTTAAGTTCAAGACTAATGTGTAATGTTTAAGACTTATTTGTTTACGTTTCTGCAACAGAGATTTAAGGTTAAGTATGACCTGAGATTTATTATGTATTTATTATTTTAGATGTTGTAACCCTATTATAGGGAGATGATGATTTATTTATCTATTAAATGAATTTCAATATTTATGGGTAGATAGTTGTATGATATTTAAACAGTGAACACCAAATCCTGTGGAAATTTAGATACCGGATTTGGGGGTGTCACAAGTTGGTATCAGAGCCATAGGTTATGAACCTTAGGTGGGGGAAGACCTTAGGATAGTAGCCTTCGAGAACATAAAAATGATAACTCTTGTTGAGTTCTAAGAAAGATAATAAAATTACCTTATGTGCTATGTGTTTATAATTATATACTTGCTCGAGTATCGATTAATATCACTTAATAACTAAGACTTAAAACTTATTTTGCCAGGATGTCAGATACTGAAGGAGCTAGTCAGCCCAGGGATATTGTACCCCTAGAGACTAGAGATGAGGAGCCCCAAGACATACATATAGTCTGGGAGCAGTTAGTACAGCCAGAGCCATCTCCGTTGATCACAGTCATTGGTCGGGAGCATGAGCCAGAGATTGACTCAGAGGAGGACCCTGAGGAGTTTGAGATCCCGGCTAAGGCAGCCGAGGAGGAGGAGGAATAAGACCATGAGGAGTTCCCACCGAACTCTGTCAGCGCTGATATGTACGATTTATTGTATGATCGCAACATAGAGTTATAAGATACGATTCAGGAGTTGAGGGAGTAGACGGTTACTCAACGGACTACCATCAAGCAGAAGGATGGTGAGGTTGAGACACTCCACACCAGTCTTGGAAATGTGGAGTGGGATTTGGTTCATGAGAAAGGCCAAAGTGAGCAGAAGTCAGAGGAGATAGAAAGGTTGAAGAATGAGATAAAAGAGAAATCAGAAAGACTCGCCATAGTAGAGGAAGCTTGGGTGAGCAATGCACGACGTGCAGATCTGGCAGAGGATGATGCGCGTGTAAAGAGAGTTAAGGTTAAAGAGACGTGCTACACATTTCTGAGGGAAATTGATGAGGCCCAGGACCGAGTTATGAGATATCCAATTCAGTTCGAGGGACTGCCTGGGTATATGTTAGATCGCAGGACTATGTCCCGCATAATGGAGGAGGCCGTGATAGAAAAGTATGATTATGTGAATGCTTAACTGATAATTAATAGTGTAAATTCTGATGTGATTATAAACAAAGGAATATTCTAATGATTTAAATCCTGAAGATCTTTTATCTCGGGATAGTTGATGTAAATGGCAGAAATGTTCTCGTACTGTGTTGAAAACTTTTGATTTTAACAAAATATCAAAGCTTATTTGAGATGATATGAGTTAAAATGATTATGTTAAATATTTGAGTTAAGTCTTAAGTATTTAAGAGATTGAATAAAGATCTAACAAGCGTATATTTTAAAAGAAATATGCCGCCAAGAAGGAGACAAAATCGTCGACAAGCCCAAGAAGGGTCAACCAATAACAATAACAACAATGATGCCAATGCGAACCCTGTTTAGCAGTTGGTAAATCCATTAGCTGGAGCGATGTCAAGCTCCACCAAACACCTCTTTTAATGACTTTAAGGCAGTGGGACCACCAGAGTTTAAAGGCTCCACAAACCCGATAGAAGCTCAGACTTGGGTTATGGAGATGGAGAAAGTTTTTAAGGTCGCCTAAGTTAGGGAGGACCAGAAGACCGCTTACGCGACATTCATGTTAAAATCAGAAGCCAACTACTGGTGGCAGGCAAATAAGGTCAGAGGAGGAGAAGGTGTAATAACCTGGGAAAGGTTTAAGGAAAGGTTTTTCGAGATGTATTTCCCGACCAGCTCCCAAAATTAAATGGAGGTGCAGTTTCTGGAGTTAAAACAGGGAAATATGTCTGTGCCCGACTATGCGACAAAGTTTAATGAATTGGCTAGGTTTGCCCAATATCAGATGCATACTGACGAAAGAAAGGCTAGGCGATTTGAGCAGGGACTGAAACCCTAGTTGTATAGCAAAGTGTCAATGTTTCAATTGAACACTTTTGCTGGAGTTCTTGAGAAGGCCATCCTCGCTGAAGGTGGAAGCAAAGCGGTGACCAAGTACAATCAGGATCAGAAGAAGAAGAAGAATGAAAGTGAAAGAAATAATACGGCTAGTGGCAGTAACATGGGAGGAACCAATAATCATAAACGGAAGTGGAATGACAACCCGTCGTCCGTAAATCAGCAAGAGAGTCAGAATAAAAGGATAGAACCATGCCCAACCTGTGGGAAGACTCACTTGGGAGTCTGCATGAAAGGGAAAAGAGTTTGCTACAATTGTGGTCAGGAAGGCCACATAGCACCTAACTGCCCTAACCCTAAGAAGGGCGCCTGCTATACATGTGGGTCAAAGGAACATTTGGCTAGAGACTATCCCAAGAAGTCATCTGGAGGGGCAGGGTCAGGTGGAAATAAGAGAAATAACAGTGGAAATCCTCTTACAATTACCGGACCGACTTCGACAAACCGACCAACTACAAGGACATTCAACATGACCGTACAGGATGCTGTGTAGTCTCGTGATGTGGTGTCAGGTATCATTTCAATCAATAAAGTCAATGCTTATGTTTTATTTGATTCGGGTGCTACTTGTTCATTTATATTCGATGACTTTGCAAAGAACTTAGAACTGCATAAAGATGAATTAGAAATCCCTATGAACATCGAGATTGCGAATAGGGAAGTGATTCATATTAGGTATATACACAAGAACTGTAGAGTGGATATTAAGGGTAACATTATGAATGTAGATCTTATCCCGATTAAACTTGGGGAATTTGACGTTATCTTAGGAATGGATTGGCTATTCAATTATGGGGCTGTAATTAATTGTTAGAAGAAAAGTATTAACCTTATAACTCCATCAAAGGTTATGTTTTATGGCAGCAAGTCACCTTGACAAGCGAGTTGCCTGACGATGATGCAAGCCAAGAAGTTATTAAGATAAGGCTGTGTGGGATATTTAGCCTATATAGTCGATAGTTGAAAAGAGAATCCAAAGTTAGAGGAAATACCAGTCGTAAGGGACTTCGTGGATGTGTTTCCAGACGATCTGCCAGGACTTCCTCCTGGCACGGAAGTAGATTTTGTTATCGATTTGGTGCCAGGAACGACTCCAATATCGAAAGCAACACACCGGATGGCTCCGGTAGAAATGAAAGAATTGATGGTTCAGCTACAAGAGCTACTGAACAAGAAATATATTCAACCGAGCGTATCTCCGTGGGGAGCACCGGTGTTATTTGTTAAGAAGAATGATGGGACAATGCGGCTCTGCATCGATTATGGAGAGCTGAACAAGATTGCCATTAAGAACAGGTATCCGTTACCAAGGATTGATGATCTGTTTGATCAATTAAAGGGATCAAGATATTTCTCAAAGATAGACCTTAGAAGTGGTTATCATCAGCTGAATGTGAGGCCAGAAGATGCCCCGAAGACAGCATTCAGGACACGATATGGTCACTACGAATTTTTGGTTATGTCATTTGGTCTAACGAATGCGCCTGCAACATTTATGGGCCTAATGAATGGAGTGTTCAAGCCATTTTTGGACAAATTCGTGGTGGTCTTTATTGACGATATATTGGTATATTCTAAGACCTAAATAAGAGCATGTTGAGCATTTGAAGTTGACATTAGAGGTGTTGAGAAGAGAGAAGTTGTACGCCAAATTCTCAAAATATGAATTCTAGATTGAAAAGGTGCAATTTCTCGGACATGTGATTGATAAGGACGGAATTTTAGTGGATCCCTCCAAAGTCGAAGCAGTAATGAATTGGGATCAGTCGAAAACACCATCGGAAGTAAGAAGTTTTCTTGGATTAGCAGGTTATTACAGAAGATTCGTTCAGGATTTTTCCAAGATCGCTAACGAATTTGACTAGGAAAGTTGTGAAATTCGTTTGGACGGAGAAGTGCGAGGAAAGTTTTCAAGAACTTAAGAAAAGATTGAGTATAGCACCTGTGTTGTCCCTTCCGGATGACACAGGAAACTTTGTAGTATATAGTGATGCGTCTCATAAAGGGCTAGGCTGTGTGCTTATGCAAAACTGCAGAGTCATTGCGTACGCGTCACGACAGTTGAAAGATTATGAGAAGGGATATCCAACCCACGATCTAGAATTAGCTGCAGTGGTATTCGCTTTGAAGATTTGGAGACACTATATCTATGGGGAGAAGTGTGAAATATATACAGACCACAAGAGTCTGAAATATATTTTTACACAGAAAGACTTGAATATGCGTCAGAGAAAATGGCTGGAGTTAATAAAGGACTATGATTGTGATATTTTATACCACCCGGGGAAAGCGAATGTTGTAGCCTTCGCCTTAAGCAGAAAGGGTCGGGAGAAGTTGATGATGCTGATAGCACAGGAAGAGTTGATTTCAGTAATGGAAAAGCTGGAATTGGAAGTAGGATGTCCAATGGAGACTGATGAGAAGCTGTTCCAGATGCAAGCTGGTATAACTCTCTTGGATAAGGTTAAGGAAGCTCAAATCCTGGATATGGAATGTAAGGAAGTAAAGAAAAAGATATCTGAAGGGACTGAACTTAGATTTAAAATGGACAGTGAAGGATTGATGAGGTTTAAAAATAGAGTTTGGGTACCGCCAATACCAAAAATTAAGGAGGACATTCTGAGCGAGGCACATAGTTCGAGGTATTCCATTCATCCCGGAAGTACTAAGATGTATTAGGATTTATGACAACACTTTTTGTGGCCAAATATGAAGAGGGACGTTGCCGATTGTGTTGCCAAGTGTCTGACTTGCCAAAGGGTCAAGGCAGAACATCAAAGACCAAGTGGTTTGCTATAACCTTTAGAGATCCCATAATAGAAATGGGAACATATTACAATGGATTTTGTGGTTGGCCTTCCGACAACCCAGAAAGGCTACGACGTAGTATGGGTTATCGTTGACCGATTAACGAAATCCGCACACTTTCTTCCGATCAGAATCAGATTTAACTTAGAACATTTGACGAAGTTATATGTAAAAGTGATTATTTCGAGGCACGGAGTGCCAGTGTTGATTGTTTCTGACCGTGATCCGCGCTTTATATCTAATTTTTGGAAATGATTACAAGAATGCATGGGAACACAATTGAGAATGAGTACCGCTTATCACCCTCAGACTGACGGACAAAGCGAAAGGAGGATTCAGACATTAGAGGATATGCTGAGAGCATGCATCATAGATTTCAAAGAAAATTGGGACGATCACTTACCGCTTGTAGAATTCAGTTATAACAATAGTTACCACGCTAGTATTGGTATGCCGCCTTACAAAGCGTTGTACGGTAGAAAGTGCAGAGCTCCACTGTACTGGGATGAAGTTAGCAAGAGACAATTGCTAGGACCAGAGTTGGTACAACAAACAGCAGAAATAGTTAAAGTAATTCGGACAAGATTAGTAGCGGCTCAGGATAGGCAGAAGAAATACGCCGATGCACACCGCAAGAATGTAGAGTTTGAATCGGGTAGCTTTGTATTTTTGAAGGTCTCTCCCTGGAAAGGAAAGATCAGATTTGGTAAGAAAGGAAAATTGAGTCCGAGCTTCATTGGACCCTTTGAAGTGCTGCGAAGAATCGGAGAAGTGGCCTACGAGGTAGCTTTACCTCCGGCTCTGGAGCATGTCCACAACGTCTTCCATGTGTCAGTATTATGACCTTATAAACCCGATTACAAACATGTGATAGAATATGAACCCCTACAATTTGAGAAAGACTTATCATACGAAGAAGTTCCTATTCAAATTATTGACAGAAAAGAACAAGTTCTCAGGAATAAAGTAATACCTTCTGTTAAGGTAATTTGGAGGAACCACAACGCTGAAGAA
This sequence comes from Panax stipuleanatus, assembly GCA_020205555.1. Classification (NCBI taxonomy): domain Eukaryota; kingdom Viridiplantae; phylum Streptophyta; class Magnoliopsida; order Apiales; family Araliaceae; genus Panax; species Panax stipuleanatus. The sequence goes on along the minus strand of CM035118.1, from coordinate 25,736,346 downwards.
GCTACGTGGGAACTCGAAGAGAATATGATGAAGACTTATCCACACTTATTTGCTTGAATTGGTGAACGCGATTCTGGGGACAGAATCTTTTTAAGGGGGGGAAAGACGGAACAAAATTATTAATCGAATCGTGATTCTGAGGATAGAATCCTTTTAAAGGGGAAAAGATGCGACGAACGAGAATTTTGTAAAGTTATTTGAATATTTATTGAAATAAATAAATATTTTTAATGATTTAATTATTGAGTTAAATAATTAATTCATGAATTTTTGGTAGATTAATTTAATTATATGTGTTACATTGATTAAATTATTAATCGAATCGTGATTCCGAGGACAGAATCCTTTTAACGGGGAAAGATTGTTGGGTTTGTATGTAACGCAATCATGCAATCAAATCACATAAATAGGGCGGAAGTGTAAAAACTAGGTTTTCAAAATTTATACAAACCCATAACTATGATCATGCTTTGTGCTTGTTATCAATAACAGAAAAGAGAGAACATGGAATTATACCTTTGAAGATCTAAGCTTCCTCAGGTACAAGTTCTACTCCTTTGATTCCTCTGATAGTGGCTCCTTCCCTTGAATAATGTCAGCCACCCAAATGTTTGGCCTCTAACGGTGATCCACCAAGGAAGATGAAGAACTCAAGAAGATGGGTTATTGGCTTAACCCTTGTTTCTATCTCTATAGAATATGTGTACTCCCAACTCTTGGAAAATTTCACACTGTATACCTTATTTCTGATATAAGACTCTCTTATATAGATATTAGGTTAACCCTCCTAATCCAATTAGAATAGGATTTTATTTATTTAATTAATTAAATACTTTTAATTAATTTATATCCTAATCTTTATTAGGATTGAGAGAGAGTACTGATATTATATTAATTCCTAAACTCCTTTAGAATTAAAATAATAATAATAATAATAATATTAATAAGACTCCTCTTATTAATTTATATTTAATATTTCTAAAATATTAAATAATAAACATTAAGCTATTTAATTTATTCTATCATCATAGATTAAATTAATTATACTTAATGCATTATTACTATCATGCCATTTTCTTCTTAAATAATTCTTCTTCCTTTTATGGTGTGACCCTTTAGGTTCTCCATATTAAACCGGTTGTGAATAAATCAATTAGAACAATTCTAATATTATTTAAATAAACAAATTAAACTAATAATCTATTTAAATAAATAATATTTATTCTACAATAGGGATAAGCCTCCCTAGCGATCAACGACTTTCCAGATAATATAGATTTCAACATTAATCATAAAAGAACCTGTGAGTTAATAGTTACTGTACAATTCAATCCTTCCGCCATACAATGTCCCAATTAAATATAAGACATGGATTTACTGTCAAGTCTTAATTTATTTAATCATATGTATTTCGATTAGAAAATGCACAACTCCAAATAATGCAAATTAGAAACCTCTTTCTAATTTCATTCTACCTTGGCCAAGGATTCCTGGGTTGTCATTTAACGAATCACATAGGACATATCTCCTCTTTTACTAGAGGTGGTAGATTCTTTATTGATCATTCATTATCTCCATATGTAACTCATTACACCCAAGCATACCCTATATATGCCTTAAAAGGCCTTAAGGAATTAGTCAAAGTACAATTTGTTACATACAAGATACTATGATGATCTCAAGTCCAAGGATCACATGTACTACTATCACATTAGGAATTCCTATTGACAGGCGAGTAAAACTCCATTAGGTATTCCATAGCGAGTCACGTTCAGTGAACTTATTCTCCAATAAGCACCTACATACTTGCTTTAGTGTCTCCACACAAATGACCATGAGATCAGTCATCCTCATCCAATGAGCAAGCAACATATGTACCAATCTATCCGGATTTACTAATTCCCTTTTTAGTAATCCCACGATTGGGAACTATTTTAGTTTTAAAGCTTTCTAAGAATTTAGATCTCATTAGCATGATCAACATCATGATTCTAAAAGCATTGCTTAAAACTATGGGTTATTTACATATTATAAAAAACAGCACCATGTAGATAATTAAATGCCTTTAATAAATAAATATTTTATTAATAAATAAATAAGATTGTTTACAAAGTATGTGCTTTATCATCATACATGATTGGCTTGTATGCACACTACTATCAAAGATGTGACGAACGAGAATTTTATAAAGTTATTTGAATATTTATTGAAATAAATAAATATTTTTAATAATTTAATTATTGAGTTAAATAATTAATTCATGAATTTTTGGTAGATTAATTTAATTATATATGTTACATTGATTAAATTAATGTGTAGTAATTTATTAGTTCAAAGTATTTAATTAATTGAGTTTATTTGATTAAATGCATTAATTAAATGGACATAATGTTACTTTAATTAATTTAATAATTAATTAAAAGAATTAATGAATTGACATAATTAATAAATAAAATTATTAATTATGTGATAATGCGAATTAATGTAAAGTTATTATATTATATTTAATTAATTTAAATAAAATTAATTAGTTAGTTAGTAGTGTGACTATTAACTACATTATAAGAGTTTTATTAAAATAAATGGAAAAAAAGAGTTAAGGTGCTAGGACAAACAAGACCCTTGTGGGAGTTAGCAGTTATTTAATTCAACGGATATAATATGTACGTATATTAGTGTGTTAGGCATATTTTGTTTTCATTTGTTCAAGTCAGAGAAAGAAAGTTAAGTGGAAAAGTTTAGAGAGAAAAATATTAGAGAAAATTGAGAGAGAAGAAGGAAAATTGAGAGATTGAGAGATCATTGATATTATCTGTGATTGTTTCATCTTCACTACTAAGGGTAATCTTCTTTTTAAATTTTTAAAATATAATTTTCTCAAAGTTTTTCATATACGTATTTTAAAGTTTTGTAAAAAAATGGATTTCATAATTTGGTTATGATATGGCTTTATCTATGTGGGTCTGTGTTTAAATCATGTTTTATACTTGGTATGAATGATTTAAAATGATCAAAATTGTATAATTATGCCTTAATTGGGTTTTTGAAAAATCACAAAGTTTTATTTAACGTATGTTCAATATTTCTCTGTTAAGTATTATTTTGGAAAATTAAACCAAGATATGATCATATATGTTAGTATTATGTGTTGAATCATGAATACAAGATTTACACTAATCACACTATGTAATTTTGTTAAGAATTGGGTTTCTTAAGAAGATTGAGTGTAAATGTTGTGAGAATAACCCATATGGGTTAAATTAATGTTTGAATCATACGTTTGTATTAAAATTGACAAATGAATATGATTGTGCATGTTAAAACAAAGAAAATGGAATTGGAATGAGATGATTCGGTGTAGTAAAGAATTCATAATGAGAAATTTTATGTTTTTCATTAAACTTTATAAAATTTATGAAGAACAGTGAAATTGATGGTTTTAATTTGTGTAATTACATGAGTTAAAATGTTGGAAACATGTTAGTAGTAATTTGTGATGTTCCTATGAAGTTTATACTTCATGGGTAACATTATAAATCAGTATATTGGTATTAATTGGGAGAAAATGGCCAAGTTTCTGTGTTTGTTCGCGAACTTTAGATTCTGGGAAATCGTAGCCGCGCAGCCACGCCGTTCCCAAGTGTTATTGCCTCGCGGCTGCACCCGCCTTGAAATTTCAAAAAAAATTCTAAGTGTTGAATTTTTGAGTAATGTGTTTTAAATCTAATAAACATGAAGACATGTTATGTATGTGATAAGATGTTAATACAAGATTAATAACTTAAGTTATGCGATTAATTAATAAGTTAATTAATCAACGTAAACCATTATTTGACAAACCTAATAATGAGTTCGGAGAACACAGTTGTGAATCGATAAACATATCGAACATGTGATTAATTAATATTGTGAATGTGTTGATAGGTAAGAGTAATTAAAGAAGTGAGTTATAATTGTAGCTTGTGCACGAGGAAAGTTTTCTAAACTCAAATCTTTACATTTGAGCAAGTTTTTAAACCCTACTTTTAAATTAAGCAAGTTATAGACTTAAATTCTACATTGAGCAAAGTTCTAATTCTTGATCATTCAAGTTCAGAATTTTATATGAGATGTCATGATTCTTTTAAAAGTATCATTTCAGTTATACAATACTTATTCGATTGTATATCCTTGAGAAGTTAATATTCAAATTGAATATCATTTATTGTTGAATCCTTTAAGACTAGCGAATCCTTATATGATTCGACTAGTCCATAGTTGATGAGCGTTCTAAATTTCAGAACTACTATTGAGTTATTCAAACCAAACTTTATTTGGTGCGGATTCTGATGTCAAACAGAGATGAGCAACCCTTTTAAAGGGGAAGTGATAATGCTTTAAGCGTTGAGGAAGTGTGCACAGTATCTGTACGAAGGGCTGATCTCCCTAAGTACGAGAAGTAAAGTCCATAGTCTTATGACTGTTAAAGGTTAAAGGTTAATATACTTGACCTAGGACATAGTTCAAGGTCTTATGACCCTCAGATGTAATTTGACTCTCGATTATTATTCTTGATTCAAAAGTTGAGCTTTCTGTTATTCAGATTTCTTTGATTTCACTCGCATGTTATTATTGTCATATTCTTATACTTGCGGGCAGTCGTGCTCACTCTTGCATAATAACATTGCAACTAAGAATGAACAATCTGGTGAGCCTTCTAGTCGCAAGGGCAAAGGAAAAGCTAACAAGTGTTGAAGACTTGTGGTGTTATTGAAATGTTAAGTTCAAGAATAATGTGTAATGTTTAAGACTTATTTGTTTACGTTTCTGCAACAGAGATTTAAGGTTAAGTATGACCTGAGATTTATTATGTATTTATTATTTTAGATGTTGTAACCCTATTATAGGGAGATGATGATTTATTTATCTATTAAATGAATTTCAATATTTATGGGTATATAGTTGTATGATATTTGAACAGTGAATACCAAATCATGTGGAAATTTAGATACCGAATTTGGGGTTGTCACAACATACATTTGGATTCACTGCCCAATATGTGATTTGCCTGTGTGGCATTATTTTGACTTGCCTGTGTGGCATTATTTTGACTTGCCTGTGTGGCAAGGTATATTTCTGAGCTCAGTATGAAATTATAACACCCAACCATTGATTCAGCCTATTAATTCATTGTGTTATTTTTGTTCGGTTTTGTTCTTTTCAATTCAATTAATTGAGTTATTTATTTCAGTTCATTATTTCTTTACTCTTCTATTTATTTCGTTAATTATGTTGATTCAAATATATTTTATTCAAATCTTTGGAGACTAAAATTTCTTCGGTATTTAAGCTTGAGGCTTTGTTCAATATTTTATCTAAGTTGATTCTGCATTTCAATTGTACCTCTTTGTATATCTATATCTATACTGGGCACTTGTCTCATGCTGTGTTTTTCTTCCAGCAGGTTTGCAGGGGTGATTCAGGGCTAGTGTGTGATGAAAGAGTGGCTTTGACCATATAGGTTGATTACATTTTAGGTTTGGATTATTATGTCTTCTTTTGGAGAATCACATTTAATTCGGCATTGATGGATCACCACTATTAATATTTTGAAGTTTTTAGTGTGCTGTTTACTTATTTTGAGGGTTGTTGTGCTTTGCAAGTGACCTCTCTTTCCTATTTCGGGAAGGGGGTGTTACAGATCATCTACTAGGACGAACGAGATTTTGTAATATGATTTAAATATTTATTGAATTAAATAAATATTTTTCGATGATTTAATTATTGAGTCAAATAATTAATTGATGAAATTGTGGTAGATTAATTTAATTATATGTGTTACATTGATTAAATTAATGTAGAGAATTTTATAATTCAAAGTATGAATTTAATTGAGCTTATTTGATTAAATAAATTATTTAATAAGCATAATATTATTCTAATTAATTTAATAATTAATTAGAGATTTAATAATTTGACATAATTAATAAATGAGAACTTTAATTATGTGATTATGTGATTTAATGTGAAATTATTCTATGTTATTTAATTAATTTAAATAAGATTATATGATTAATTGGGTGTGACATTATTTAACTATATGGTAAGAATTAATTAAATTAAATGGGAAGGAGTTATTAAGGAATAGACAAACACTACCTTAAGGGGAGTTGGAGCAGTTGAATGCTGGGTGGGAATTAACTGACACCCACTACTACGTCAGTTTATATCGTATATGTATATATATATTATAACTTATATCTTATATTCGTTGTATAGTTCGTAGTTTTCCATCAGAGAGAGAGAGAGAGTTTAGAGAGAAAAATTGAGAGAAAAGATTGAGGGAGAAGAATTTGAGAAGTCTCTATCATCATCTTCCTATTATATTCACAGAGATTGCAAGGGGATGTTCAGGAATTGAATTGTAACTATATTTGTAGCTTGCGCACGAGGCAATTATTCTATCCCTAACTTATTATTGTTAAACAAGTTTCTTTAAATTCTAAATTCTTCGATTAAGCAAGTCCTAGACTTATATTCTATATCGAGCAAGTTCTTCTCCTTAATTGTTTAAGTTCAAGATTTCATATTAAATTTTATAATTCTTTTAAAGCATGATTTCAGTTATACAATACTTATTCGATTGTATACCTCTTGAGTTTTATTATTCAGATTAAATATCAGTTATTGTTAAAACTTGTAAAACTAGCGAACCCTTATTGATTCGACTAGTCCATACTTGATGAGCGTTCTAAATTCCAGAACTATTATTGAGCTTATCCAAACAAAACTTCCTTCGGTACAGACTTTGATGTCAAACTGAGATGAACAACTCTATTATAGGGGATTGATGATGCTTTAGCATTAAGATATTGTGCACAGTATGGTACTAAGGGCTGATCCCCCTAAGTACGAGAAGTAAGGTCCATAGTCTTAGTATGACTGTTAAAGGTTTAAAGTGAAAATACTTGACTACCTAAGACAGAGTTCAAGGTCTTAGGACCCTCAGATGTACGAGAAGTATAGTCCATAGTCTTATGACTGTTAAAGGTTTCAAGTATAAACACTTGACAACATAGGACATAGTTTGAGGTCTTATGACCCTCAGATGTTCTTTTGATTTTTGTTATTCATTCTTGATTCAAAAGCCGAGTTTCTTATTCAGAAGTCTTTGATTCACTCGCATGTTAATATATTGTTGTTATATTATTATACTTGTGGGCAATCGTGCTCACTCTTATGTAATAATAACATTGAAGTTAAGAACGAAAGATCTGACAAGCCTTCCACTAGCAAAGGCAAGGGAAAAGTCAACAAGTGATGAAGACTTGTTGTTTAATTGATAATATTTGTTTAAGACTTATGTTAAAGTTGTGTAAGTCTTATTATTTGTTTACATTTTAGCATTTGAGATTTAAGGTTAAGTATGACCTGGGATTGATTATGTATTAATTATTCAGATGTTGTAACCCCATAAGGGGAGATGATGGATTTATTTCTATCTATTGCATGGTTGGTATTTATTATGGGTATATAGATAGATGATATTTATACAGTGAACACCAAATCCCGTGGAAATTGAAGTACCCAGACTTGGGGGTGTCACATCTACAGTTATTAGAGTTCGCCTACAACAACAGTTATCACGCCAGTATAGGCATACCGCCTTATGAATGGTTATATGGAAGAAATCGTAGAACTCCACTGTGCTGGGATGAAGTAGGAGAACGTCGAATGTTGGGACCAAAAATGGTACAACAAACGGCAGAGGTGTTTAAGTTGATATGAACACGACTAGTAGCAGCTCAAGACAGACATAAAAAGTATGTAGATCCGCATCGAAAGAATAGAGAATTTGAATTCGGTTCGTAAGAATTCCTGAAGGTGTCGCCCTGGAAAGGAAAGATACACTTCGAAAAGAAGGGAAAGTTAATTCCTAGGTTTATAGGACCTTTTTAGATTTTGAGAAGGGTAGGAGAGGTAGTATATGTGATAGCATTACCTCCAGAGTTGGGACATATCCATAACGTGTTTCACGTATCAGTATTGTGTCCCTATAAACCCGATTACAAGCACGTAATCTAGTATGAACCTATTCAGGTTGAGAAAGACTTAACATATAAAGAAGTTCCTATTCAAATCATTGATAGGAAAGAACAATGTTAGTTCCCAGGGGCACACCATAGATCTAGAAGGGGGGTTGAATAGATCCATTTGAATTTTAAAACCTTTTCCATTTTATTTTGTATTCCTAAGTAATTAGTAGATGACAAACATAAGAATCAGTTCAAACACAACAGAATAAGTTAAAGATCCCCTTCAAAGATATCTTGATAAACATAGTTCTAGTGTTAGTTTAGGTGTAAGTGGTAATAGCAGTTATAGTGCATAATGTAAATGACATAAAGTAAAAGACACAATGGATTTTTAAGTGGTTCAGAGACTAAAGCTCCTAATCCACTCTTCTGCTTCAACAAGTAGGGATTCCACTAAGGAAAATGGTAACTCTTGAATCACTAAGATTCCTTCAAGGCCAGCAGCCTTGGAACTCCAGTTCACTAAGAACTCTTCAAGCCCAGCAGACTTGAAACTGTAGACTAAGCCCAGCAGACTTAGAATCTCTTGTACCCTCCTGTACTTAGCAAGCCCAACAGACTTGACATTGATTTAGTCACAAAGACAAGGACCCCTTAGGCCATGGTTATTTGTTGGTTTGTTGTTGTTGGTGCTGAGCTGCTAAGATGACTTTAAGCTTGTTCATCTTTTGTTACTTAGTAGCTTGGTGTGATCTTCTGGCATTCTGTATCGAGACTGGATCACCACTGATGGACTGTTAAGATGTACATGAGGCTTGACATCCTTGAGTACTTAGCAGTCTATCACTTCTCCTTGGTGCAGCTAATCTTTGTTGTTGATGCTTGACTTCATCTGATTTCAGCATAGCACACTGTCACCATTGAGGATCTGCTAAGTCTTTACACTTTAGGTAGACTCCATTTAGTACTTAGTATCCCTTGAACATTGATTGACTTTTGTACAGATTCTGATCTACAACAACTTCTCTTCAGCTCAGGTTATCCCTGGTGAATCGTAGAGTGGCTTTGGAAATCTGCCTTCTGGACTGCCACTTTATCTCTTGTCTTCTTGGCCTTCTCGGCTCTCAGCTCAGATGCCATTCTGGTTGGCATTCTCTTTCGTGTTGAGTGAAGCTTTTAGCAGTTGAAGCTCTTCATCAAATCTGCTTCACTCCAACTATTGTAGTCTCACTACCACTGAGACATTTTCTGTTAAGCTCTGTAGAACTCTCGTAGAGTAAACAACACTTCATCTTTGAAGCTTCAACTGTTACATACTCCTCCATCAGCTTCCCGTTGGAATATAGCCGTTGGAAGCTATTTTAATTGCTTCAAGAATTCTAAGTTATTTGGTGTAGACTGCTGATATGACGTGACAACACCTTTTTGACTTTCCTGACACAGCAATCTGCTACTTCACCTACCACCTCTGAGATGTCACTTTTATTAGCCAGGCTGGTAGTCACCTTCACTACTCCTTTTTGTTTCCTCGATCTGAACCGAAGGAGTTGACTTACTGCATCGATGCTCTCAATCAGCAACGTTCGATTATCAATCTTCATATTGAGACATTGCTGGGTCTCAATAATCAGATGATCGAACTCCACGATTCTGATGCAGACGTCTATGTGCTTGATCGTAGTTTGTCTATTGATGTTGCACATTGACTGGCTTTGACAACACTATGATTCCGAGAGTGTTCTTTGGATTGAGAATGTAGAACCTCTTGCTTTCTAATATTGCAGTGCTTCAACGATTCTGCTTGCCTTGACTCGTATCAGGAATAGATAACTTGACTGACAGCTTTGGCCCTTCTGGTTTGTATGACTCTTCTGATTAGTCATGCTCAGCTCTCTCAATATTCTACTCTGTGATCTCCCATTCACTCTTCATGATGAGGCTGAGCATGAACAATCCTTTTCGTCTGTTCTCTAAGTTGGCCAATAACTCTGTATGTGCTACATCAGTTTCTACTTCTCGTTTGGCAAACACCACGATCGTAGTCACCACTACGATCGTTGTCTTCTGTTGGTTTGACAGACTGTAACGAATGAGATTTTGTATATTAATTTTAAATATTTATTGAATTAAAAAAATATTTTAATTGATTTATTTATTGAGTAAAATAAATAATTTATGAGATTATGTTATAAAGTAATTCAATTAAGTGCAATATGTTAATTAAATTGATGAGTAATGATTTTATGGTATAGTTCTAATTTAATTGAGATAATTAAATTAGATGAATATTATGTGGTGTTGAATTTACTAATTTGTAACATGGAATTATAATTAATGAATAAATTATAATTGTGTAGCAAATTGATATATATGGAAATTTTAATTAATGAATGAATGTTAGCTTGTATTTAATTAAATTAGAATGTTGGGATTTAATTAAATACAGTGTGACATTAGAAATTATGTGTTAAAAGATTTATCAAAATAAATGAAAAGGGTTTTAAATTAGTTTTACCAAATAAGACCCTTAAACCCGTTTTAATTAGTTTTGCCAAACAGGGTCTTAGCTACTAAAAATCTATTTTTAAAAATAAATGATTTTTGCCAAACAAGCTTTATGGCTTTTGATTTTCAAAATAAACATAACTGATAAATATTTAATTAGGAGTATTAAGTGTTATCAGTTACAATATATGTCATTATATGTTATATTTATTATATCTATTACACGTATATCAGTTATACATATTACACTATACGTTAGTTAAAAGAATAAGAAAAACAAAGAAAGAATAGAGTGTTTATCAGTGTAAGAAAAGAGAGAAGAACAAACAACAAAAGGGTATAATTCCAACTCTATGATTATTACAATTATGTTTTATGTTCTTCATTGTTTTACATCTCTGTAATTTGAAATTTATGAGAATTCATGCTAGTATAGTTTATAGGTGTTAAATTGTATGTATAAACCATTATATATGATTTGTATGATAATCTAAGTTGTTAAATTCATGTAAATATGATGATCATGAAGAAATCATGTTCATAGCAATTTACAGTGAATTAGTTTTGAGAAGTAGTTTCTTAAGCATCAAAATTTGAGTTTGATTGTAGTATGTTATATAAATTGAGTTTAGACTATGATGATATGCTTAGAAACGAAATCAATATGATTTGTATTATGTGAATTGGTTTAAAAACAAACGCACAGTGTTCGTTTTCATCAAGAACACTGAACAATGGCTTTTTGGTCAAAATTATAAAACTTGAGTTTTATAAATGTGTATTTTGATGTTTATATGTATTAAAACATGTTAAAAGCATAAACTGATGTTTTTACAAAACTTTATATGAATTATGTATGCTAATTTCTGAGTTTGGTGCGAGGAAATAAGCCAAATTGGCTTTTTCCTGCACAAAGTCGCGAACTGTCAGAATGGTTTGCGCAGTGGCGTGGCCGCGCCGCTCCAATGCTTATGAGGAGTGCGGCTGCGCCAGGCAGCGCTGCCGCGCCGTTCCAAGGAGTACTTGGAGCGTGGCCGCGCCAGCCATACAGATTGTGCAGAAAGTTATTTCTAAGTATATAACTTTGTGATTTATGATGTAATAATTATAAAAGCATGTTAATAAATTAAATGCTTAATGGACAGTAATGAATTATAGGTTTAAAATATAAAATGTATAATTATAATTTGATTAATTATAATTTAATTAAGGTAAATGTATAAATTGATTGATTATTAAATTTGATGTGAATGTGTGGTTGATCCTATTATGTGATAATAAGTGATTTAACCTATATTTTAAGAGGAATGAGTTAACCTAGATGAGTTAACTAGTTATGCGAATTAGTTATATAGTAACTGATTTCGATTACTATTGTTAATTACGTGTACGTATGATTAATTGAGGAACATGCTAATAATTGATAACTTGCGCTCGAGGCAAGTTGTTCTATCCTTTCTTGATTACATTTATGCAAGTTATTATATTCTCTATAATTTCAATATTGAATAAGTATCTTATTTAAAATTCATGATTGAATTAATGTGACCTTAACTTAATTGTTCAAGCAAGATCTATCTTATCTTTCAAATGCTTTAAGTTTAATTCTAAAGCATAAGTTATTTAGTAATTCATTAGTGTTGAATTATTCTTTATTGTAAGTCGACTCAACTACTCCTTAGTTGATGATAGTTGAACTCCAAATTACCTTGAAGCTTATCCAAACCAAATTTTCTTTGGTGCGGACTTGTTATTAAATACTGAGATAAACAACCTTATTTAATAGCGGATTACCATGCGAAAGCGTTAAGATGTTTGTGCACAATACATGGTACGAAGGGCTGATCCCCCTAAGTACGAGTTAAGAGTCCATATAGTCTAACGTCTATTAAAAGTTTTAAATAGAAATATTTATAACCTAGGACATAGTTCAAGGTCTTACGACCCTCAGATGAATTCTATATTCCATATTCAACTCTTTATTATTGATGAAAGAAATGTTATGTGAATCAATTGAAGTTATTCAGTTTATGTCATCACTATTGATTGTTATTCAAGTGAGCATTTGTTTGCTCACTCTTGCATATATAACCCTTGAAGCTAAAGTTGAAAGCGTTGACGCACCGTCAACTAGTAAAGGTAAGAGCAAGATGAACAAGTGAAGACTTATTTATATTATTGATTATGATGTGTAATAAGACTTTAATTATGTTATGATGTTTTGTTTTTACGCATTTATTGACGTTAAGGTTAGATAACCCTGGGAATATTTTAGACAATATTGTAATTCTTTTATCAGGAAGATTTTTATTTAATTATTAAGTTTGTAATTTATTTTGCACTACTTATTTATGGGCAGTAGTTATATTTTATTTAGATAGTGAGCACCAAATTCCGTGGAATTAAAGTACCCTGATTTGGGGGTGTCAGAGGTTGGTATCAGAGCCGTGCTTAGGTTATGAAACTTAGGTAGGGAAACCTTAGGTAGTAGCCTTTTAGGAGATCGAAAAGATAGTGATAATAGTTAAAGATAATAAACTATCCTACGTGTTATGTGTTTACGTTCAAGTATACGAAGAGTATCGATCTATAACACGTAATAATTAAACTTTAAAATTTTGTTGTCTGGATAAAGAATGTTGGAGAGTCCAGTCAGGCTAGGGAGGAGTTACCCCAGATGCCTAGGGATGAAGAGCCCCTAGACATCCATACTGTCTGGGAGCAGTTGGTTCAGAGGGAGCCATCTCCATTGATCACAGTAGTTGGTCAGGAGCATGAGCCAGTTATGGACCGAGATGACGAGGATTAGTCAGAGGAGGAGGAGGATCCTGAAGAGGAATTTCCACTTAACTTGACTAGCGCTGTGATGTACGAAGAGATATACGACCGCAACGTTGAGCTACATAGTCGAGTCGGAGAGCTTGAGGAACTGGTGGACGAGAGTCGGACTACTATACAGCAGATGGAGGAGATAATTCAGGAACTGGACGAGGAACTTGGAAAACACGAAATGGGATCTAGTTTACATGAAAAGTGAGAGGGATGATGCACTGGCTGAACTAGCGAAAATAAAGAACGACATCAAAGAGGAGTCAGCGAAGCGTGCCAGAGCTGAGGATGCTTGCTTGAAGGCTACTCTACGTGCAAATCAAGCTGAAGACGAGGTGAAAGTGAAGAAGGCCAAGCTGAGAGAAACAGACTATGCTTTTTATACGGCTATAGATATGGCCCAGGATCGTGTCTTTTATTATCCATCTCAGTTCAAAGATTTACCGTGGTACATGGTGGATCACAAAACAGTGTTCTGGGTGATGGAAGAAGAACATGGAGAGGCTATGTGACGTCTTAGCATGCCTAGATAGTAGAATAGTATATTGTGTGTTTCTTTATATATTAAATAAATGTAAATCCCAGAATTTGAGATAATAATGGGATAAAATAATGATGTAATCCTGCAACTTATTTCAGTTCAGAAAAGATGATGTAAATAGCAGAGATGCTATCTATTATATGTTTTAAAACTATAAATGTTAAAATAACGAAGTTTATTGACGTGCTATGTGTTCAAGTGTGAATTGATTATTTTAAATGTTTAAGTTTGAACTTGAATATTTAAAAAGTGAGTAAGGGATCTAATAAGAGTATGTCTTAACAGAAAGATGCCTCCAAGAAGAAGACCTACACATCAAAACCCAGAGGGTTCAACTAATAACAACAACAACGATAACAATAATGACAACAACAATGACGGGACGAATCCCAATTTGGTTCAATAATTGGTGAACCTACTGACGAGAGCGCTTACGAATCAGCCGCAAGTTCAGAACACTACGTTTAAGGAGTTCAAAGCAGTGGGACCGCCGGAGTTCCAGGGATCAGTGAACCCGATAGAGGCCCAGACATGGGTGATGGAAATGGAGAAGGCCTTTGATGTGGCCAGAGTTAGAGATGACCAGAAGACGACTTTCGTGACGTTCATGCTGAAGTCGGAAGCTAGTTTTTGGTGGCAGGCCAACAAGACTAGGGAAGGGGAAGGAGTGATAGCATGGGACCATTTCAAAGAGATTTTCTTTGAGATATATTTCCCCATAAGGTCGCAGAACCAGATGGAGGTTCAGTTTCTAGAGCTGAAGCAGGGAACGATGACAGTACCGGAGTACGCTGCGAAGTTTAATGAGCTGGCAAGGTTTGCAACATACCAGGTTAGTACTGACGAGCGAAAGGCGAGAAAGTTTGAGTAGGGATTGAAGCCCTGGATCTATAGAAAGGTCTCCATGTTCCAGCTGAATACGTTTGCTGCGGTATTGGAAAAGGCAATCATCGCAGAAGGTGGGGGCGATGCCTTGACCAAATACAATCAAGACCTAAAGAAGAAGAAGAATGAGACAGAGAACAAGACTGGTGGTAGTAGTGCTAACAACCAGAAAAGGAAATAGAACGATAACACATCTGCTGGGAGTCAACAGGGAAGCCAGCAAAAGAGAAGGATTGAAATATGTGCTACATGCGGGAAGAATCACACTGGAGTGTGTCTGAGGGGAAGGCGAGTGTGCTTCAACTGTGGTCAGGAGGTCACATTGCACCGAATTGTCCTAACCCGAAGAAGGGAGCTTGCTACACATGTGGGTCCAAGGATTATATGGCCCGGGATTGCCCTAAGAAGCCAGCTGGAGGGTCGACAAGAGGGAGAGGAAATGGCAGCGGCAGCACTTTGACTATCGCTAGAACAATGCAAGCGATCCGACCTACAGCCAGAACATTCAACATGACCGTGTAGGATGCTGTGCAGTCAAAGGATGTGGTGTCAGGTATTATTCCGATAAATAGTATAAATGCTTACGTATTATTTCACTCGGGTGCTACTTGCTCATTCATATCTATGACTTTGCTAAGACCTTAGACTTACCTAAAGAGGAATTAGTTTACCCCTTGAACATAAAGATTGCGAATAGGGAGGTTATTCCTGTTAGGTTTGTTTACAAGAATTGTAGATTGGACAATAAGGGTCATGAATTGAGGGTAGATTTGATTCTGATAAAACTTGGGGAATTCGATGTTATACTGGGAATGGATTGGTTGTTCAACCATGGTGCAGTAATAGATTAGAGGAAGTCTGTAAACCTTATGACTCCGTCGAAGGTAGTGTTTTATAGTAGCAAATTGCCTAGACAAGCGAGTTGTCTGACAATTATACAGGCCAAGAAGTTATTGAAAAAGTGTTGTGTAGGGTATTTAGCCTACATAGTGGATACTCATAAGAAAAGTCCAAAGATAGAAGAGATATCAGTGGTTAGGGAGTTTGTGGACATATTTCCAAGCGATTTGCCAGGACTACCGCCAGATAGAGAGATAGAGTTCGTGATCGACTTAGCACCGGGGACTGCTTCAATTTCGAAAGCCCCGTATAGAATGGCTCCAATCGAGATGAAGGAGTTAATGGTTCAACTGCAGGAATTGCTGGACAAGAAGTATATTCAGCCGAACGTATCATCGTGGGGAGCGCCAGTACTGTTCTTGAAGAAGAAGGATGGATTGATGTGGCTATGCATTGATTATAGAGAGTTAAACAAAGTTACTATCAAGAATAGGTATCCTTTACCTAGGATCGATGACTTGTTCGATCAACTGAAGGGTGCTAGGTACTTCTGAAAGATAGATTTGAGAAGTAGGTATCATCAGTTGAAGGTGAGAAGAGAAGATATACCAAAGATGGCCTTTAGAACTCGGTATGGGCATTACGAGTTCTTGGTGATGTCATTTGGTCTAACGAATGCACCAGCTGCATTTATGGACTTAATGAATAGGGTGTTTAAGCCATTCCTAGATAAATTCGTGGTGGTGTTCATAGATGACATTTTGATTTATTCCAAACCTGAGGAGGAACACACTGAACATTTGAGGCTGACATTGGAATCGCTGAGACAGGAGAAGCTTTACGCAAAATTCTCAAAGTGTGAATTTTGGTTAGAACGTGTGCAATTTCTTGGCCACATGATTGACAAAGATGGGATTTTAGTAGATCCGCCGAAGGTTGAAGCTGTGATGAATTAGGATCTGCCGAAGACACCATTTGAAGTTAGGAGTTTCTTGGGATTGGCAGGTTACTACCGAAGATTTATCCAAGACTTTTCTAAAATTGCAACTCAGTTGACGAATTTGACTCGTAAGACGGTTAAGTTTGTTTGGACGGAAAAGTGTGAGAAAAGTTTCCAAGAACTGAAGAAGAGGTTGAGTACTGCTTCTGTGTTGTCATTATCGGATAGTATAGCAAATTTCATGGTTTACAGCTATGCTTCACATAAGGGTTTAGGCTGTGTGCTGATGCAAAATGGCAAGGTTATTGCCTATGCATCACGTCAGCTTAAGGATTACGAGAAAGGGTATCCAACCCATAATTTTGAATTGGCGGCAGTAATGTTTGCTCTGAAGATATGGGAACACTACTTATATGGAGAAAAATGTGAGATATACACAGATCATAAGAGCCCGAAGTACATCTTTACGCAGAAAGATTTGAACATGCGCCAAAGGAGATGGTTGGAACTTATCAAGGATTATGACTGCGAGATTCTTTACCATCTGGGTAAAGCTAACGTCGTTGCCGATGCTTTAAGCAGAAAGGGTCGGGAGAAGTTAAATATATTAACTGATCAGGACAAGTTGATAGAAGATATGGCTAAGTTGGAGCTGGAAGTTAAGTATCTGAAGGAGTCGGATGAGAAGTTATTCCAAGTAACTACCAGTTCAACCTTGGTGGACAAGGTGAAAGAGGCACAACTTTGTGATGAGGAATGTGAGAAGATCCAGAAGAGAATAGCCGATGGTAAGGAAATCAAGTTCAAGATCGATAATAAAGGACTGCTACGATTTGAAGGGAGAATCTGGGTACCGCCAGTACCAGAAGTCAAAAAGGAGATTTTGAGCGAAGCTCACAGTTCAAGATATTCAATTCACCCTGGGAGTATGAAGATGTACCAAAATTTTAGACAGCATTTTTGGTGGCCGAATATGAAGAGAGACGTTGTTGAATGCGTTGCGAAATGTTTAACGTGCCAAAAGGTTAAAACATAACACCAGAGACCAAGTGGATTGCAGGAGATTACAGAGTGGGAGTGGGAACATATCACGATGGATTTTGTGGTTGGTCTTCCAATGACTCAGAAGGGCTATGATGCAGTATGAGTGATTGTGGATCGACTGACGAAGTCAGCGCATTTCTTGCCAATCAAGATTAGATTCAACTTGGATCAGTTGGCGAAGCTGTACATTAAGGAAATTATTTCTAGACACGGTATTCCAGTATTGATTGTGTCAAATAGGAATCCACGTTTCACGTTGAATTTCTGGAAGCGACTACAAGAATGTTTGGGAACACAATTGCGAATGAGTACGGCGTACCATCCTCAGACTGATGGCTAGAGAGAGGACGATTTAGACATTAGAAGATATGCTAAGAGCTTGTGTTATGGACTTCAAAGGAAGCTGGGATGATCATTTACCATTGGTGGAGTTTGCCTACAACAATAGTTACCATGCAAGTATTGGCATGCCGCCTTACGAGGCATTCTATGACAAAAAATGCAGGACTCCATTATGCTGGGATGAGGTTGGTGAACGACAGCTGTTAGGACCGAAATTGGTGCAATAAACTGACGAGATCGTCAAGATAATCAAAAAAAGATTGGTTGCTGCTCAAGACAGACAAAAGAAGTATGCCGATTATCATTGACAGAATCTAGAGTTTGAAGCAGGAAGCTTCGTTTTCCTGAAAGTATCTCCTTGGAAGGGAAAGATTCGATTTGGCAAGAAGGAGAAGCTGAGTCCCCGATTCATTGGACCTTTCAAGGTACTACGAAGGGTTGGCGAGGTTACTTACGAGGTTGCGTTACCTCCGGAGCTAGATAATATACATAACGTCTTAATTATTTTTGTGTTGCGACCGTACAAACACGACTACAAGCATGTGATAGAGTATGAACCTTTACAGTTTGATAAAGATCTAACATATGTAGAGGTTCTTGTTCAAATAGTTGACAGAAAAGAACAAGTACTTAGAAATAAAGTGTTACCTTCTGTTAAGGTAATTTGGAGGAACTACAGTGCTGAAGAAGCTACGTGAGAATTCGAAGATGTAATGATGGAAACTTATCCCCAATTATTTGTTTAATTTCTTGTATATCGATTCTGGGGACATAATCTTTTTAAGGGGGGAAGAAAATGTAATGAATGAGTTTTGTTATTAAGTTGTGATATTTTTTTAGGTGTGATTCTGAGGACATAATCCTTTTAAGGAGGGAAGATCGTAACGAATGAGATTTTGTATATTAATTTTAAATATTTATTAAATTAAATAAATATTTTAATTGATTTATTTATTAAGTAAAATAAATAATTTATAAGATTATGTTATAAAGTAATTCAATTAAGTGCAATATGTTAATTAAATTGATGGGTAATGATTTTATGGTATAATTTTAATTTAATTGAGATAATTAAATTAGATGAATAGTATGTGGTGTTGGATTTACTAATTTGTTACATGAAATTATAATTAATGAATAAATTTTAATTGTGTAACAAATTGATTTATGTGACAATTTTAATTAATGAATGAATGTTAACTTGTATTTAATTAAATTAGAATGTTGGGATTTAATTAAATAAAGTGTGACATTGGAAACTATATGTTAAAAGATTTATCAAAATAAATGAAAAGAATTTTAAATTAGTTTTACCAAACAAGGCCCTTAAACTCATTTTAATTAGTTTTGACAAACAGGGCCTTAGCTACTAAAAATCTGTTTTTTAAAATAAATGGTTTTTGCAAAACAAGCCTTATTGCTTTTGATTTTCAAAATAAACATAACTGATAAATAGTTAATTAGGAGTATTAAGTGTTATCAGTTACAATATATGTCATTATATGTTATATCTATTATATATACTATACGTATATCAGTTATACATATTACACTATATTTTAGTTAAAAGAATAAGAAAAACAAAGAAAGAATATAGTGTTTATCAGTGTAAGAAGAAGAAGAAGAGAATAAGAAGAAGAAGAAGAAGAAGAGGAAGGAGAAAGCCTTGTGAAATCAAGAAGAAAACACCATCATCATCTTCTTCTTCCAAACAACAAAAGGGTATAATTCTAACTCTATGATTATTAAAATTACGTTTTATGTTCTTCATTGTTTTACTTCTCTGTAATTTGAAATTTATGAGAATTCATGCTAGTATAGTTTATAGGTGTTAAATTGTATGTATAAACCATTATATATGATTTGTATGATAATTTAAGTGTTTAATTCATGTAAATATGATGAACATGAAGAAATCATGTTCATAGCAATTTACAGTGAAGTTTTGAGAAATAGTTTCTTAAGCATCAAAATTTGAGTTTGATTGTGATATGTTATATAAATTGAGTTTAGATTATGATGATATGCTTAGAAACGAAATCAATATGATTTGCATTATGTGAATTGGTTTAAAAACAAACTCTAAGTGTTTGTTTTCATCAAGAACACTGAACAATGGCTTTTTATTCAAAATTATAAAATTTGAGTTTTATAATTGTGTATTTTGATGTTTATATGTATTAAAATATGTTAAAAGAATAAACTGATATTTTTACAAAACTTTATATGAATTATGTATGGTAATTGCTGAGTTTGGTGCGAGAAAATAAGCCAAATTGGCTTTTTCCTGCATAAAGTCGCAAACTGTCAGAATGGTTTGCGTAGTGGTGCGGTCGCGCCGCTCCAAGGCTTATGAAGAGCACGCCCATTCCAGGCAGCGCTGCCGCGCCTTTCCAAGGAGTACTTGGAGCGTCGCCACGCCAGCCATACAGATTGTGCAGAAAGTTATTTCTAAGTGTATGACTTTGTGATTTATGATGTAATAAGTATAAAAGCATGTTAATAAATTAAATGCTAAATGGACATTAATGAATTATAGGTTTAAAATATAAAATGTATAATTATAACTTGATTGATTATTAAATTTGATATGAATATGTGGTTGATCCTATTATGTGATAATAAGTGATTTAACCTAATATTTAAAGACGAATGAGTTAACCTAGATGGGTTAACTAGTTATGTGAATTAGTTATATAGTAACTGATTTCGATTACTATTGTTAATTACGTGTATGTAGGAATAATTAAGGAACATGCTAATAATTGATAGCTTGCGCTCGAGACAAGTTGTTCAATCCTTTTTTGATTACGTTTATGCAAGTTATTATATTCTCTATAATTTCTATATTGAATAAGTATCTTATTTAAAGTTCATGATTGAACTAATGTGACCTTGACTTAATTGTTCAAGCAAGGTCTATCTTATCTTTCAAAAGCTTTAAATTTAATTCTAAAGCATAAGTTATTTCGTAATTCATTATTGTTGAATTATTCTTTATTGTAAGTCGACTTAACTACTCATTAGTTGATGATAGTTGAACTCCAAATTACCTTAAAGCTTATCCAAACCGAATTTTCTTTGGTGCGTACTTGTTATTAAATACTGAGATGAACAACCCTATTTAATAGGGGATTACCATACGAATGCGTTAAGATGTTTGTGCACAATCCATGGTACGAAGGACTGATCCCCCTAAGTACGAGTTAATAGTCCATATAGTCTAACGACTGTTAAAGGTTTTAAATAAAAATGTTTATAACCTATGACATAGTTCAAAATCTTACGACCCTCAGATGAATTCTATATTCCATATTCAACTCTTTATTATTGATGAAAGAAATGTTATTTGAATCAGTTGAAGTTATTCAGTTTATGTCATCACTATTGATTGTTATCCAAGTGAGCTTTTGTTTGCTCACTCTTGCATATATAACCCTTGCAGCTAAAGTTGAAAGCGTTGACCCACCGTTAACTAGTAAAGGCAAGATCAAGATGAACAAGTGAAGACTTGTTTATATTATTGATTATCATGTGTAATAAGACTTTAATTATTTTATGATGGTTTGTTTTTTCGCATTTATTGACGTTAAGGTTAGATAACCTTGGGAATATTTTAGACAAGATTGTAATCCTTTTATAAGGAAGATTTTTGCTTAATTATTAAGGTTGTAATTTATTTTGCACTCCTTATTTATGGATCGTAGTTATGTTTTATTTAGATAGTGAGCTCCAAATTTCGTGGAAATGAAGTACCCAGATTTGGGGGTGTCACACAGACACTGCAATCGTTATCTTCCTTTTGACAGTCACTTCATTCATTATCTTCTAATGGTCGCTTGTAGAAGACTTCTCCTGAATGGCTTCACTTCTCAATCAGTCTTGCTGATAGAGTTGGTGCTTCGATCTTCTGTTTACTTTCAGGCCATTTAGAGAATGCTCTTTGATCTTCATCAGGTAAACTGCTGTCTGAACCTTGACTACTCTTTTTAGAGACTACAATATTTGTATACTTCAGTAGTGCTCAGCTGTTGAGAATCGTGGAGTGCTCTACGATTCTTTCTTGGCATTTGTGAGCACTTGACTGATTATGTTTTGCCCTTAGTTTTGCAGACTACGATCTGGCTCTGGCTGTGCAGACACTGCAACTCCGAGTGTAGCCTAATACTCTAAGTGCAGATCATATGACAGACTACGATTTCTACCTTAAGAACTGCAGTCTCTTGACTGATCTGCCCGACTAGAATTTCTGCCTCTGATATGATCTGCAGACTCAACGACTTCGAGTGAGGCCTATGATTCTAGACTTGGCTCGGCAGGCGCTCGGCAGGCGCTTCATCAGGCTGTCTCCACGATTTTGAACTTTGCTTCCTCGACAGACTACGGCTCCGAGAAAGTCTTCCTCGACACACCACGATCCTGCTTTGTCTTTTCCTGGCAGACTACGACTTTCAAGAGTGGCTATCTTTATAGAATATGGTTATGCCTTGATAGACTTCGATTCTTCCTTGTCTCTCCTAGAAGACTACGAAGGCTAGTGCAGTGCTCGACGATCAGACTGGCCTATCTATTACAGTTTATCAGATCAACCTAACAAGCTTGATCTTTCTATTCATAGTCCTTGTACATTGTAATCTTTTGAAGGACTTCACAAAGCTATTCATTTATGTAGGATCAACCTAACACATTTGATCTTTTAAGTCTAAGTCCTTGTACATATAATTATCATCTATTAAGGACTTTACAGCTTTCATCAATGCAGACATATTTGTATATTCATTTATTAAGTTCATAATCAAATCTTATATAAATAGGAATAACATTCTCATGTATATTCCTAACAATCTCCCCTTATTTAATTATGACAAAAATATTAAATGCATATGTATGAGATGAATGAATCTTAATATACAGTGAGCTGCTGTATTGCTAGAAAAGATAATCATGAATGTCATTAATGAGAATTTTTAACTTATATGATATTACACTCTACATCCTAGATCCAGAATATATTATTACAATTAGAAACATACCTTTTTTTTTCAATGTCTGCTCCTTATATGTCTTCTGGATGTCTTATCTGATTCAGTTACTCATCTTCTTGTTCCTCTAGATTCTGGTCCCCCTTAGATTCATGCTCCATTTCCTCATCTTGCTTTGTCTCCCCCTCACTTTGTCTTTATGGAGTAATCTTCTTTTGGCTCCCCCTCAAATGATGATTCCATTGCTACTTCCTTCTTCTGCTTCCCCTTTAGGTCCTTTGCTCTGCTGCTTCTGCTCTTGTTGTTGCTCTTCTCTTCTTTCTTCATTCTTCTCTTCGAGTGCCTCCTTGAGTTCCTTTTTTTCTCTCCCTTTTTTTCATCAATCACTTGAGAGAGATGATGGACATTAGACATAAGCTGCTCCATCAGGTGAGATGTGTTGCCAACTTGAATCTTGAGTTCCTGTTGGATGATCTCTATCTATAGGGAAAGAGACTGATTTAGAGTGTCTATTTTCTCAAAGAGAGACTGAATATATTCTGCACTTTGCTTCTGAGCTTGCAGGGCTTCTTCTTTCTGATCCTTTACGGACTTTAGATAGATTTGATCTCTCTGTTGAGATTGAGAGAAATATCTGAGATTGTGGCCTGAAGCTTGTTGTGAAGCTCATTGTCTTCTCCTCCTGACAGGATCTTAGCTTCTTCAGTAATGAGAGAGAATTTCTCAACCAATTCTTCAGAATTTTTCAGTAACTCTTGCTCTTGAAGAGTTTGGACATTTGGTTGGGCAGCCTTCTGCTAAACAGCTAGTTGAACACCATGTTTCTCACTCTTAGAGAGGCTTTCAAATGTAGTGAGAATCTCATAGAGATTTGAATACCATTCGCTATTGGGGGAAGAAGGGATATCAGACAACGTTGATGGAGCAAGGTTTGACTTCTCATGCTGAGCTAGATCACTCCCAATGGTAGAGTGCAGAGGCTCTACGATTGTGGACTTTGATGGGATCCTTCCATTTTCAAAGTTTTATCGTAGATCATAGGGAATGTAGATGTTGCTTGCTTGTCGGTAGACCTTGAAGTGAGGCTGGTCTCTGATCAGCTTGGAAGCAAATGATTTGACCCTTGGAAAGTTTTGCTATACCAACTCTAGGTTGGGAAAGTGTGAGTAGCACCATCTGAAGTAGCTTTTGTCTCCAGTAGTGGATGCCTTCAGCCATGGCATTAACGGATAGAACCACCTTATCAGATGATTCTCAGAATCATATATCACAGTTGTAAGGTCCAACTCCATATTTTGAATATTGTTGAGCATATCTGCTGTAGACATCCTTACCACGTTGATTCTTTCATTTCCATGGTCTACCCATCTACCTGGTAGCACCTTTTATGTTTCATCATATACTTCCACCACTATTCTTGTTTTAACCTTTGCAGGAGAAGGAAAATGAAAGTCATCTGGCTCCTGATCTTCAGAACTAGAGTCTTCTTCCCTTCCTTCAAGTCCTGATCTTGAGTCAGACTGGTACAAGCTCCCTTCAACCGACACATCAGTATATTCCTCTTCTGATTTAGATCCATTTGCAATCTTTTCATTCGCATCACTGCTGGAACTGTCAGACATTTTCCTTTTTCCTTTTGAATCTACTTCGATGTTCTCAGGTGTTAGAGTTTATGCCCTAGAGCAATTCTTTAAGGTAATTGCTTAACATTTTTGATATTATATTTGATTGAATAAATGAATTATTTTATTATGGTTTTATTTACTGCGTTATATAAATGTTAACATAATAAAAGTCCTTAGAATAGTGATACAAATTATATGGCTTCAAGTGTGTGACTTGAACATGAGATCATATAATTACAATTAGTATCATTACTCTTAAATGTCCCTAGTCGAGTGTTATTGTTAATGGGACAACAATGATACATTGAGACTAGTATGTGGATTTACTGATGGCCAAATCTCATTGGTCATAAATATATGAAATATTGAGTCAATGCATAGGTACATGTTAGAGAACACAATGTATTGGATAGACCCACCATGAGAATTCTACGTGGAGCATTATGCAAAGTGTCATAAGCAATTCTCATAGTGACAATGATGTAATGATCCTCCCTGAAATCACTATATTACTACACGGGAATTTATGTACTTTGATATCATCAAAGGTCACCTTTAATACGGTAGACAATAAAGGTGATTATTGGGTACATCATGAATCGTGTGAGGAATATAAGTGATCTATATAGAATTTAACTCTCTTATATATTAAGGGTGATATCCATAGGCCTCTTGATTGAGTAGGACTATGAAATGCATGGCCATGCTCAAATAGTGATTTGTTTCATATAGTCTACTCATCGATCAAGAAAACTCAGATTAAATTATGAAGAGGATGACACATTCCATGCCTCGAGTTTAATCTAGGATGTCAAGGTTAAAAGGATTAAATTGCATTGAAACATTGGTCACGAAAAGGTTGTATCGAATCACAGATCTTATTATTATTTGGGTAACAGTGATGCATTACTAGATGCCGCTCACTGTTTATAATTTTATAATATGATTTTAAAATTATTGCCAACATAATAATAACCTATAGGGTCACACACTTAGAACGTAATTAAAAGAAAATTAATTTAAATGGTAAGGATTTAAATATATCAATATGATTGATAGTATTTAAATTAATAGGATAATTTGTATATATATGTATATTAATTAAGTAAGACGTAATTAAGATATAATATATATATATATATATATATATATATATATATATAAATTCAAATTTTATTTTTCTAATTGAATTAGGTTTTGGTTAATACCTTTAACTGCTATATATATATATATGATATATCAGCCGTTTTTAGGGTATTCATTATAAACCCAAACCCTAGCCGCTCTTAGAGAGAGACTAGAGAGAAAAACTTCGAAAGTCCAGATCCTTGGCGGCTAGTACCGCAGCTTTCCTTGCTGCAGATCGTGTGATGATTAGTGGGACGTTCGTGTGGATACCGTGGAGACGCAATTCCTTTGGATTGCATTGAAGATTCGAAGCTGTTCCAGAATCTCCATCGTCTCCGTTCAGGCTTGAATAATCGGTAAAACAAATCTAAATCTCTGAAATTAATATGTTTTCGCATGGATCCTGTTTTAGGGTTTCAGAAAACTTTTAATTTCTGCTGCGTTTATATGCCAAAATCCCTACATTAGGATCATCATCATTGTCATCACTAAGTTTAATGATCTTAGTAGAAGATTGTCCTTTCTTCTTTAGGCATAGTTTGAGAAACAGTCTATTACTCTTTCTCCTCATTGGAGGTTCAATAACAGGAGGTTCAGGTTCTTCTCCTTCTTCAGATTCTAAACCCTCTAAATCAGCAGAAGGACTCCTTGGGGGTTCAACAATAGGAGATCCAGGTGCTTCTCCTTTTTTCGATCTCGATCCTTCCTTATCAGCAGAATGACTACTTGGGGGGTCAGCCATAGGACTTTCAGTTGATTTTTCTTTTTCTGATTCTGCTTCCTCTCTTTTAGCAGAAAAACTTCCTTAGGGGACCTTTGATGACTTTCTCACCACCTTAGCTCTCTTCTTTGATGGCTTCTCAGAAGTGGACTCTGGAACTTTAGAATCGTCAGAGTGAGATAGCTCATCCACTGCACTACTTGCCTTCCTCTTCTTCATAGTGTTCTTGCTGCTACTACTGCCATACGTCATCAACTTCTTGTTCTCCATTGGATTCTTCTTCCAGTTGTCAAACAGCTTGGGAGATAACACCTTGTGAATATTCAAGGGTTCACCCTCATCATCCTTTATCTTGTTCTTCAACTTCTTCTTCAGAATGATGCTCAAGAATCTCCCATGGAAAACCTTTGTGAGCAGTTTATCTGTTGACTTCTTCTTCTCTTACATTAAGTCAAACAACATAGCTCCAAAGTTGATTCACTTCTTTAGTACAATGTCAGACATGATTCTCAACTGTTGATCACTCACAGTATCATGTGCAGTATCCTTGCTTAGTATACACTTCCCTACAATCTCAACAAGGAACTCGAACACTTCTGGGAATCTCAGTCGGACCACCGCCAGGGGGGAGACTCCCCCTTGGACCCCCCCCCCCCCGTCGTAGCACACGATGGTCGTGACCCCAATATTTGATATATAGTTTTCTTTAATTATATAAATTTTGTTATATTCTTATTGTGATATGCATGGTGCACAGTTATGGCCCTTTTGACCCATAGGTTAGTGGCTTTTGGTTTTGAAATACGGCTTGCATGTCGTGCCTTTCTATAAATTCTGATGTAATATTCTCTTCTCACCTAAATCCCCTCAAACATAACTCGAGGTTTCTTTATGCCATGTAATGTACAATTGTAACCTGTCAAGATGACAAGATGATGATGGAGAGGAGACACATGCATGAGGAAGGTCCAAGGAAGCTACTATTTTGAAGACCTTTTACCACCTTAGACTGACCTTCAATCTTTTCATTAGCTTGAAAAGATTGACATAGGGTTGTGCAATAACTGTGACACATTATGCTTGTATACGATATGATATGATAAATAATGTGCATGTTTAATAAGATAAAAATTGGTGAGATCTAAATTAATTAATAAAATCCCTTATAAAATTATTAAGTCTAAATCAGATGCCTTCCAATAAATAACACTCATCAAGACCTTGACCGATGGATGTAGGTTTGCTAAAGCAAAGTACCCCATTTATCTTGGTAAGATGCGATTGGATAATTGTGATATCCAAACTGTTAAAATCATTGGGCCAGACATAACTAAGTTATCACAATAGGATTGTGGACTTAGAGGCATAGAGTTTGGTAGGTACCATTAGATGGACTAGAAACAAATGTTGTTCACCAAACTATCTACGAGTTATATATGATATAATTGACAAAGGGTTGTCTACCTAAATAATTATGTTTTGAGAGAATAGCCAAAGCTAACTTAAGGCATAATGAAATATGGATCTTAGCTCACTAGAAAGATTTAATTGAAAATGTTTTCCGAATTAATGGTGAGGGCTATTAATTTGAATAAAATAGTGAGAAGTATATTTTGAATATACTATTATCAATTACGTAATATCAAAATTCTGCAATTTGACTTATTATTTTTGCACTTATAAATTGTAGATATCAATGGCAAACAACAACACAAATAGTCTTTCACTACGATCAGTCCTTGAGAAGAAAAAATTGAGAGGAATTAATTTCCTAGATTGGCATAGGAACATGAGGATTGTCCTCAAACATGAGCGCAAGCTATATGTCGTTGATGGGCCCATTCCTGCAGTACCAGCTAACACTGCACCACGTGTAGATTATAATGCTTACAAGAAGCATCAAGATGATGCTCTGGATGTGAGTTGTCTCATGCTAGCAACTATGAGCTCTGAGCTTCAGAAGCAACATGAGTTAATGGATGCTTATGAGATGATCGAGCATCTCAAGAAATTATTCGAAGGGCATGCTTGACAGGAGAGGTATGATACAAGCAAGGCGTTGTATCACTGCAAGATGGGTGAACGTGATCCAGTTGGTCCACATGTGCTGAAAATGATTGGGTATATTGAGTACCTTGGTAGGTTGGGTTTTCCGATTACTCCGGAAGCCCAAACCGATCTTGTTTTGCAATCTTTGAACATCAGCTACTCTCAATTTGTTAAGAATTACCTCATGAATGAAATTGTGAAAGCACTTACTGAGTTATTGAGCATGTTAAGAACTGCTGAGAACAACATGAAAAAGGCAGGACCCGCTCCCATAATGATGGTGCAAAAGGGGAATGCTAAGGGAATGGGGAAAGGCAAGAAGAAGATAGGATCTAAATCTGCCAAACCCAATCCCAAAACCAAACAGGCTTTAAAACCTAAAGGTGGGGTGGATAAAGAAGGTGATTGTCACTTGTGTGGAAAACCTGGACATTGGAAGAGGAATTGTCATGCTTATATGGAAGAATTGAAGAAAAAGAAAGGAAGTATGACTTTTGATTCAGGTATATATGTTATAGAAGTCAATTTGTCCACTTCTACATCATGGGTATTGGATACTGGATGTGGTTCTCACATTTGTGTTAATGTGCAGGAACTCCGAAGGAGTAAGACTTTGGCGAAAGGCGTGGTTGACCTACGAGTTGGGAATGGAGCAAAAGTTGTTGAACTAGCCGTAGGAACTTCTCATTTATTTTTTCCCACTGGGCTAGTATTAGAATTACATGATTGTTATTATGTTCCTGCTATGAGCAAAAACATTATTTCTATTTCTTGTTTGGACAAGATAGGTTTTTCATTTTTAATAAAGAACAACAGTTGTTCATTTTACTTAATTAAAATATGTTATGGTGCTGCACAATTGTTTAATGGTCTTTATATGCTTAATTTAGAAATGCCTATCTATAACATAAATACAAAATGATTTAAATCAAATGATTCAAATTCGACATATCTTTGGCACTATCGTTTAGGCCATATAAATGAGAAACGCATATCCAAACTCCATAAAGATGGATTTTTGGATTCATTTGATTTTGAATCATATGAGAAATACGAGTCTTGTTTATTAGGCAAGATGACTAAAGCCCCTTTTACTGGACACAGTGAACGGGCTAGCGATGTATTGGGACTTATACAAAGTGATGTATGCGGACCCATGAGTTCGTTAGCAAAAGGTGGGTTTTATTACTTCATTACATTTACTGACGACTTCAATAGATATGGATATGTGTATCTTATGAGACACAAATCTAAATCCTTTGAAAAGTTCAAGGAATTCAAGAATGAAGTTCAAAACCAATTTGGCAAAAGCATAAAAGCCCTTCGATCCGATCGAGGAGGTGAATACTTAAGCCAAGACTTTGATGACCATCTAAAGGAGTGTGGTATTATATCACTGCTCACTCCACCTGGAACACCACAATGGAATGGTGTGTCTGAAAGGAGGAATCGCACCTTGTTGGACATGGTACGATTGATGATGAGTCATGCAGATCTTCCAATAAGCTTATGGGGTCATGCCCTAGAGACAGCTGCATTCACACTTAACCATGTTCCTACAAAGACTGTTCAGAAGACACCATATGAGATGTGGACTAGGAAACGTCCTAGTATGTCGTTCATGAAGATTTGGGGTTGCGAGGCGTTTGTAAAACGTCTGGCTTCTGACAATCTCGAACCCAAATCTGACAAATGTAATTTTGTGGGATACCCAAAGGAAACAAAAGAGTATTATTTCTACAAACCTTCTGAGAACAAAGTATTTGTTACTCGAACTGGTATTTTTCTAGAAAGAGAATTTGTCTCTAAAGGAAACAGTGGGAGGAAAGTAGAACTCGAAGAAGTTCGAGAACCACAAAATATCATTGAACCTGAGTTAGAACATGAGCAGGAACCACAAGATATTGTGGAAAGTGAACCTGCTCAAATTACACGAGGCATTTGTAGATTTGGTAGGACACGCCAAGAGCCCGAGAGATATTATGGATTTCTTGTGACTCAAAACGGCGATGTGATGCTCATAGATCATGATGAGCCTGCCTCCTACCAAGAATCTATGAATGGACCAGATCTGAGAGATGGCTTGAAGCCATAAAATCTGAGATGGACTCCATATATACTAACCAAGTATGGACTTTGGTAGATCCACCCGAAGGGGTAAAACCAATCGGGTGCAAGTGGGTTTTCAAGAAGAAAACCGACATGAATGGCAATGTACAAACCTAAAAAGGCCGACTGGTAGCAAAAGGATTAAAACAAGTTCAAGGTGTTGACTATGATGAAACCTTCTCTCCAGTGACAATGGTTGAATCCATCAGGATCTTACTTGCTATTGCTGCCTTTTATGATTACGAAATCTGGCAGATGGATGTCAAAATTGCTTTTCTTAACAAAAATCTCCTTGAGGATGTGTATATGACACAACCTGAGGGTTTTACCAATCCAAAGGATGCTGGAAAGGTATGTAAGCTGCAACGATCTGTTTATGGATTGAAGCAAGCCTCTCGGAGTTGGAATCTTTGATTTGATGAAGCAATCAAAGAGTTTGGCTTTATAAAAAATGAAGATGAACAATGTGTATATAAGAAGGTTAGTGGGAGTCAAATAGTATTCCTGGTATTATATGTTAATGACATATTAATTATTGGGAATGACATTCCTTCCTTACAGGCTGTAAAAACTGTTGGGTTTGCTAGAAACATAAGCATACAATCAAATTACATAAACGCAGCGGAAGGGATGAAAAAATAATTTTTAAAATTTTCTTACAAACCTTTAACCATGATCTTTCTTGTGCATAAATTATCAGTCAATACATAGAAGGAGAGGATGGAATTATACCTTTGAAGATCCAAGCTTCCTCAGGTACAAGTTCTACTCCTTTGATTCCTTTGATTCCTCTGTAGTGGCTCCTTCCCTTGATCAGTATCAGCCACTCAAATGTTTGGTCTCTAATGGTGATCCACCAAGGAAGATGAAGAACTCAGGAAGATGGGTTATTTGCTTAACCATTGTTTCTATCTCTATAGAATATGTGTACTCCCAACCCTTGGAAAAATTCACGTACATTATTTCTGATATAAGACTCTCTTAAATAGATATTAGGTTAACCCTCCTAATCCAATTAGAATAGAGTTTTATTTAATTAATTAATTAAACACTTTTAATTAATTTATATCCTAATCTTATTAGGATTGAGAGAGAGTACTGATATTATATTAATTCCTAAACTCCTTTAGAATTAAAATAATAATAATAATAATAATAATAATACTAATAATAAGACTCCTCTTATTAATTTATATTTAATATTTCTAAAATATTAAATAATAAATATTAAGCTATTTAATTTATTCTATCACCATATATTAAATTAATTACACTTAATGCATTATTACTATCATGCTATTTTCTTCTTAAATAATTCTTCTTCCTTTTATGGTGTGACCCTTTAGGTTCTACATATTAAACAGGTTGTGAATAAATAAATTAGAACAATTCTAATCTTATTTAAATAAATAAATTAAACTAATAATCTATTTAAATAAATAACATTTATTCTACAATAGGGATAAGCCTCCCTAGCGATCAACGACTTTTCAGATAATATAGATTTCAACATTAATCATAAAAGAACCTGTGAGTTAATAGTTACAGTACAATTCAATCCTTCCACCATACAATGTCCCAATTAAATATAAGACATGGATTTACTGTCAAGTCTTAATTTACTTAATCATATGTATTTTGATTAGAAAATGCACAACTCCAAATAATGCAAATTAGAAACCTCTTTCTAATTTCATTCTACCTTGGCCAAGGATTCTTGGGTTGTCATTTAACGAATCACATAGGATATATCTCCTCTTTTACTAGAGGTGGTAGATTCTTTATTGATCATTCATTATCTCCATATGTAACTCATTATACCCAAGCATACCCTATATATGCCTTAAAAGGCCTTAAGGAATAAGTCAAAGTATAATTTGTTACATACAAGATACTATGATGATCTCAAGTCCGAGGATCACTTGTACTACAATCACATTAGGAATTCTTATTGATAGGCGAGTAAAACTCCATTAGGTATTCCATAGCGAGTCACGTTCAGTGAACTTATTCTCTAATAAGCACCTACATATTTGCTTTAGTGTCTCCACACAAATGACCATGAGATCAGTCATCCTCATCCAATGAGCAAGCAACGTATGTACCAATCTATCCGGATTTACTAATCCCCATTTTAGAAATCTCACGATTGAGAACTATTTTAGTTTTTAAGCTTTCTAAGAATTTAGATCTCATTAGCATGATCTCATCATGATTCTAAAAGCATTGCTTAAAACTATGGGTTATTTACATATTATAAAAACAGCACCATGTAGATATTTAAATGCCTTAAATTAATATTTTATTAATAAATAAATAAGATTGTTTACAAAGTATGTGCTTTATCATCATACATGATTGGCTTGTATGCACACTACTATCAATCTCCCACTTGCACTAAAGCCAATCGCCATGGTATCTCATACCCATCTTCTCTAAGTGACGATCAAACTGCTGTTGCATTAGAGCTTTAGTAAATGGATCTGCAATGTTGTCTTGAGAGTCCACACGCTCCAAGGTGACGTCTCCTCTTTCAATGATCTCCCTGATCAATTGAAATCGTCGCAACACGTGTTTGGATTTCTGATGAGACCTGGGTTCCTTAGCCTGTGCAACCGCATCGGTGTTGTCACAGTATACGGGAACTGCTTCTCCAATGCTAGGAACCACACCAAGTTCAGTTATGAACTTCTTCATCCAAACAGCTTCACTTGCAACTATATACTCTGCCTCTGTCACTGAATCAGCAACTGTTTGCTGCTTGGAACTCTTCCAACTCACTTCGCCTCCATTCAAGGTAAACACATACCCTGAAACAGATTTACTGTCATCTTGGTCTGTTTGAAAACTTGAGTCCATGAATCCCTCGAGTTTTAATTCAGATCCACCGTAGACAAGAAAAATATATTTAGTCCTTCTCAAGTACTTTAGGATATTCTTCACTACCTTCCAGTGCTCTTTTCCTAGATTTGACTGGTATCTGCTCGTTACACTAAGTGCGTGAGCAACATCCGGTCTACTACATATCATACCGTACATGATAGATCCTATTGCAGAAGCATAAGGGATCTTACTCATACGATCTCTCTCCTCAGGTGTCTTTGGGGCCTGTTTTTTGGAGAGATGTATTCTATAGCTCATCGGCATGAGACCTCTTTTGGAATCTTCCATGCTAAACCTTTTTAGCATCGTATCAATGTATGTTCCTTGGGATAAGCCGAGCATCCTTTTAGATTTATCTCTATAGATTTTTATCCCCAAAATATAGGATGCTTCACCCAAGTCCTTCATGGAGAAGTTTTTAGATAACCAGATTTTAATTGATTGTAACATAGGAATGTCATTCCCTATCAGTAATATATCATCAACATATAATATAAGGAATGATACTGAGCTCCCACTAACCTTCTTGTATACACATGGTTCATCCTCATTTTTGATAAAATCAAACTCTTTGATTGTCTCATCAAAATGAATGTTCCATCTATGAGAAGCTTGCTTCAACCCATAAATGGATTGTTATAGCTTACAGACTTGATTTGTTCCAACTTTTGAAATAAATTCCTCTGGCTATGTCATATACACATCCTCCTCAAGTTTCCCACTGAGGAAGGCCGTTTTCACGTCCATCTGCCAGATCTCATAGTCGTTATAAGCTGCAATCGCAAGCAAAATTCGAATGGACTTGAGCATGGCTACTGGTGAGAAGGTTTCATCATAGTCAACTCCTTGTCTTTGGTTGAAACCTTTTGCAATCAGTCGGGCCTTATAGGTCTCCACCTTTCCGTCTGCTCCAGTCTTTCTCTTAAAAACCCATTTACACCCAATAGGCTTAATACCTTCAGGTGGTGAAACCAAAGTCAAAACTTTGTTTTTATACATGGAGTCCATTTCAGATTTCATGGCTTTAAGCCATTTTCCTGAGTCTTTATTACTCATAGCCTGTTCGTAATTCAATGGATCATCATCATTCATGATGTGTACCTCATCGTCATCCTCTATAACGAATCCATACCTCTCAGGTATCTTCGGAACTCTTTCAGATTTACGAACAGGGTGTGGTACAGTAGGTTCTTCTACTTGGTTAGGTACCTGACTTTGATCCGTGGTAATTTGTGGTTCTTGAACTTCTTCAAGACCCCTTCATGGATAAACTCTTTCTCCAAGAAGGTAGCATGTTTCGCAATAAACACCTTTTGATCAGTAGGATGATAGAAATAATACCCTACAGTTTCTTTAGGGTATCCCACAAATCTACACTTATCGGATTTAGTTTGTAGCTTATTATTTTCAAACTTTTTGACATAAGCTGGACAACCCCAAGTCTTAACATGCTTAAGATTTGGTTTCCTCCCTTTTCACATCTCATATGGAGTCTTTGGGGCGGATTTGGTAGGTACCTTGTTAAGTAGGTATGCAGCCGTTTCTAGGGCATAACCCCAGAAGGAAATTGGAAGGTCGGTAAAACTCATCATGGATCGAACCATGTCCAACAGTGTTCGATTTCTCCTTTCAGATACTCCATTTAACTATGGTGTACCTGGAGGAGTCCATTGTGAGATTACACCATTTTCTTTGAGACAATTGAGAAACTCACCGCTTAAGTATTCTCCACCTCGATCTAATCGAAGTATCTTAATACTCTTGCCCGTTTGTTTCTCTACTTCACTTCTGAACTCTTTGAACTTTTCAAATGATTCTGATTTTTATTTCATTAAATACACATATCCAAATCTTGAGTGATCATCAGTGAAAGTAATAAAATAAGAATACCCACCCCGAGCACTTGTTGTCATAGGTCCACAAACGTCAGTGTGGATCAATGCCAACAACTCTGTAACTCTTTCTTTTTTTCCACTAAAAGGATATTTAGTCATTTTACCCATGGGACAAGATTCACAAGTTGGATATGATTCATAATCGGATAGCTCTAGGAGCCCATCCTTATGCAACTTGGATAATCTTGTTTCATTGATATGACCGAGTCTACAGTGCCACATGTAGGTATAATTAATATCATCACTTTTCCTTTTCTTAGTTTGTTCAATTTGAAATATATTTTCTTGTAAGTCAAGTGTATAAAGTCCATTTCGCAAATTTCCAATACCATATAAAACATCGTCTTTATAAATAGAACAACAATTGTTCTTTATAATAACGTCAAAACCTTCCATATCCAATACAGAAATTGAAATAATATTTTTAATAATATTCGAAACATAATAACAGTTATTAAGATAAATGGACTTGCCCGAAGGCATTGCTAAACAATAAGTTCCTACAGCTAATGCATCAACCTTTGCTCCATTCTCCACTCGTAGGATCACCTCTTCATTGTTCAGCTTTCTACTTCTGACCAATCCCTGCACAGTGTTATATATGTGAGACCCACAGCCGGTATCCAATACCCAAGTAGAATTATGAATTTTAAAAAAATTAATTTTAATCATAAACAAACCTTGATTGGAAGTCG
Organism: Panax stipuleanatus; assembly: GCA_020205555.1. NCBI lineage: Eukaryota > Viridiplantae > Streptophyta > Magnoliopsida > Apiales > Araliaceae > Panax > Panax stipuleanatus. The sequence goes on along the minus strand of CM035118.1, from coordinate 25,700,318 downwards.
AAGCTTCTCCAAGCTTCTTCTCTGCTAAAAACTTCTTGCAGTTCCTCTTCTAATGTCCCGGCTCGTTGCAATAAAAGCACATTCCTTTAGCTGGTTCAAGTTTCTTTTGTTCCTTTTCTTTCCCCTTTCCGTTAGCCTTCTTGGATTTCTTCTTTTTAGAAGACACCTTGGGCCTCTTCCTTTTATTGGAAGAATCCACCATCAAGACATGGTTCTTCTTGGATGAGAAGTGAATTTCTGCAGTTTTCAACATGTTAAGAAGCTCAGGCAAGTTGACATCTAGCTTATTCATGTGAAAATTAACCACAAACTGTGAGAAGGTCTCATGGAGTGACTGCAAAACCAAGTCTTGACTCAACTCCCCATCCATGACGAACCCAAGCTGTCCAAGGCGTTCAATCAAATTGATTACCTTCAGAACATGAGTCTCGACGGCAGTGCCCTCGATCATCCGAGATCGAAAGAGATTCTTAGATATCTCATATCTAGCAGTCCTACTCTGTTCACCATACAACTCCTTGAGGTGAAGCAGCATAGCAGAAGCATCCATATTTACATGCTGACGCTGAAGCTCGTTATTCATGGATGCGAGCATGATGCATTGAGCCACAGATGCATCATCTTGCTACTTATTGAAAGTGGCTATCTCTTCCTCAGAGGATGTTTTCAAAACAGATTCAGGGATAGTTGAATTTAGGACATAAGAAATCTTTTCAGCAGTGAGAACAATTCTAAGATTTCTTAGCCAGTCCTCATAATTCGGCCCGGTAAGCTTATTTGCATCAAGTATGCTTCGTAGTGAGATTAGTGATTTTGACATTTTTAAAATTCTGCATGTGAAAAGACAACATTTTTAGCAAACATTCATTTTATTAACTTTGCATACCAAAATAAATTTAGGTCTTTATTTTAAATTGGTATCTCCCATTATTTTCATCAAACTATATTACCCTCACTTATATAGTTTGGCAACATCTAATTAAAGATTTGGTAGTGAGATTTAGGATCCCATTTCAAATGTATATAACCTTGTGGATAGCACAACAAGCGATATACAAATAAATAGGTAGACAACTCTTGTCAATTACATCACCATGTAACTCCTTTTATTTTGCCTCTTAAATCATAATGGTCATGTGTGTGCACATCCGAACTAAAATGATTTAAGTTAAGTCCAGCCTAGCACTTCCATAAATTCAAAAAAAAAATATTCGTCCCTGTGGATAGCACAACAAGACTAGATCGTTCAATTTTCTTGATAAGCATCAAATGTGATTAATTAACATCTTAAATACTCAAATCTCGCCTTGTGGATAGCACAATAAACTCATATTAAATATTTAATACTCTATTAATTAATCATGCTAGAAGGCGACGTTCAATATTCCAAATATCATTTGAACGCTTCAGACTTAATATTATTTCTTTGAGGGGTTTGTTATTATTTGTCACATCTTGTTTAGTGCTCATGCACATATATATATAAAATACGCGTCATTTTATTAAACATGCGAAGCATGTTTGCATAAAATATAATATATATAATATATAGCAATGCAATATAGAATACTATATTCTACCCAGATTGATTATGGACTTTTATTCTAGTTTGGTTCACTAGAGCCACCAAGTGAACCAAAAGGTCAAACCTAGGAGTGCAAGAATTTAAATTTTAAATGTAACTATTACATTTAAACCCGGGCTCCATACAAACGGGTCTTCATGCGCTCCTTGTTCCATGGTCTCCAGTTTCTTCAAGATAATTCTAACTATCTCTATTACATAAACTATTTATAATTATTGCATAAACTATTTATAATTAAATAGAAACCTTGATCAGCAGTCAAGGGGAAGTACATAAGAGGGAGATGGAATTTACACCGAGAATAAAATCAAAGAAGACGAGGTACGCAGACCCCATTTTATAAAACCCATTCATTCAAGCATTCATCCAAAAAAAATTCCAATCACATTGGTCATAGTCCATAATCAATCCCTTTTATTAACATACATATCATCATACGTATCAATAAAACATATTCATCTCATGAAAGTAAATTCATTCCATATATGTATTAATATCAGTTAATGGGCAAAAGTTTGCGAAACTTTATTTTTGGAAAAATAAACTCCTTTATTTCATTCAAAAATAATTCCAAATTAAACTCTTTAATTTTAGCAATTTTGAAATCTCATTTCATATAAAATAAACATCTTTATTCTAAACCTTTATTATTTAAATAAACCATTCATTTAATTAAATAAAACAAAAAAAAAATCAGTTCATGTCTAGTGGCGCAGCTGCACTAGGAATATAAAGGGAACTGGCGCCGCATGAAAACCAGGACAAGACACTGGCGCAGCTGCACAGCAAGAAGGCCTTGCACCGGCGCAGCTGCGCAGCTTTGCAGAATCAGAAAAAATTTTGTTGCCCAAGAACTCGATCCAATCGCATATCATACATGTATGGAATCACATAAACTGATAATTAGCACAAGATTGGCTCTGATACCATTGTTGGGTTTACTAGAAACATAAGCATGCAATCAAATTACATAAACGCAGCGGAAGGGATGAAAAATCAGTTTACAAAATTTTCTTACAAACCCTTAACCATGATCTTTCTTATGCATCACTTATCATTCAATACATAGAAAGAGAGGATGGAATTATACCTTTGAAGATCCAAGCATCCTCAGGTACAAGTTCTACTAATTTGTTTCCTTTGATTCCTCTGTAGTGGCTCCTTCCCTTGATCAATGTCAGCCACCCAAATGTTTGGCCTCTAATGGTGATCCACCAAGAAAGATGAAGAACTCAGGAAGATGGGTTATTGGCTTAACTCTTGTTTCTATCTCTATAGAATATGTGTACTCCCAACCCTTGGAAAAATTCACGTACATTATTTCTGATATAAGACTCTCTTATATAGATATTAGGTTAACCTTCCTAATCCAATTAGAATAGGATTTTATTTAATTAATTAATTAAACACTTTTAATTAATTTATATCCTAATCTTATTAGGATTGAGAGAGAGTACTGATATTATATTAATTCCTAAACTCCTTTAGAATTAAAATAATAATAATAATAATAATATTAATAAGATTCCTCTTACTAATTTATATTTAATATTTCTAAAATATTAAATAATAAACATTAAGCTATTTAATTTATTCTATGACCATATATTAAATTAATTACACTTAATGCATTATTACTATCATGCCATTTTCTTCTTAAATAATTCTTCTTCCTTTTATGGTGTGACCCTTTAGGTTCTCCATATTAAATTGGTTGTGAATAAATTAATTAGAACAATTCTAATCTCATTTAAATAAATAAATTAAACTAATAATCGATTTAAATAAATAACATTTATTCTACAATAGGGATAAGCCTCCCTAGCGATCAACGACTTTTCAGATAATATAGATTTCAACATTAATCATAAAAGAACCTGTGAGTTAATAGTTACCGTACAATTCAATCCTTCCACCATACAATGTCCCAATTAAATATAAGACATGGATTTACTGTCAAGTCTTAATTTATTTAATCATATGTATTTCGATTAGAAAATGCACAACTCCAAATAATGCAAATTAGAAACCTCTTTCTAATTTCATTCTACCTTGGCCAAGGATTCCTGAGTTGTCATTTAACGAATCACATAGGACATATATCCTCTTTTAACTAGAGGTGGTAGATTCTTTATTGATCATTCATTATCTCCATATATAAATCATTATACCCAAGCATACCCTATATATGCCTTAAAAGGCCTTAAGGAATAAGTCAAAGTATAATTTGTTACATACAAGATACTATAATGATCTTAAGTCCAAGGATCATTTGTACTACTATCACATTAGGAATTCCTATTGACAGGCGAGTAAAACTCCATTAGGTATTCCATAGCGAGTCACGTTCAGTGAACTTATTCTCTAATAAGCACCTACATACTTGCTTTAGTGTCTCCACACAAATGACCATGAGATCAGTCATCCTCATCCAATGAGCAAGCAACATATGCACCAATCTATCCGAATTTACTAATCCCCATTTTAGAAATCCCACGATTGAGAACTATTTTAGTTTTTAAGCTTTCTAAGAATTTAGATCTCATTAGCATGATCTCATCATGATTCGAAAAGCATTGCTTAAAACTATGGGTTATTTACATATTATAAAAACAGCACCATGTAGATATTTAAATGCCTTAAATTAATATTTTATTAATAAATAAATAAGATTATTTACAAAGTATGTATTTTATCATCATACATGATTGGCTTGTATGCACACTACTATCAAAAACATGGTTAGGAAAATGTTTCTCCATGAAAGATTTGGGCGATGCAACCTACATTTTAGGTATCAAGATCTATCGAGATAGATTGAGAAAAATGCTCGGCCTAAGTCAAAGTACATATATTGATAAAGTGCTGAAACGGTTCAGCATGCAAGAGGTAAAAAGAGGACACTTACCCAGGTCTCATGGTGTTAAGATCTCTAAGGCCCAATGTCCTAAATCACATGATGATGAGGAGCGTATAAGAAAGATCTCTTATGCTTCGGCAATTGGATCTATCATGTATGCAATGATATGTACTTGTCCGGATGTCTCGTATGCTTTGAGCATGACGAGCAGATACCAGCCGAATCCAGGTGAAGGTCACTGGACAGCAGTCAAGAATATCCTCAAGTACTTGAAAAGGACTAAGGATTCATTCTTGGTATATGGAGGTGAAGACGAACTGGCATTAAAGGGTTACACAGATGCTAGTTTTCATACTGACACAGATGACTATAAGTCTTAGTCAGGTTTTGTGTTTTGCCTTAATGGTGGTGCTGTTAGCTGGAAAAGTTAGAAGCAAGAGACAATAGCCGATTCTACGACAAAGGCTAAGTATATTGCTGCTTCTAGTTCGGCCAAGGAAGCTGTATGGATTACAAAGTTTGTCACTGAACTTGGTGTTGTTCCAACCATTGTTGATCCAGTTGAGCTATACTATGATAATAATGGAGCCATTGCACAGGCTAAGGAACCCAGATCTCACCAACGATCCAAGCATATACTTAGGTGGTACCATCTCGTCCTTGAAATCATTGATAGAGGAGATGTACATATAAGCAGAGTGCAAACATATGATAATGTTGCAGATCCACTGACCAAAGCTTTGTCGCAGCATAAGCACGAAGGTCACACTAGTTCCATGGGTATTAGATACATGAGTGATTGGCTCTAGTGCAAGTGGGAGATTGTTAGAGTTTATGCCCTAGAGGCCAATTATTTGATGTAATTGCTTAACATTTTTGATATTATATTTAATTGAATAAATAAATTATTTTATTATGGTTTTATTTATTACGTTATATAAATGTTAACATAATAAAAGTCCTTAGAATTGTGATACAAATTATATGGCTTCAAGTGTGTGACTTAAACATGAGATCATATAATTACAATTAGTATCATTATTCTTAAATGTCCCCAGTCGAGTGTCATTGTTAATGGGACAATAATGATACATCGAGACTAGTATGTGGATTGACTGATGGCCAAATCTCATTGGTCATAAATATATGAGATATTGAGTCAATGCACAGGTACATGTTAGAGAACAATATACTGGACAGACCCACCATGAGAATTCTACGTGGAGCATTATGCAAAGTGTCATAAGCAATTCTCATAGTGACAATGATGTAATGATCCTCCGACCTGAAATCACTATATTACTACACGGGAATTTATGTACTTTGATATCATCAAATGTCACCTTTAATAGGGTAGACAATTATAAAGGTGATTATTGGGTACATCATGAATCGTGTGAGGAATATGAGTGATCTAGATGGAACTTAACCCTCCTATATATTAGGGGTGATATCCATAGGCCTCTTGATTGAGTAGGACTATGAAATGCATGGTTATGCTCAAATAATGATTTATTTCATATAGTCTACTCATCGATCAAGAAAACTCAGATTAAATTATGAAGATGATGACACATTCCATGCCTCGAGTTTAATTTAGGATGTCAAGATTAAAAGGATTAAATTACATTAAAACATTGGTCACGAAAAGGTTGTATCGAATCACAGATCTTATTATTATTTGGGTAACAGTGATGCATTACTAGATGCCGCTCACTATTTATAATTTTATAATATGATTTTAAAATTATTGTCAACATACTAATAACCTATAGGGTCACATACTTAGAACGTAATTAAAAGAAAATTAATTTAAATGGTAAGGATTTAAATATATCAATATGATTGATAGTATTTAAATTACGAATTTAAATTAATAGGATAATTTGTATATATATGTCTATTAATAAGTAAGACTTAATTAAGATATAATATATATATATAAATTCGGACTTTATTTTTCTAATTGGATTAGGTTTTGGTTAACACCTTTAACTGCTATATATATATATGATATATCAGCCGTTTTTAGGGTATTCATTATAAACCCAAACCCTAGCCGCTCTTAGAGAGAGATTGGAGAGAAAAACTTTGAAAGTCCATATCCTTGGCAGCTAGTACCGCAGCTTTCCTTGCTGCAGATCGTGTGATGATTCGCGGGACGTTCGTGTGGATACCGTGGAGACGCAGTTCCTTTGGATTGTGTTGAAGATTCGAAGCTGTTCCAAAATCTCCATCGTCTCCGTTCAGACTTGAATAATCGGTAAAACAAATCTAAATCTCTGAATTAATATATTTTTGCATGGATCCTGTTTTAGGGTTTCAGAAATTTTTTAATTTTCGCTGCATTTATGTGCCAAAATCCCTACATCAGGATCATCATCATTGTCATCACTGAGCTTAATGATCTTAGTAGAAGATTCTCCTTTCTTCTTTAGGCCTGGTTTGAGAAGCAGTCTATTACTCTTTCTACTCCTTGGAGGTTCAATAACAGGAGGTTCAGGTTCTTCTCCTTCTTCAGATTCTGAACCCTCTAAATCAGCAGAAGGACTCCTTAGGGATTCAACAATAGGAGATCCAGGTGCTTCTCCTTTTTTTGATCTCGATCCTTCCTTATCAGCAGAATGACTACTTGGGGGAACAGCCATAGGACTTTCAGTTGCTTTTTCTTTTTCTGATTCTGCTTCCTCTCTTTTAGCAGAAAAACTTCTTTGGGGGACCTTTGATGACTTTCTCACCACCTTAGCTCTCTTCTTTGATGGCTTCTCAGAAGTGGACTCTGGAACTTTGGAATCGTCAGAGTGAGATAGCTCATCCACTGCACTGCTTGCCTTCTTCTTCTTCATAGTGTTCTTGCTGCTGCTGCCATACGTCATCAACTTCTTGTTCTCCATTGGATTCTTCTTCCAGTTGTCAAACAGCTTGGGAGATAACACCTTGTGAATATTCAGGGGTTCACCCTCATCATCCTTTATCTTGTTCTTCAACTTCTTCTTCAGAATGATGCTCAAGAATCTCCCATGGAAAACCTTTGTGAGCAGTTTATCTATTGACTTCTTCTTCTCTGCCTTGTCCAGCCACTTGGACATTAAGTCGAACAGTATAGCTCCAAAGTTGATTCACTTTTTTAGTACAATGTTAGACATGATTCTCAACTGTTGATCACTCACAGTATCATGTGCAGTATCCTTGCTTAGTATACACTTCCCTACAATCTCAGCAAGGAACTCGAACTCTTCTGGGAACTCCTTCTTCTTCATGTCCTTCAGACTAGGGTTCCTCTTATAGCACATAACCCTTTTTCCTTCTTCAATGTCAACTTCTTCAAGACACTTCAGACCCAGGTTAGGAAAACCTAAGCATTAATTGATGTCTGTAGGTTTTATCTTCAGAATTAGTCCTTTGACCTTTGTGGATAGAAGACCAGAACTTGTCGTTGCATTTGAGTAGAACTCTTTCACCAGGTCGGTATAGATACGGGTGTTCGATTCAAGGCATTCAGAAAACCCAGCCTTTTTCACGAGTTCAGGAATGTCTCTGAACTTCTTTTCTGATTTCTCGAATCTCTTAGTGCTGAGTTGAATGCCCGTGACGACACGCCAATCTTTCATTTAAAGGGTTAGGAGTATCTCGGTGTTTGCTTCTAGGAATATTGTAGGAGGTATTTGAGAGTGATTTGAGGATGGCTAGATGTTTAAGAGTTTTAGGCTTTTGGATAGTGTTTAGGGTTTCGGTTTGAGAGAGAGAAGATGGATTAGAGAAGATTGCAACTTTTTGGTAGACTCTTGTCAAATTTGAATTTTCCTTTAGTAACTGTTCCTTCCTTGTTTCAATGGGACAGGTGTAATAGCCCAATAGGTTATTGTCTGTAACTGCTCATAACCGATCAGCTTTTCAGAGTTGACTTCCCTTTGGTTGACCATTGACTACTTTAGTTCGTGGAGTAGCCTCATGACACAGTTTAGTACTCCACGATTTTTTCATCTGGTCGACAATCGCTTTGTCCACTTCGACGATCGTCGTCTGTAGTCATGCTTCATCAGACAACTCTTCATCAATCTCCAACAGGGAGTTGCAAGATTCATCAGCAGCTTGTATTCTTCTGAGGGGTTACTATACATTTCTACAGAGGTCCTTGTGATGCATTCAATAACAACACTTCTTCTGGGTTTTGTTCAGAAAGGGCTGGCCTCTTAGTGTAACACTTAGGGTCAGGTTTGTCTCTGAGGCGCTTATCAGAAGAAGGGCTTCTTAGTTTTGGTGGTTATAATATCATCACAGTGGGCTACTCTGCCAAGAAGTCCATTTACCAACTCTGGATATTTTTTGATGTTGGTATATGTATAGGCTGCGATCGTGGGGTCAGCATGCTCTTACACTACGATCAGGTGTTTGATCGTAGGTACTTCACGATTGGAGTGGATGGTTGATATAGTTACCAGTAGCACGTTTTGAGACAATACTATTGGGGATGAAGATTTATTTGGTTCAACAGTCACAAAGTTTTGGGACTCTGTAACTGGGATGTGGCTGTTTTGATAAGCATCTATTTAAGGAACTTAACAGGAGTGGACTGGATATTCTTGGAGTGGTCAACAGACATGCAAGAGAGGTTGACCTGTCTACTGAGCTTATCTCAGAACTTCTAGCAAGAATCATACTTCTTCATTTTCTCCTTAAACTCCACCACCACCTCCATATCTTCAATTTTTTTCATAATCTCCACCACCTCCTTCTCTTCAGTTACTTTTTCCTTGTCATCAAGCATAGCTGCCCTCAATTTCTGTGAGATCTGAAGTATTTGCTTCACTGTGCTCCCTTGTTAATATGAGCACTGCTAGGCTTATCAGATCACTGCTCCCCCATAGTTGATGCTATCTTCTTAGAGAAAAATGGACCATTCTTTTGTACACACATAAGTAAGGTAGCCTTGCATATCTCCTTCTGGCTGGAATCTTCATGGCTGAATAAGCTTCATTAGATCATAGAGTTATTTCTTCAGAATTGATCACTCCACGATTGTTGACTAGACACTACGAACGTAGTTTCTATCATTCAGACTTTAGCATCTTCTGTACTCATGGAGCTTTGCTTCTATGATGCATACTTCATAACCATTGGTTGATGATCCCTTGATATGAACTTCCTTGATGTTCCTTTTGAGATAATATACTTTACATGGATAAGTATGGAAGGTCTCTTACATCTTAACATGAATAGCTAGCTTCCTTATGATGATTAACAAAGGATTTTGGAATCCATTTAAGTTCATGTGATCTTCATTCATGGAGACTTAGCAAATCTTCAGGAGCAAGCTTTGGCATTGGATGACCTTGAATTAGAGCATTGCTGAGATATCTTTAGACTTGCAGCTGGTTGAGTCATTGTAACTAAAGTTATCTGCTTTAGTTTTCCTTAGTGAGGCCAGATAGACCAAGTACCTGTAGGTTAAACGAATTTCTATCTAGGTACCCATGGTTACTTGGGTACTTCTAGGTTAGTTTTCTTAAAATTCCTATTCCTCATATTCTTGGATTTACATCATATAAGCATCAACAATCATATTTATACATATATCAAGTTTAGATATGACAGTTATAATGCATAATTGTGAGTGTGTGTATGATTAAGCATTTTAATATGATAATATTCTTCGTTGGTAGTTACACCCTTTGCTTTGCCATGTTCACAGATTTTGAATGTTCACAGAGTAAGGATCATCTCTATTACTTATTTGCATCTGATTGGTTCGTGGAGTTGATCAATTTCTAAGAACCTTTAAGATACTGCTGTAGTGTTGATCATACTCTATGTTTTATCAAAAACATAAAACATTGGCTTGTATGAATTTATACATACCAACCCATCTGCAAAGGTAGAGCAACTTAAACTTCTTAGATCATAATTTTCTTATGGCATATTTCATACTTCTTTCAAAAATTTAATTTCAACCTAAAATATAGGTGAAGAGAAAGTTTGTTAGCAATAAGTTTCCAACCTCAATGTACTTTCTCTCTTTTCCTCTTTAGGAAGAACATGATCTCTTGATAGAATACTGTTATAGTACATAAGGTGATACAATATGATGTATGTGTACATTAATGAGGAAACATAGCTTGACACTGTCAGTTTCTTGACAGTTATTTGTCATGCTTATATGCACAATGATATTAGGCATTGATGTGTATATCTTTGCATTTAGTGCTGACATCTTGTTGCTCCATATGGCCTTAGATCAATCAAGCATAGTCTTGGAGTTATAATCATAGGAAAGTCTTGGAAGCTTGAATTTTTTGACACCCTTGAACCTCAAGGTTCAGATCCATGCAATTAGCCAAATACATATTTGAAGAATTATCCTTTCTCCTCTAGATAAGCATCTCATTGCATGTATAGGCATTTCATCTTTCAAGATAGTGGACGTCAGGCTTTTAAATCTTGATGCTTCTTAACTTCCCATCAGTAGACTGTAGACTGCTGATTGGCTATGGGCAGTGATTGGTCTGATTGCAATAACATATTTGGATAGGGACCAATCTTGATAGCTTTAGGTGTGTATGCACATTTACCTGTACACATAATTTTCAACGTGTGAGCTCATCTACATTCACAAGTGACTTACCACTAAAACTACGTTTAGAACATTGTTTGTGCCTAGGGCCAATCTCAAAGCGTTAGGTTTGGGATATAGAATGAGAACCTGCTCTGATACCAATTATTAGTTTCCAGGGGCACACCATAGATCTAGAAAGGGGGTTGAATAGATCCATTTGAATTTTAAAACATTTTCCATTTTTTTGTATTGCTATGTAATTAGCAGATGACAAACATAAGAATCAGTTCAAACATAACAGAATATGTTAAAGATCCCCTTCAAAGATATCTTGACAAATATAGTTCTAGTGTTAGTTTAGGTGTAAGTGGTAATAGCAGTTATAGTGCATAATGTAAATGACATAAAGTAAAAGACACAAGGGATTTTTAAGTGGTTCAGAGACTAAAGCTCCTAATCCACTCTTATGCTTCAACAAAAAGGGATTCCACTTAGGAAAGGGTAATTCTTGAATCACTAAGATTCCTTCAAGGCCAGCAGCCTTGGAACTCCAGTTCACTAAGAACTCTTCAAGCCCAGCAGACTTGGAACTATAGACTAAGCCCAACAAACTTAGAATCTCTTGTACCCTCCGGTACTCAGCAAGCCCAACAGACTTGTCTTTGATTTATTCATGAAGACAAGGACCCCTTAGGCCCTGGTTGTTTGTTGGTTTGTTGTTTGTCGACGTCAGGAAAAAAATTTGGGTCGGGTCAAACTCGGATCTTTCTCTCTTCCTAATGTTTTGTCTACCCTTATTCTTTTTATTGTAAAAAAGGTTTTGAAAGGTTTTTTAGAAAAAAGTCAACATGTATCATGTCGACGATTTGAACATTTTACAGAGTCGCCAGTTGGTAGTTTTGAAATGGTTGTACCAACTCAACCGAGTTTTGTTTGAAAGGAGGCCCAATTGCTGGACACTGTCGAAACTTTATCTTTGAAATCGAAGTTCTAAGTTCGGGGGCTTGGTTAAGTGTGGGGAAAGGTGTTAGGCACCCCACAACTCCCGTGAAAACACGGTACCTCATCTTTTCAATATTTTCCTTTTAAATCTGCAATATGTGTGTGTGAATGATGAAAGAAATTGGGTCTGTGTTTGATTAATTTGAAAACATGGACAGGCTTTGTTGAACCTATATTCGAAGGGTTTGATTTGATTTGCAAAAGTCTCTTATTTAGACAAGATTATTAAAATGATGTTTTGAAAACAGGTTTTCAAACCTTTACGCTAACATAGGAATTGAAGCATGTCAACACTTCTGTTTTATCTTCTTAGCCTTTTGGCTCAATTTGAATGGTGATTGTCGGGCTACGAAGCATCCTCGACCACAACATATATACAAGTGTCGGTCTTCTCATGGTCATGACAGCCATCAGAGTGACTCTGACACGACAAACTATATTCTCATTATGTTCAGACCTTAAACCCTGATAACCATTTTAAGGTCTTTCGGATGTACACTTTACAGAAAAATTAGCAGGGTACATCTGTAAAGTGGACTTTGTCCATCGTGGGAATCAGATATTGATCATGAATCCCACGATTTCTAGGCTCACAAAGAGAAGCCAATAAAACCTGCACAGCTCAAATATATACAGAAATATATATATTTACATCCAGATATTGCCAGAACCAAGGATTCATCAGTAAATCCTGGCTCGCACTTGGCTGAAGCGCCTCGTTCCCACTAGATAGTGATCTAAGGGCCGCAAGGTAGCTTTCATAACTGAAACTAGAAAAATAATAGATTTAAATAAATCTCAGCCATTCTAGCTTCCCGATTCTGTCTGGACCTATTTTGAACCGTTTGAAAGCTAGAGTTGGAGAGATTTAAAGAAATCTAGTCCGCCCGTAGAAAGTCAGTGCCAATTCATATCAAATGAATATTTAAAGCAACAATTTAATCAAAATGAGTAAAGCAATATATATACGAAAGCTATAAAGGGCGATGGGTTTTCACTCCGGTGCCCGGACTAGAATGTAAATATATATATATATTTATAAAAGCATTAAAAAGCCACGAAGTAATCCAGGTTTGACAGAATGGAAATATATATATAAAAAAAATTGTAAAGGGCGATGGATTTTCACTCCGATGCCCGGACTGGAATGGAAATATATATAAACTGTAAAAAGCCACGGGGTAATTGTAATACCCGAGAATTTCCATATATTATTAAATGAATATATTAATGGAAGTGAATAATTATTCATATATAAATAATTTTGTGTTATGAGATGAATTAATTTAATTATATTAAATTAAATAATTATAATAATTGAGAAATTGATAAAGTTTGCGATAAACTCGTTGATAGCCTTATGTGGCACAGTGACGTAATATATGAACGATTATATTAATTTAAGCGAATAATTAATCTATATTAATTGTTAATCGTAGAACATTAATTAATTGCCATCGTAGAATAATTGTTATAGAATATTAATGGTGATTAATTAATAATATGTGATTATTATTATTGCAAGAAATATAATAATAACAATAAAACACTTGGTTATAAATATGCTGGGAATTATATTTGTTAATGTGATAATTAATCCTATGATTATTAATTAGGTGTTATTAATAATCGATAAGGAATGGATTAATTAATATTATTGTTAATTAATCAATAAGATGAATAATTTATTTATTTGACATTATGAATAATAAAACAAATAAGTAAGTTATTAATAAAATGAGGTTGTATTAATTGTTACGTGCAAGCATGTGAATTAAATGTATAAGGTATGGTAGCTACCTATATGTTGTACGAAGTAGTGCAATCTGGTTAAACAATTATACGTAAACTATATAGTAAAGATATTGAATTGAGAGAGCTACATGATAATGCTTAGGTGACAATTGTGTATGAGTATACATTAAAATAATATGTTATGGATATATTGTAATCAATTATTGATTGTATAATTTAAAAATAAATGTGATAGTATCCGATTAAATTATATCGGTGTAATAAAATGTACATGGATTATATTTGTGAAAATTACACTTATTACAGTATGTGAATTGCATTGTGACATTTTAATTACAACCTAAGAATGAATTATACAAATACAACTTGGATATATATATATATATATATATATATATATATATATATAAAATGTACATAGTAAAACAAGTATTGTATATATATATATATCAATGTTGCCAAAATGCTGAGAATTTCTTTGCCTTGTCCCATATTAGTAGTCACATTCTCCTTCACGTGCTTGACATACGGCTAAGGCCTATTCCTTCTTCTTCTCCCCAAACTCAGCAACTAGCATAACATAGGCTAGATCATGATGAGCAAGGGAATGGGCATGATGATGAGTCTCAACAACCAATTACCTACTCTCTATTAACCATCAAGCAAATCAAAAATCTCGTTGGTTTAATTTGGTGTGTATAAGCAATGTCTGGACAATGGTTTTTCTATATATATGGCTCTCATCCTCTCTAATTCATTTGCTGATAAATTGCTTAAGTTAAGTTGAGAATAATACACATAGTAGTATAATAGCATTGTGAAGTAGTAGCAAGTTCAGATTCTAGCAGAGGTATAATAAAGCTTCCTTGTTCTTCATTTTTGTTTCTCTGTATATTTTAAGATTTCTTGATTTTGCCATATTAGAGTGTGATTAGATTATAGAATGCTTGATTAAGTGTTATATAGATATATAAGTATGTTGGTATTGCAATGTAGTTATGTAGAATCGAAATTGTGAAGTAATTTTGTGATTTGGGCTTGATATCTGCCGAGGCTGGAGCTCTCTGGACTGGAACGGGAGCCGCGCGGCAGCGCGTCTCCCTAGTACAATTTGGGCGCGGCCGCGCGCCACTGCAGAATTTGTTGATAATTTTTATTATATCTTCTGATGTATTGAACATGTTGTACTAGTAGAGTATGCTTATAACTCACATTAACATATGGAATAAGGTTACTAGGTTATAGCAATCCATGCTAGTTGTTTTAGTTGAGTATTTCAAAGAAAACTTAAATTTATGAAAAGAGGAACTTTGATATATAAATACCATAATAGTATTCTGACTTTTGAGACATGTTTGTATGACCTAGAAACACATGGAATGCATATTGACTTAAGTATATATGTATCGTGATATAATATGAACATGTGAACCCAACTAGTGCACCTTTCTAACAAAAACACAAGTTTTGAAGGTTGATATTGACATGTAAGGACCATATATACATTCTGACTTTTCGAGCATGTTTATAGGGCCTTGAAATGCATGAAAAGCATGTTGACTTGCTTATATATGTTTCATAATATGACATGAGCATGTGGGCTTCATTTGTGAATTTTACTAAGTGAAAGTGTAAGTTCGAAACGTAAACCTTGACATGTTAACTTGAAGTTTAAATTCTGAAGTTTATGAACGTGTTGGATAATACTATTGACTTCATGAACGTCATGCATATATACATACCATGCTAGATGTCATGATTAGCGTAAACGAAAAATGTTTTCAACTAATAACTGTAATAGTTACATGTATAAAATGTGAATACTCATAAGTATGCCTAATGCAAATTATATGAATACCTTATGTGTTTAAAGAGCGAGCATGATAGGCCTTGTGAATTCCATGACCTTGAATGGCTTTAAATTATTGAAAGTGTTAACTTAGAATCTATTGCATGTATGATTGGAACAAGGAAAGGTTGTATACACATAAAAGTATTCTTTAAACATGTATACATGCTACGTGATATTATATGATGTTACTTGAACCCGATTTTGACTGTTAACTTATGAGAATGCCATAACTTGCTAAAATGAAATATATTTAGTATTGATTGTAGTCTTATGTAATATTAATAATATGCGAATATGTTTGCTAATTGTGGTAGTCTCACATGATAGTAACGATGTATGAATATTATCAACTTGAGAAAAGAGGAAGTTAAGAATAGAAATTAGATACTAAATAATTGTGTAGCTTGGGTAAAACTTAGCTTGTATGTTGATCGTATATTCGAAGATATAATGTGAAGTTAAATTATATGACTAATGAATATCATATATATACGTAATTGTATTACGATAGGAATCCGAAAGTGTTGGCTAGCTTTACGTGAGTAAACTACGCATAAGGCAAGTATCCTAAACCCTTGCATTACTTTATTCAACGGATATCGTAAGCGAGTATCTAAACCTTATCTCTTTGGATATAAGTATTCTATCTTTGTATATTGCGAACTAGTTTCCTACTTAATCGTTTGAATTGAATTAGCATACTTGAACTCTTATTTCATTAAAGCTATTATTCATGTTGAACTTAGTATTGTTCTTGAATATTGTGAAAGTGTCTATGCCATTTGATTCGGATAGACTTATATTATTAAAAAGCGACCCAAACTAATTAACTGGTGCGGGATCTTGTATTTGACTGAGAAGAACAACCTTCTTTGAAGGGAATATATAATTATCGGAGAACCGACGTGCACACTTGAGTATGATTGATTGTTATGCATAACGATGGTGCTTTAGGCTGATCACCTGTTGTACCTGTTTTTGTTGGATTTTTAGTTTATTACTGTTAATTCTAGTAGAAGTTCATAGTCCTTAGTGACTGCTCAGTATTCAGTTATCTTGAAATCTTGAATTGACTTATTATTGAATCATATTGATATTATTCTGTCCTTAACGACTATTATTGAAAACTGTTGATATTCTTGTTATCCTGAACTATCAAACTTTGTTATACCCTTTTGAGAATTAAGAATTATATCACTTACCCTTATTGTATATTACTTGCTGGGCAATTTGTGCTCATTCTTGCTTTCCCTAAAATATTTCAGTTAAGGCAGAGCATGGTGAACCTTCAGGCATTGATAAGGGCAAGGGCAAGGCTTCCGACTAGCTTGTGTCTTTTATGTTTTTAAATACTTTAATGTTGTATTAAGATGATGTAGTAAGACTAGATTCGATTATGTTTAAGCTTAAGTTAGATTATGTAATAAGTTGTTATTAATATTATTATGTGATCTATTAAGTACTGCAGGTTGCGTGACTTGGGGGAATAATTATAATAAATCATTGTAAATTATTCTAGATTAGAATTTTCGCTGTGATTGTGTGAGTTTTTAGTTATTATTATTGTGATGTAATACCATGAGCACGTGATGAACCGAATTCGAGAGACCAAGTGGCGGTCACGAATTTGGGGGCATCACAGGTTGGTGTCAGAGCTGTAGTTATAAACCTTAGGAACGAGTGTCCTTAGACTATAACTTAGGCGAACTTAGAAGTTGGAAAGGAGATAAAACTCACATAGAGTTTTCCCTAGAGCAAGACTTAGCGTGTTATGAAATGTAACTTCATTCTATACAATAAACTTATGTTTTATTTAACATTCTAATTGAATTGCTGTTTGTTTGTCTTGTGTTTGTGATTGTAGGATGACAGACACAGGTGTACCTAGTAGAGTGGCAGAGGAGGAGCCCAGGGATATACATGTAGTATACGAGGCACCCCTAGAGGCTACACCAGTGCAGGCTGTTGCACCTTTCAAGTATGACGACGAGGACGAGATTGAGATAGAGTCTGATCCAGAGGAGGAGCTGATGGAGGAGGAGCCGATGGAGGACGAGCCAGTAGAGGACTCTGATGAGGCTACTGTAGAGGAGTAGATGCTAGGAGAGTATGAGGAGCGGATCCTAGAGTTAGACTGCAGGGTCCAGGAGCTGGAGGCAGAGGCCCAAGAGAGAGAGTCCGAGTTCCAGAAACTGAGGGACGAAGACCACCAGAGGAAGCTGGCCATGCAGGAGTTAGAGGTGGAGATCGCCTACCGTAAGGAGGTAGGGATCCAGATGGGGACTCTGTTTCACAGGTCAGTGGCTAGGAATGTAGATTTGGCAGAGAAGCTAGAAGAGGTTGAGTAGAGGGAGCTAAGTGAGAAGACAGAGAAGGAAACACTCCGCACTCAGTTGGAATTAGAGGTGATGGATAGGATACACTTCGAGGAGAAGTGGGAAGCGGCCAATGAGAGAGCTGACGATCTAGAGGACGAGGTCAGGTGCAAGAAGAGCAAAATGAACAAGATGGGGTACGTGTTTCGTTCGGCATTTGAGAGAGTGCTTGATGGTGTGTACCACTACCCGGCAGAGCAGGGACAGACTCTACATACCTTGAGTCGAGAGCTGGTTGCGTATATAGCGCAGATGGAGTACAAGAGCGCAGTGGAGCGTGGGATGATGTGATTAGAATTCCTTAAATGGTCTAGTAGTAGTTAGTAGCATTTATCTTTATGTGTTGTACATTCTATGTTGTAATCCCTATCTTTTGTGTAAGATGTGGGATAGTGATGTAAACCTTTTTTGTTAGAGGGGTAGTATGGTAGTAGGTTGGTATATTCCCTATCTTTTGTGATATTAAGGGGTATATGTGATAACATTTATAGCAGTATGCTAGGAAAATCATGTAATGAAACGATTTGGCATATGAATATAAATGAAGTTTATTTCAGAAGTGTGTTATAAATTTATTCTTTTAGTATTAAAAGAAATACTTAAGTAATACACTTGAATAATAATAAAATGAAAACTTGTGATGCAGATAATGCCGCCCAAACGTAGATTGACTGCACCTGAGGAGTCAGTGAACAATGAGAGGGAACAAGTAGACCCGATCCATAAACTGGTAGACTTGTTAGGAGAAGCCTTAAGGGGAAGGAACAATGAACCCGTTCGCCCAAACCCTCAGGCTGTGACTGTAACGACCCCAAAATTCATACAATAATAATCTCCTTCTCGATCGTTAACGATACAACTATAATCTCTCATTACATCATTATTCGATATTAAAAATCACTAAAAATGCGGAATATTTAAAACTTTTATAAACTTTCTTTCTATATTGTCCTGAATCGCAACCTTTACATTACAACTCTTCGATTCAAATCTATATCATGAATCGTTACAATAAAATAACTATACAAAGTCTTTCATAATAAAACAATATCCATCTACATTGGATAACTCTACTTATAACTCAGCGACATATTTCATTCAAAACATTAACTACAAATTTGAAATTGAACATAACTAATATTCTTGAACATTGATCTCTATAAATCACTTAACACGTATCTTTACCTTGCATCCTTGACCTGCAAAAATGGTTATTTGCAAGAGTGAGCTTGACAGCTCAGCAAGTTCTAACAGTTTTCATGCATCACATATCACATAATAAACATGCTCAACATAAATCTCATAATAATTAAAGTAACATGGCATACATGCTTTAATTTATAACAAATATAAAGATTGAGTTCCTTACTCAATCAACATTATTTAACCAAAATAGTGTAGTCATAAATTGACTTTAACATTTCATGATTACAACATGTATAACATATCATGCTCGCTTACAACATATATAACATATCATACAATTTAAAACAGTTCATCAAATTCAAGTAGACAAGTAGGAACCGAAAGACTTGCCTGGCTCGTGGATTACCAATTATCGAAAAACTTCTTAATATAATCTGCTTCATGATCCTACATAACGTATCACCATACGCATCAATTATTAGTCACTTAGCAACACTTATCAAATGTCTAAGTAAATTCTAATTTACACTTCGTAATTCTCTTCCATTCACTCGTTTGACACTCGCTGTCAAATCGTATGTATAATTATTACATAGCTAATCTTCATTGTTAGTTATCCAAGTTAGGTTAACTCATTCCTCATTAACTAATAAGTTAATAATTAATCACCACGTAATTTAATCACCTCACATAATCATGTTACATTTCACATAATTAACCAATTATAATTACATCTTACGTCAATCAAATTACATTTTAAGTTAAACATAATTATATTTACTAACATTCATGTTTTATAACTTAGAACAACATCTAATATCTTCGACAGCACTATACTTGCGTACGTGCATGATTGACGCCCTCCGATTGCCTCCGAATACGCATCAGTCATAAAGATGACCATTTTTACCCTTGCTAACGACCTCAAATCAAACAAGTAAACAAAATAAAGTTGTAGGTCTACTCGTTCTCGTTCCGGATCATCTTGAATCACCTCAATCGGAGTTCGTATGAAAAAGTTATGGCCATTTTAGTAACGGAGGTCAAAATAGTTTTGCATTACGACAACTAAACTACCCCGGACAGCAAGTGTACCCGCTGGGGTGGGTCCCCCAAGGCAAAAACACCAGCTAGGGCGGGTCCAAGGACTGGTGGAGGGGCTGGTTCGCGAACTGATGGAGAAATAAGCCAATTTGGCTTATTCCGTCACACCGAATTCGAATTTTCCCAACATAACAAACATGAAACATGTGACAAACAATATTTTAAGCTTATTAACATGCTCATAACATAAAAATTTCGTATAAACACATAATCACAACCAAGATTTCATGGAATTCGAAGAAAAACACCATTTTAAGCGTTCTTAACGAAAATTGCTACTACGAATTCATTTTTCATCCAATTCAAGTGATTCCAATTGTAATCACTTCTATTCTTAAAATACTAACATAATACTTGATCAATTTTAACAATAACTCATAATCAACATTAATTTGATAGTTTCAAAAGCTATTTTTCAGAAATTAGTTCATATAAAATCACTATGAACCCCGTTCTTCTTGTTTATCAAAATTTCATGAATTAAATTGTTAAAACAACCATATAACTCATATATAATCATGTTATATCACATATTACATATAACTTCATGTTTTCATCAATTCCTTTGATAATTTAAGAACTATTTTCAAGATAACTTCATGATAAAACACTATGAACATAATTTCTCTATGTTCATCCCATCTTGTGAATTAAAACACTTATACAACTATAAAAATCATATGTAAACATATATACACACACACACATATATATATATATATATACACACCCCATACATATATCAAAATCAAGAGCTTTCACACCAAGACTTTACAAGAGAACTCTAAAACCATGAAAACATAGAAGAACATAGTTTAAAACTTGTTTTTACAACAATTGATTTTGAAAACCCTTTCATGGCATACAATTACCTATGAAAACATATGAACATCATAGATACATATAAATTCATGATTATAAAAACCTAATTTGACAAAGGCTAAATACAAAACATATGAATTGAGTACAAGGGTTAAGATTATAATCTTACTAGTTTTAATTAAAGAGATGATGAAGATGATGATCCTCTCTTGCATTCTCAAGCTTTTCTTCCTCTTCTCTCTCCTTCTTCTCTAACAATTCTCTCTAACTCTCTTCTTCTTTTTCTTTCTTTGTTTTGACTTAGGCTTTTAAAAACTAATGTATCTTTTAACTTAGCATATATTATACAATATACATATATAATATATATGTAACTTATATTATTAATATAGCTAATAAGTAATATACTACTTGCTTGCTAACTACCACTTATTACATAGGTTACAAAATTTGAAAAGTCCAAGGCCATGTTTGGCAAAACCACGTTATTTTTTAAAAACTAACTTGTTGAGCTTAAGGCCATGTTTGGTAAAACAAAGCTATTTTAAAAACTACTTTTTAGCTAAGGTCTTGTTTGGAGAAATAGGGTTAATCAAGTACAAGGGCCTTATTTGGTAAAACCATTTAAAATCCTTTCCCATTATTTTAATAAATCTTTTACCCCATAGTTTAATTACTACACTTATTTAATTAAATTACCATATTCTAATTAAATAAAACTAACACTCATTTAATAATAAAAACACACAATACTAAATTATTACACAATTATAATTTTTTTATTAAACATAATACATGAAACAAATTATTATTAACACGAAGCACATAACATTAAATCTAATTCAATTATTCTTAATTAAATTAGAATTATTCTACACCATTGCTAATATATCAATTTAATTAAATACATGGCACTTAATTAAATCAATCCACATCATCACATACTTAATTTATTTAACTCAACAAATAAATTCAATAAAATATTTATTCACTTCATTTAATTAATATAATACGCTTAATTACATTACTCCATATTAATCACATAATCTCAATAAATAATTCAATTAAAATATTTATTTACTTCAATAAATATTAAATTAACATTTAAATTCTCTTCACACCAAGTCACATATTTCACAATATATATCACATATACATATACTCGTACTCGAACATCTTAAAATAAGAATTTTATTTATTAAATTATCATTTATTAATTCTTAAAAATCCGGGATGTCACAGTGCCAGTAACAACCTTTAAAGACTTTAAGAGTGTAGGACCCCCGGAGTTCGAGGGAACTACCGACCCAATCGTCGCACAAACGTGGATCAAGGAGATCGAAAAAGCTTTCACTATAGCTCGCGTAGGCGAAGATCAGAAGACGGTATTTGCCACATACATGATGAAGGGAGAAGCGAACTACTGGTGGGAGGCTAATCAACAAAGAGCTAGAGAAGGGATAATAGCTTGGGATAAATTTAAGACGCTATTTTTTGAGAATTACTTCCCGAAAAGCATGAAGAATAGGATGTAGGTGAAATTCCTAGAGTTAAAACAAGGTGAGATGACGATGGCGCAATACGCGGCTAGGTTTAACGAACTAGCGCGATTTGTAGAGCACCAAGTTGGTGATGAAGAGAGAAATGCTAGACGCTTCGAACAAGGGTTGAAGCCGTGGCTGTTCAATAAGGTATCAGTTCTTCAAATTGATTCCTTTGCAATATTACTGGAAAAGGCAATCATTGCGGAAGGTGGCAGTGAGGCCTTAAGTCTGTATAACAAGGAAACGAAGGGAAAGAATATTGGAGGAGAGAACCGTACAGGAGGAAGCCGTAGCGGAGGAAGCAACCTGGGAAAGAGAAAATGGGAGAATAACAACAACAACAAAAATAACAATAATCAATAAGGGAATTTTCGTGGAGGTTTCAAGAAGAGGGCTAAAGGATGCCCAAAGTGTGGGAAGAATCACCAGGGCGAGTGCTGGAAGGGACGTGGCACTTGCTACAGCTGCGAACAGGAAGGGCACATCTCGCCCAACTGTTCGAAACCAAAGAAGATCCAAGGGTGTTTTGCTTGCAGCTCAACTGAGCACCGTATTAAGGATTGCCCAAAGAAGGGAAGTGGCGGGGGTAGCAATCAGCAAGGAAGCAA
The DNA here is from genome assembly GCA_020205555.1 of Panax stipuleanatus. Taxonomy (NCBI): domain Eukaryota; kingdom Viridiplantae; phylum Streptophyta; class Magnoliopsida; order Apiales; family Araliaceae; genus Panax; species Panax stipuleanatus. The sequence goes on along the minus strand of CM035118.1, from coordinate 25,677,112 downwards.
CAAGCTGATGATTAGCGGGCCGGCACAATCCAACCGCCCACCGCCAGAACCTTTAACATGACCATCCAGGACGCCGTGGCTGCAAAGGACGTGGTGTCAGGTATAATCCCAATCAATGATATAAATGTTTATGTATTATTTGATTCGGGTGCCACCTGTTCTTTTATATCTGTAGAATTTGCTAGTAAACTTATTACACCCCGAGAACGATTAGAAAATCCTTTAAACATAGAAGTTGCGAATAAGGAAGTAATCCCTGTAGAATACGTTTATCGAAATTGTCGCGCAAACATTAGAGAACATGAACTGAGCGTAGACTTGATTCCTATTAGATTGGGAGAGTTTGACGTAATACTGGGAATGGATTGGTTGTATAACCATGCTGCGATAATTGATTGTCAGAACAAGTGTGTGAACCTTCAGACTCCGAATAAGTCTAAGGTAGTGTTTTATGGTAGCTCATCGCTTAAGCAATCGTGTTACGTTACGATGATGCAGGCCAAGAAATTGTTAAGGAAAGGATGTGTAGGTTATTTAGCTTACATTGTTGATACTCAGAAAAAGGGAGTAGAAATTAAGGATATATCTGTAGTGAATGAATTCCAAGATGTATTTTCGGACGATCTGCCTGGTCTTCCGCCAGACAGAGAAATCGAATTTGTAATAGACTTAGCACCGGGAACGGCACCGATTTTGAAAGCTCCATATCGTATGACGCCAGTAGAAATGAAGGAATTGATGATACAATTGCAAGAGTTGTTGGATAAGGGTTACATTTGACCGAGTGTTTCTCTTTGGGGAGCACCAGTGCTATTCGTTAAGAAGAAGGACGGATCGATGAGACTCTGTATCGATTATCGAGAATTGAATAGAGTAATGATCAAGAACCGATATCCGCTACAATGGATAGGCGACTTATGTGATCAACTGAAGGGAGCAAAGTGTTTCTCAAAAATTGACCTACGAGCAGGATATCACCAACTGAAAGTGAGGGATGAGGACATACCAAAGACTGCGTTTCGAACCCGTTATGGACACTACGAGTTTTTGGTAATGTCATTTGGATTGACTAATGCTCCGGCAGCATTTATGGACTTGATGAACCGAGTTTTCAAGCCATACTTGAATAAATTTGTAGTGGTTTTTATCGACGACATTTTGATCTACTCGAAGACAGAGGAAGAACACGCCGAACATCTGAAGATTGTTTTGGAGGCACTATGGAAGGAGAAAATGTATGCGAAATTTTCAAAGTGCGAATTTTGGATGGAGAAGGTTCAATTCTTAGGTCACGTGGTGGATAAGGATGGAATCTCAGTAGACCCTGCGAAGGTAGAAGCAATAAGTAATTGGGAACAACCGAGAACACCGACTGAGGTTAGAAGTTTTTTAGGGTTAGCTGGGTACTATCGAAGATTCATCAAAGATTTCTCTAAGATAGCAACCCCGTTGACCAATTTGACTAGAAAAACGGTGAAATTTGTATGGACCGACAAATGTGAAGAGAGTTTTCAGGAACTAAAAAGGAGATTGAGCGAAGCACATGTGTTATCATTACCAGATGATGCAAGAAATTTTGTGGTGTATAGTGATGCATCGCACAAGGGACTTGGCTGTATGCTTATGCAGCACGGCAAGGTTATTGCATATGCATCACGACAATTAAAGGATTATGAAAAATAATACCCTACTCACGACTTAGAGTTAGCAACATTAGTTTTTTTGCTAAAAATATGGAGGCATTATTTGTACGGAGAGAAATGTGAGATATACACGGACCACAAAAGTCTAAAATATATCTTCACACAGAAGGAGTTGAACATGCGGCAGAGAAGGTGGTTAGAATTGATCAAGGATTATGACTGCGATATTCTTTATCACCCGGGAAAGGCAAACGTGGTTGCCGACGCTCTGAGCAGAAAAGGAAGGGAAAAGCTGTTTAATTTAACGACTCAGGAAGAATTGATGAGAGAGATGGAGAAATTAGAGATAGAGGTAAAAAGATCAAAAAAGTCTGGTGAGAAGTTAATTGTAATGGAAGCTTGTCCGACGTTGTTGGATAGACTGAAGGAAGCCCTAGAAAAGGATAAAGAGTGTGAGAAAATCCGAAAGAGGATCACGGAAAATGAGGAAGAAAAATTTTGAATGCATAAAGACGGTATTTTGAGATTTGAAGGAAGAGTGTGGGTACCAGCGGTAACCGAGTTGAGGGAAAAGATTTTGCACGAGGCACACAATACGATATATTCCGTTCATCCGGGAGGCACAAAGATGTACTGAGATCTAAGGTAGCATTTTTGGTGGCCCAATTTGAAACGGGAAGTCGCAGAGTACGTCAGTCGATGTTTGACTTGCCAACGCATTAAAGCAGAGCATCAACGGCCGAGTGGTTTACTATAATAGTTAAAAATACCAGAGTGGAAATGGGAGCATATTACCATGGACTTTGTGGTAGGACTTCCAGTTACACAGAAAGGTTATGATGCTATTAGGGTTATCGTGGATCGACTAACGACGACCGCACATTTTATACCAATCAAGATCCACTACAGTTTGAATCAGTTAGCGAGCCTATACGTAAAAGAAATTATCTCACGACATGGAGTGCCAGTGTTAATTGTCTCTGATCGAGATTCGCGTTTCACGTCCACTTTTTGGAAGAGTTTGCAAGAAATAATGGGAACACAGTTGAGGTTGAGTACGGCTTACCATCCTCAGACAGACGGACAGAGTGAGCGAACAATACAAACGCTAGAGGACATGCTTAGAACTAGCGTGATGGATTTCAAAGGAAATTGGGATGACCACCTACCCTTAGTAGAATTCGCATATAATAATAGCTACCATGCGAGTATCGGCATGCCACCATACAAAGCTCTTTACGGAAGAAAGTGCAGAATGCCATTATGTTTGGACGAAGTCGGAGAACGACGAATACTCGGACCAGAGCTAGTACAACAAACCGCAGACGTGGTGACAGTGATAAGAGCCAGATTAGTAGCAGCTCAAGATCGCCAGAAGAAATAAGCAGATTTGCATCGGCAGGACCGAGACTTCAAAGTCGGCAGTTTCGTATTCTTGAAGGTATCTCCATAGAAGGGAAAAATCCATTTCGGCAAGAAAGGAAAATTGAGTCCAAGATTCATAGGACCGTTCGAGATACTGAAGTGAGTGGGCGAAGTGGCATACAAAGTTGCGTTACCACCCGAGTTGGAGCACATCCACAACGTGTTCCACATTTCTGTGTTGCGATCGTACAAGGCCGACTACAAGCACGTGATTTCTTACGAGCCCATTCAAGTGGAGAAGAACTTGGCGTATGAAGAAATTCCTGTCCAAATACTAGATAGGAAAGAGCAAGCCTTGAGAAATAAAATTATTTCATCTGTAAAAGTACTTTGGCGTAACCACGATATCATGGAGGCAACATGGGAATTAGAAGATAGGATGATGAAGGACTATCCCCATCTATTCGTGTAACCTTGTAGCAATTCCGGGACAGAATTTTTATAAGGGGGGGGAGGATGTAATACCTGAGAATTTTCATATATTATTAAATGAATATATTAATGGAAGTGAATATTTATTCATATATAAATAATTTTGTGTTATGAGATGAATTAATTCAATTATAATAAATTGAATAATTATAATAATTGAGAAATTGATGGAGTTTGCGATAAACTCGTTGATAGCCTTGTGTGGCACAGAGACATAATATAAGAATGATTATATTAATTTAAGCGAATAATTAATCTATATTAATTGTTAATCGTAGAACATTAATTAATTGTCATCGTAAAATAATTGTTATAGAATATTAATGGTGATTAATTAATAATATGTGATTATTATTATTGCAAGAAATATAATAATAACAATAAAACACTTGGTTAAAAATATGCTGGGAATTATATTTGTTAATGTGATAATTAATCCTATGATTGTTAATTAGGTGTTATTAATAATCGATGAGGAATGGATTAATTAATATTATTGTTAATTAATCAATAAGATGAATAATTTATTTATTTGACATTATGAATAATAAAACAAATAAGTAAGTTATTAATAAAATGAGGTTGTATTAATTATTACGTGCAAGCATGCGAATTAAATGTATAAGGTATGGTAGCTACCTACATGTTGTACGAAGTAGTGCAATGTGGTTAAACAATTATACGTAAACTATATAGTAAAGATATTGAATTGAGAGAGCTACATGATAATGCTTAGGTGACAATTGTGTATGAGTATACATTAAAATAATATGTTATGGATATATTGTAATCAATTGTTGAGTGTAGAATTTAAAAATAAATGTGATAGTATCCGATTAAATTATACCGGTGTAATAAAATGTACATGAATTATATGTGTGAAAATTACACTTATTACAGTATGTGAATTACATTATGATATTTTAATTACAACCTAAGAATGAATTATACAAATACAAATTGGATATATATATATATATATATATATATATATGAAATGTGCATAGTAAAATAAGTATTGTATATATATATATATATATATATATATATATATATCAATGTTGCCAAAATGCTGAGAATTTCTTTGCCTTGTCCTATATTAGTAGTCACGTTCTCCTTCACGTGCTTGACATACGACTAAGGCCTATTCCTTCTTCTTCTCCCCAAACTCAGCAACTAGCATAACATAGGCTAGATCATGATGAGCAAAGGAATGGGCATGATGATGAGTCTCAACAACCAATTACCTACTCTCTGTTAACCATCAAGCAAATCAAAAATCTCATTGGTTTAATTTGGTGTGTATAAGCAATGTCTGGACAATGGTTTTTCTATATATATGGCTCTCATCCTCTCTAATTCATTTGCTGATAAATTGCTTAAGTTAAGTTGAGAATAATACACATAGTAGTATAATAGCTTTGTGAAGTAGTAGCAAGTTCAGATTTTAGCAAAGGTATAATAAAGCTTCCTTGTTCTTCATTTTTGTTTCTCTGTATATTTCAAGATTTCTTGATTTTGCCATATTAGAGTGTGATTAGATTATAGAATGCTTGATTAAGTGTTATATAGATATATAAGTATGTTGGTATTGCAATGTAGTTATGTAGAATCGAAATTTTGAAGTAATTTTGTGATTTGGGCTTGATATCTGCCGAGGCTGGAGCTCTCTGGACTGGAACGGGAGCCGCGCGGCAGCGCGTCTCCCTAGTACAATTTAGGCGCGGCCGCGCGCCACTGCAGAATTTGTTGATAATTTTTATTATATCTTCTGATGTATTGAACATGTTGTACTAGTAGAGTATGCTTATAACTCACATTAACATATGGAATAAGGTTACTAGGTTATAGCAATCCATGCTAGTTGTTTTAGTTGAGTATTTCAAAGAAAACTTAAAGTTATGAAAAGAGGAACTTTGATATATAAATACCATAATAGTATTCTGACTTTTGAGACACGTTTGTATGACCTAGAAACACATGGAATGCATATTGACTTAAGTATATATGTATCGTGATATAATATGAACATGTGAACCCAACTAGTGCACCTTTCTAACAAAAACACAAGTTTTGAAGGTTGATATTGACATGTAAGGATCATATATACATTCTGACTTTTTGAGCATGTTTATAGGGCCTTGAAATGCATGAAAGGCATGTTGACTTGCTTATATATGTTTCATAATATGACATGAGCATGTGGGCTTCATTTGTGAATTTTACTAAGTGAAAGTGTAAGTTCGAAACGTAAACCTTGACATGTTAACTTGAAGTTTAAATTCTGAAGTTTATGAACGTGTTGGATAATACTATTGACTTCATGAACGTCATGCATATATACATACCATGCTAGATGTCATGATTTAGCGTAAACAAAACATGTTTTCAACTAATAACTGTAATAGTTACATGTATAAAATGTGAATACTCATAAGTATGCCTAATGCAAATTATATGAATACCTTATGTGTTTAAAGAACAAGCATGATAGACCTTGTGAATTCCATGACCTTGAATGGCTTTAAATTATTGAAAGTGTTAACTTAGAATCTATTGCATGTATGATTGGAACAAGGAAAGGTTGTATACACATAAAGGTATTCTTTAAACATGTATACATGCTACGTGATATTATATGATGTTACTTGAACCCGATTTTAACGGTTAACTTATGAGAATGCCATAACTTGCTAAAATGAAATATATTTAGTATTGATTGTAGTCTTATGTGATATTAATAATATGCGAATATGTTTGCTAATTGTGGTAGTCTCACATGATAGTAACGATGTATGAATATGATCAACTTGAGAAAAGAGGAAGTTAAGAATAGAAATTAGATACTAAATAATTGTGTAGCTTGGGTAAAACTTAGCTTGTGTGTTGATCGTATATTCGAAGATATAATGTGAAGTTAAATTATATGACTAATGAATATCATATATATACGTAATTGTATTACGATAGGAATCCGAAAGTGTTGGCTAGCTTTACGTGAGTAAACTACACATAAGGCAAGTATCCTAAACCCTTGCATTACTTTATTCAACGGATATCGTAAGCGAGTATCTAAACCTTATCTCTTTGGATACAAGTATTCTATCTTTGTATATTGCGAACTAGTTTCCTACTTAATCGTTTGAATTGAATTAGCATACTTGAACTCTTATTTCATTAAAGCTATTATTCATGTTGAACTTAGTATTGTTCTTGAATATTGTGAAAGTGTTTATGTCATTTGATTCGGCTAGACTTATATTATTGAACAGCGACCCAAACTAATTGATTAGTGCGGGATCTTGTATTTGACTGAGAAGAACAACCTTCTTTGAATGGAATATATAATTGTCAGAGAACCGACTTGCACACTTGAGTATGATTGATTGTTATGCATAACGATGGTGCTTTAGGCTGATCACCTGTTGTACCTATTTTTGTTGGATTTTTAGTTTATTACTGTTAATTCTAGTAGAAGTTCATAGTTCTTAGTGATTGCTCAGTATTCAGTTATCTTGAAATCTTGAATTGACTTATTATTGAATCATATTGATATTATTCTGTCCTTAGCGACTATTATTGAAAACTGTTGATATTCTTGTTATCCTTGAACTATCAAACTTTGTTATACCCTTTCGAGAATTAAGAATTATATCACTTACCCTTATTGTATATTACTTGCTGGGCAATTTGTGCTCATTCTTGATTTTCCTAAAACATTTCAGTTAAGGCAGAGCATAGTAAACCTTCAAGCATTGATAAGGGCAAGGGCAAGGCTACCAACTAGCTTGTGTCTTTTATGTTTTCAAATATTTTAATGTTGTATTAAGATGATATAGTAAGACTAGATTCGATTATGTTTAAGCTTAAGTTAGATTATGTAATAAGTCATTATTGATATTATTATGTAATCAATTAAGTACTGCAGGTTGCGTGACTTGGGGAAATAATTATAATAAATTATTATAAATTATTCTAGATTAGAATTTTTGCTGTGATTGTGTGAGTTTTTAGTTATTATTATTGTAATGTATTACCATGAGCACGTGATGAACCAAATTCGAGAGACCAAGTGGCGGTCACGGATTTGGGGGCGTCACAGTAATCCAGGCTGGACAGAATTGAAATATATATATATATATATATATATATATATATATATATATATATATAAACGGTAAAGGGCGGTGGGTTTTCACTCTGAGGCCCAGACTGGAATGGAAATATATATATATATATATATATATATATATATATATATATATTTGTAAAAGCTGTAAAAGGGGCACAGAATGATCTAGGCTCGACAGAATTGAAATATATATATATATATAACTATAAAAGAGTCACAGAATGATCCAGGCTCGACAGAATTAAAATATATATATAAAAAAAATATAAAGGGCGACGGACATTTTATCATTTGCCCAAACAGAAATGTAAGTATATATATATATATATATATATATTTATAAATGTAGTAAATAAGCCACAGAATGATCCATGCCAAACTTGAATGTAAAAAGTTAATATATATAGTTAGTATATATATATATATATATTAAAGTAATAAAAAAAGCCACGAAGTAGAAATCCAGGCCCAAATACGTCAGAAAAAAATATATATATATATATAGTTAAATATAGACAGAAAATAGTAAAACCGGGCCTAGGAAGATAACCCAGCCCGGTAAATGGTGCATATATGTATATATATATAAGTTGTTAAAAGTGACGGATCGTCAATCCGAGTTGTAGAAATGCCAGAAAATGCGTTTATGTACTAAAATGTACAAAACGTAAGCAAAAAAGGCCACGGAACTGAGTTCCGGGCATATTCAGAAAGTGAAACTTAACGTGCAAGTGTATAAAAGTGCAATGAAGTAATATGAACTTCCTGATCGTAAAAATACTCACAATGGACTGCTACACAGGCTTTTTGCCAAATCGTAGGCTTAAAACGTTCGTTTCTACCGGTTAATTTTTGATATGTGGTAGTATGTGGGTGTATCTATGTTTTAGAGTGAAAAACTTTGGGTTTGGAGGACAAGAAAATGGCTGAAAAACGAAACGGGCAGAGGTTCAGAGCACTTTTTGATTATGAAATGAGCTGGGGGTCACCTGTTGGGCAAAATCTAGTTACGCACAACACGCAAGTATACGTGGTCAACAAGTAATAAAGTAAAAGTAAAGTATCGTTCCCACGAGAAATTATTTAACAAGAATCACCAAGTACTAACCCGTAACCAACTCAATCTTATTTAAACGAATAAATTATCAATATATAATTAAACTACTTCTAACTACCACTAATTACCACTAGTTAATCAAGATTACGGAGATTTAAGATCACAACTTCACTTATTGCTTCATCTAAGTAACATACTTCTCATCAATTATTCTCTATATTCTGAATTGTTAATCAAGAACACGAAAGTAAATATAACCACCTCTCAATGCATCATACCATACTCACTCAAATCCACAAATGATAGAATTAAGCAAGACACCCTAATTAACTAATCCACTATATTTCTATGTGAATTACAATTAAAAAGGATTTAATCACAAGTTCTCTATTAGATTACATATGGCATAAAGGCATACTTCTACCCTAAACACGAATCATGATTTCCATCTATGTAGAAATCACAAACACATGCTATCATGATCAGATCTAAATCTATACTCCTCAATCGATTTCATATAAATTATCACGGTAATTGATGGCCAATCAATTAAACAATTATTCCAAATCATAATAGACAATTCACAATAATAGATCACAATAATTGATAGAGAAGCATATTAAAATAAATTACACAATAAGATCCATTACAATCTTAAACAAAGAATTAGTTTATTGAATTAAAACTATGAATCCACAATTGAATACACATTAAAAATAAGAATAAGAAAAAGAAAAAGAATTGAATCTGTGATCGGCAAATTCGTCCTCCGTCTCGCTCCTCCTCTTGATATTCAATGGCTTTCACTTGTTTCATTCTCCAAAATCCCCTTTCAACTAGAGTTTATTATTTTATTTAATAGAAAACTAAAATAAAACCAAACTAATAAAAATAATCCCCTAAAACTGAGACTAATACTATCTAATATATTAAGTTGCTTCCACTTATATGTGGAAAAAATAAAACTATACTATAAATTCTAATATATATATATAAGCTAATATCCTCACCCCACCCCCACCCCCCAAGCTGCTCCCGTCCTTTTATTATAACAAGACAAGGCACATGCCTCCTTCCGTGCGCCTGCCCATATTCGGTTCGGTCCCCCTCCTTTTCTTGCAATCCGAGTCCAAGTCTTTTGAGCAGCTTTGGGCTTTTATGTTGTATCCAGGTTGAGTCACAATTCCATATTAACTCTTATAATCGTGGCCCACTTGCCCAATCCCACTTGAAGTAGGATCCCCCCATGTGGTGCCTACTAAACTATATATTTTATAATATATTATCCCAGCTGCTCCGTCTTATATCAGGTCCCTTAAATATATCATGAATCAGCAGCCTTATCCTCCCTTCTTGTAGCTTCCGTGTCCAACTCGGCAAAAGGAGAAGTGACTGTAGCTGGCTCCTCCCCGCCCCAGCGGGGAGTTCTCTGGTTCAAGGCCCCGCCCCCAACGGGTCAACACACTGCCCAGCCGGATGAAAATACATGGAGCTTCTTTGTTGTCCTTTGCAAGCTGCTGCGTGAATAATAGTTATCTTGCATGGCTCCTAAGAATGTGAGCTGCTCCAATTCTTTCTCCAATTGACACTATCAAATCCGTGAGCTTGTATGTCCGTAAATGCTAATTTATATTTGCTGAGTTGCCATGTGCTTTGAATGTGTTGGAGCCTTAAGCTGCTATAATTTGGACTTGAGCATTTAGAATGCATGTGCATGGATGTCCACTTACAAGCTGGAGACATGATAGTTATTGCATGAAATTAGAAAGCTGGGCTGCTATTAAACTCTGCCCACTTTGAATGTACTCCGCCGAATTGAGTTGAATTGTTTGTGGCCCATATTATTTGAGAATGAATTGAATTATTTGTAATTTTAAACTCCTTTTGCATACATTCCAATTCCTGCACAAGATATTATAAACTCAAGTCAAAATGATAGAAAATCTAAGTGAAAATCTTAAGAATCAAGCTATTAGGACTACCGATTCATAGGTATAAAATCCACTCATCATCACCTCATATATATAGACTCGGGAGAAGCAGCTCTACCTGCGATAGCCGCAGGTAGAGGTGAGGCCCCACGTGGCGGGTCCCGTTGTATTGAAGTACGTGCACTCCGAGCAACGCGAGGTCAAGTTCAAAACTTTCTAACTTTTGATCAAAGCGTCAGTTTGAGGCGTGCGATACATTTCCAAAAATCCCTCGCCGAGAGTGTCCTAATGACATGGGAGAAAACCTTTTTCGAGTCGAAAAAGATGGGTTCATAACCAGGTCTTTGATTCCTCGCAGTTTATTCGTTGAGCTGTCTCGCGTTGTTTCCACTCGGGATCATTGTTATGATTCTTTCTGACCTTGGTGGCATCAATTCAGCTTGAGTTTGACTGAATCGGCTTTAAGTTGGTAAAATAACCATTTTTCCCCTCCCGAGGTTGCCTTCAGTGCTGGCATGGCCTTCGACTGACTTCCCGAGGTTGTCTCCAAGGTTTGGATCCCAGCCGATTCTGTTTGTCCCCAGGGTTGTCTTTGAGGCTGACTTGGTTCTTCCAGGTTGGTCTCTAGAGATGATTTCAGGCTTCGGGATTGTCTTCGAAGTTGAGTTGGTCTCTCAGGTTGTGACCGGAGCTCGACCTGACTTTTGGGTTAAGACCAGGGATGAACTGTACCTCCCGGGATAAGACCGGGGATGACCTATACTTTCTGGGTTGAGACTGGGGCTGACCTGTACCTCCTGGGTTGAGACCGGGGATGACCTATACTTCCCAGGTTGAGACCCGGGCTGACCTGTCCCTCCCGGGTTGAGACCGGGGCTGACCTGTACCTCCCGGGTTGAGACTGGAGCTGACTTGTACCTCCTGATTTGAGATCGGGGTTGACCTGTACTTCTCGGGTTGAGACCTGGGCTGACCTGTACCTCCCAGGTTGAGACCGGGGATGACCTTTACTTCCCGTGTTAAGACCACGGCTGACCTATCCCTCTCGGGTTGAGATTGGGGATGACCTGTACTTCCCGTGTTGAGATCGGGGCTGACCTGTACTTCCCAGGTTGAGACCGAGGCTGACATGTACCTCCCGGGTTGAGACCGGGGCTGACCTGTACCTCCCGGGTTGAGACCGGGGCTGACCTGCACCTCTTAGGTTGTGACCGGGGCTGACCTGTACCTCCTAGGTTGAGACCGGGGCTGACCTGCACGTCCCGGGTTGAGACTAGGGCTGACCTGTATCTCTCGAGTTGAGACCGGGGCTGACCTATACCTCCCGGATTGAGACCGGGGATGACCTATACTTCCCGGATTGAGACCGGGGCTGACCTGTACCTCCTGGGTTGAGACCGGGGCTGACCTGTACCACCTGGGTTGAGACCGGGGCTGACCTGTACCTCCCAGATTGAGACCAGGGCTGACCTGTACCTTTCGAATTGAGACCAGGGCTGACCTGTACCTCCCGGGTTGAGACCGGGGCTGACCTGTACTTCCTGGGTTGAGACCGAGGCTGACCTTGCTTGAAAAGATGGTTTTGCCCTCCTGTAAGGTTAGTAAGACGAATGCTAAGATGCTACATTGTTGTTAGTGCTGAGCTGCTAAGATGACTTTAAGCTTGTTCTTCTTCTGGTACTTAGCAGCTTGGTGTGGTCTTCTGGCATTCTGCATCGATACTGGATCACCACTGATGGACTGCTAAGATGTACATGAGGCTTGACATCCTTCAGTACTTAGCAGTCTATCACTTCTCCTTAGTGCAGCTGATCTTTGTTGTTGATGCTTGACTTCATCTAATTTCAGCATATCACACTGTCACCATTAAGGATCTGCTAAGTCTTTGCACTTTAGGTAGACTCCATCTTGTACTTAGCATCCCTTGAACAATAATTGACTTCTGTACAGATTCTGCTCTGTAACTACTTCTCTTCAGCTTAGGTTGTCTATGGTGAATCGTAGAGTGGCTTTGGAGATCTGCCTTCTGGACTTCCACTCTATGTCTTATCTTCTTGGCGTTCTCGGCTCTCAGCTCAGATGCCATTCTGGTTGGCATTCATTTTCATGTTGAGTGAAGCTTTTAGCAGTTGAAGCTCTTCATCAAATCTGCTTCACTCCTACTATTGTAGTCTCACTGTCACTGAGATATTTTTTGTTAAGCTCTGTAAAACTCTCGTAGAGTCAACAACACTTCACCTTTGAAGCTTTAGCTGTTATATACTCCTCCATCAGCTTCCCATTGGCATATAGCCGTTGGAAGCTATTTGAATTGCTTCAAGAATTTTGAGTTATTTGGTGCAGACTGCTGACATGACATGACAGCACCTTTTTGACTTTCCTAACATAGAAGTCTGCTACTTCACCTACCACCTCTGAGATGTCACTTTTATAAGCCAAGCTGGTAGTCACCTTTACTACTCCTTTTTGTTTCCTCGATCCGAACCAAAGGAGTTGACTTACTGCATCGATGCTCTCAATCAGCAATGTTCGATTGTCAGTCTTCATATTGAGACAATGCTGGGTCTCAATAATTTAACGACCGAACTCCACGATTCTGAGGCAGACATCTATGTGCTTGATCAAAGTTTGTCTGTGGATGTTACACGTTGACTGGCTTTGACAACACTACGATTCCGAGAGTGTACTTTGGATTGACAATGTAGAACTTCTCGCTTTCTAATCTTGCAGTGCTTCAACGATTCTGCTTGCCTCGACTCCTATCAGGAATAGATAACTTGACTAACAGCTTTAGCCCTTCTAGTTTACAAGACTCTTCTGATTAGTCATGCTCATCTCTCTCAACATTCTGCTCTATGATCTCCCGTTCACTCTTCATGATGAGGCTCAGCATGAGCAATCCTTTTCGTCTGTTCTCTAAGTTGGGAAATAACTCTGTATGTGCTACATCAGTTTCTGCTGCTCGTTTGGCAAACACCATGATCGTAGTCACCACTACGGTCGTTGTCTTTTGTTGGCTTGACAGAAACTGCAATCATTGTCTTCCTTTTGACAGTCACTTCATTCATTGTCTTCTAACGATCGCTTGTAGAAGACTTCTCCTGAATGGCTTCACTTCTCAATCAGTCTTGCTAATAGAGTTGGTGCTTCAATCTTCTGTTTGCTTTCAGGACATTCAGAGAATGCTCTTTGATCTTCTTCAAGTAGACTGTTATTTGAACCATGACTACTCTTCTCAGAGACTACGATATTTGTATACTTCAGTAGTGCTCATCTATTGAGAATCTTGGAGTGCTCTACGATTCTTCCTTGGCATTTGTGAGCACTTGACTGATTATGTTTTGGCCTTAGTTCTGCAGACTATGGCCTGACTCTGGCTGTGCAGACACTGTAACTTCGAGTGTAGCTTGATCCTTTGAGAGCAGATCATATGACAGACTAAGATTTCTACCTTAACAACTGCAGTATCTTGATTGATCTGCCCGACAACAATTTCTGCCTCTCATATGATCTGCAGATTCCACGACTTCGAATGAGGCCCACGATTCTAGATTTGGCTCGGCAGGCGCTCGGCAGGTATTTTGTCAGGCTGTCTCCATGATTATGAACTTGGCTTCCTTGACAGACTACGTCTTCGAGAAAGTCTTCCTCGATACACCACGATCTTGCCTTGTCTTTTCCTAGCAGACTACGACTTTCGAGAGTGGCTATCTTTACAGACTACGGTTCTGCCTTGATAGACTTTGACTCTTCCTTGTCTCTCCTGGCAAACTACAAAGGCTGGTGCAGTGCTCGACGATCAGACTGGCCTATCTATTACAATTTTCAGATCAACCTAATAGCTTGATCTTTCTATTTATAGTTCTTGTACGTTGTAATCTTTTGAAGGACTTTACAAAGCTATTCATTTATATAGGATCAACCTAACACATTTGATCTTTTCAGTCTAAGTCCTTGTACATATGTCTATCATCTATTAAGGACTTTACAGCTTTCATCAACGCAGACATATTTGCATATTCATTCATTAAGTTCATAATCAAATCTTATTTAAATAGGAATAACATTCTCATGTATATTCCTAACAAACAAGTCTTGAGAAGTAAAGTAATACCTTCGGTGAAGGTGATATGGAGGAACCACAATGCCGAAGAAACAACATGGGAACTCGAAGACAAGATGAGGAAGACATATCCCCATTTATTTGACTAACTTGTATTGTAATTCTGGGAACAAAATTCTTATAAGGGGGGGGGGAGAATGTAATGCCCGAGAAAATCAGACATTTGTGTAAATAAACTTTATTTGATTTTATTGAATAAAATTATAATAAATATTTATTAAAGTGAATAAGCTATTTCAAGGTTGTTTTATGACCTAGAAGATGTGAATATGGTTAGTATTCGCTAGAAATAAATCATATGAATTTCCAAGATGAAAATAAAAGTTTTTCGAGAAATTTTTGTAAAATCACTATTCATCCGTTTCTGCTCGGGAATTATATTTGAATTTCTGAGAAACGCATAATGATAGGATTTAAAGACGGGATGGAATATCTAATAATATTCCAGTTATGGCTCACGAAGTTTTCACGTGAAGACTTAAAACCCTAAGGGTTAGGAAGATCAAAACCTAATAATAATTGGTTAAGTATAATAATAAATGATTATTATACGAAATGAATACGAGTATAATACTAGATATTATACGAGTATAATATGAAAAGGATACGAGAATTAATACGATGTATAAATATAAATTTTGCACGAAGTAAATAGATTCAATTTGAATTAATTTAATAACTAAACCCGTGGATCGAACCGATGGGTTAACGGGTGGGTTAAACCCATGGGGAAACCCATGACCCATGAGAACCCATGGGCACATGGGGAGACATAGGTGACATGTGGGAGGGCATGTGCTAGCATATGGGCATCACATAGGCAAGAGGAGGTTTACGTAATGACCAAAGTGCCCTTGGTCTTGCAAAACTATAAATAGAGAGCTTGGGGTGGTCATTTTGTGGTTTAACAAATTTTCCAACCATTATATTGAGAGAGAATGAAGAGCTTAGTAAGAACCAAGCAAAGAGCAAAGCAAGCTAACTTACTTCTTTGACAAAGAACAAGAGTCCAAGCACTCAAGAACACAAGAAGTATAACATTCAACTTTAAATTTTAACTTCCTTCAATACATAATTGATAGAGAAGTGAATTGGTGGAACATGATTGATAAGAAGTAATAAAGATGGCCTTGTAGTGAACTTAAAACACTAATAAGACATGAAGAAGTGAAATCATAATAATTGATTAAGGACTTAATGAAGAAGCTATTAAAATCATGAGAATTGGAGTAATAAGTATGTGAAACAATTAAAACCTAGAAGTTGTAATGGTTAGAATCACTAATAAATAACCAATGGATTGATTCCATTTGGTTCGAAGTAAAAATATTGAATAACGAAGATTCGACGAAAGTTACGCGATTAGACGTTAAGCGTCGAAATCGTGAATTTTCCTGGAATAGAAGTCAAAAGTCGCCGTTTCAGAAACCTTGGTTTTTAATGGCGTATCGTATAATTAGGTAAATAAGACTTGCGGGAGCAAGAACGAACCAATTCGGACTTACAACGAAGAATTGAGCATCGAACGTTCACGAACGTTTAACGAACGCGTAAAAATAGACTAATGGGAGAATTTCTCGCTAACGGATTCAGAAATAAATTCTGACTTGATGAAGCCATAGAACATAGGATATGTGAACTTTTGGCTTTGGAAAGAGCCAATTTCGAGTTGTAAAGATCACGTTACGAGCTCGTGCATCTCTGACTTTGAAAATATTTCTGAGAGACAGGGTTGGCGCCACGGCGCTGCCCAAGTAGTATTCCTCAGCGCCGCAGCTCCAGTCCGGGGAGGGATCCCTGTATGGTGGGCACCGCAGCGCCGCTTGATAAGGTAAACCTAGCGCCGCAGCGCCGAGCCAAGGTTTAGGTTTTGTGAGACCAGCGTCGCTTTGAGAGGCAAAGTTGGCGCCGCAGTGCCCTTAAGTAAAAAGTTTTAGGCATGAATGATTATTAACCTAGATTGCTACATGGTAATAATGGAGCAAGTATATGGTTAATATTCATGAAGAGAAATCACTTAAACAACATTTTTAAGAATGGTTTTAAAAATTAAACGTTGACAAAACGTATTTAAATTTAAAACTCAAAATATGATAATGTAAATCATAAATCGTAATAGAGTTTTGAGCGTGCCTTAAGGTTACATGACATTTAATAGAAGTGCGTGGTACGTGAATAATATCAAGTGAAGTTAAAACTTACTTAATTTCTATACGGAGTCCGGTAACAAGTATCCGATGGAAATGTGATTGACGTATCTAATAGATTAAGGTTTCGTCGGTTGTTGTGCATAACGATGATCGACGAGAGTTGGTTTATGACATATAAATGTTAATAAGCCGTGAAGAATGTTAAATAACTTGAACGGATGTTATTAGTTTAACAATTTGGCTAAGTTATACGAGAATGAGAATATAGTTACACAATGTATATCAGTTGTGATAATCTAATTGGTATGCTATGTGTTGATATCTTATAGAAGTTGTAAAGACCGAAAAAATTAAACTTAAAGGTTTAAAAACGCAAAGGCAAGTTTTCTTACCTTGTTCAAGTTCTTCTTGATGCAAGTTTCCTAACTCTTGTATTAACGTTACGTTATGCAAGTTTTCTAAAATCTTGTCTATACTTTATGTTGGACAAGTTGTCAAGATGCATAGTTGCCTATGCATGAACTGTTATTGAATAGTCGATGCCATTTGATTCGGCTAGACATATATGTAAAGTATTTTGATTGATTTTTCATAAATCTTTCAAAGTATTCTTGATGTGCTATCCTATGCCAATTGCTTTGGTACGGATTCAAAGGTAAACCTGAGTATGAATACATAAAAGTTTTAACGTCGTTAATTCGACAGGCAATTGAGTTGCCACAAAGCTTAAACATGAAAACGTTTAAGGATGGAGTGTTGATCAATATAGAGTACTACAGACTGATCACCTGGACGTGCTCGTAAGATATATTGAGCATACGACCTTAGTGCCAGGATGTTCCTTTATAGATGAAAAGGCAAAGAATGTTCATGGTCTTTGACCAGCTCAGATTCTTAAGTGACTATGTGTCCTTAAGAATGATTTTAAAGGAATTCAAAATGCTATTTTGATTATTCCTACTACTTCATAACTATTGTACAGTTATAGAAAATGAAGTCATATGATTCTTGATTTTGTGGTTGCAAAGTAAAATATTAAACTTGCTGAGCTAGTTATGCTCATTCTTGCTTAAAATTATATGATTTCAGCTAAGAGCTATCGGACCGAAGGATCTGGTAAGGACAAGGGAAAGTCCAAGATGGATCACTAGCTATCCTTATAATAGCATAATATTATTGTTGTAATGATTGATATTTATGACACCGAACAAATGTAAAGGTTATAAAGAACTTGGGAAGGGATTATTATCAGAGAATATTTAGTAACCTTATGCATGTTATTGAAGTATTCAATTGAATGTATGAGTAGACAGTAGCACCGTGTAGCATTATATCCAGGGTTTGAAGGTACCCGGATTTGGGGGCGTCACAACCACATACATAATTTTCACTATTATGGGGCCTAAAATCCGGATACAGTTTTAAGGCCCAAGATTACATGTACAATGGATTGCAAGCTGGCAATACAACTTAAACAAGTCCATCACGGGACCCAGATCTAGATCCATTGATTGAATCTTCGACCTCGTGGTTCCTAGGCTCACATGACATCATTTACAAGCTTGCACGATGTATATATTGAAACAAAGTATATATATATACTTCTTAACTTCGCTAAACAACTGATTTATCACTTAAATTCTTGTACGTGATTATTCAAGCTTCCCGCTTCCTCTAGATATGGATCTAGGGTCGCGTGGTAGCATTAATATTTAAAAAAACTAGAAAATAAGCTAGATCTACCTAGATCTATGCCTATCTAGCTCAATGGGTCAAGCTATGAAGCTTTTAGACCGGTTAAATGCTAGATTAGGCTAGATCCAGGATTTATTAAGTCAAAACATTGTAAATATCAACTAATTACACAAAATAAACGGTAAAAGCCTAGATCTGTACACAACTAGGAAATATATATATATATATATATATATATATATATATATCTGTATAGCCTTTATATATATACTAAAGAAGTAAATAAGCACATATCTTAGAAGATCTTAAAATATGGCGCAAGATCTGCAACGAACGGCTGAAAGCTTTAAAGAACTTGATTTCTACCGGTAGAAACTTGATATAATGAAGTTTATAATTGAGATTTATAGAGTTTGAGATGAAGAATCGCTCCCTTTCTTTCTCTAACTCTCAAATTTCTCTCTCTAGAAAATAAGAAAATGAGATCTCTCTCTAAAATGAGTTGGTAGTGATGTATTAAAGGACCCTGGCGGCCTGGTGGGTCCTGTCGCCTCAAAGTTTGTGTCTTCGATCGCTGTGCTGTTTGCTGAAACGTCTGTCTTGCAATCTGGGAATCACATGGAGATGTGTCATACCATTCCAGAAAGATCTTTCTGAGAGTTACGCAATGACATCGGGCTTACCTTTTTCCAAATCCGAGAAGATGGTTCCATGACCTGAATATCATCTTCAAGTCTCCGTAAGTAGTCCGTTGACCTATCTTGCGCAGTTTGCACTTGGGATTGCTGCGGTGGTTCTTTGTGACCCTATTCATAACTAGACGAACATTGTTTATGTTGTGTTGCCAACATTGCATCTTTGCCCTCCCGGGGTTATCTTCAGGTCTAAAAGGGTGATGTTGTCTGTCCTCGGGGTTGTCTCTAGGGTTGAAGTTTTGATGTTGTCCCTCGGAGCTGTCTCCGAGGTTGAATTTGTTTTCTCTCAGAGTTGTCTCTGAGTTTAAAGTTATGATGTTAGATTCCCTCGGGGGTGTCTCCGAGGTGTGAAAAGATGATTTGCCCTCCTATACTGTTAGTAAAAGGAAAGAAAAATTTCGAGTGTCTACAAAATAGATATAGGAATTATAAATTTATGTATACAATAATAAGAGGCATGTTAAATAATTGTCCATATTAAATAAATTAAATCATGTATGCCTGTAAGTTTATTTCTATGTGTTATGGGTCATTGCTACATTGGATAAGTGTATTAGGCCCAAACATAAAACCTAAACCCCCTCCTTTAGTCCATTTCGGTAGCCCAAAAAGGAATGAAAATGAGCCGAGTAATGCTATTCACAAAGTCAGTCATATTAGAATGCAGTTAGTTCAATTAACAAGTGGTTAATAAGTTAGTTAGAACCTAGAATGTATAGGATGGCTATTAGGAGTCAAGTTCTAGCAAGAGCCAAGTGTGTTAGGTAGTTTAGTAGGGGCCAAGCATAGCTGGTATGGGAGTACTGGCAGTGGCCTTAAAGGGAAAAGTAGGGGGCAAGTTAGGGGATCGATAGAGGCAATGATAACTGCTGAAGCTCATCCATATATGGCTAGAAATTACATCCAAGTTCAGTTAGATATACGACTTTACTGAGCTTCAAAAGCAATAGCAGTAAACTAGAAAGAGAGAGGGGCAAAGCTCCTGCTGTGAAGGGAAGGAAATTTAGCAACAAAGCAACCATTCATATCTACTTTGGAGTCATAGAAAACTAACAACCAGCAAGGTGAGCAATCCCATTCCATTTTGTTCCTTTTCCATTCCATTTTTTTAGCATTAGTGGACTGTTAAGGGTCGGATGGCTTGTATGGTCATGACTGAACTATTACATTAGTTTGTTATTATAATAGTTGTTGTTATTATTGTTGTGACTATTTTACATTGTGGCTGTGATTATTATGGTGGTTGTGATTGGTTTACATATATAGCATTATTAATCAATAGCCATAAGGGTGGAAAATTGATAGAATATTGGCAGTGGTATGCAAATAAAGAGGTAGCTCACTAACTATTTAATAAAATGCTAGACTATGGACTATTGTAGTGACAAGGCATACTAGCTATGAATTAGAGTCCAAAATCATGTCTACTTTCTTATATAGTAAGATGAATACCTCAAATATGTTTCTATGCATAAATATGACATGTTTCAACATAACTTACATACCATGATAGCTTTATCTATGAGAAAAATAATGTAAATTTTGATTGAGATAGATAGCTAAATGATGATTGTTGTACCTTGTTTCTTGAGTGGTTGTTATGTTATATCATGGGGTAAATATACCAAATCTTGAAGGCTAAGTATAGTAAGTCTAAGATAGCATTTTCAATTGGTAAATGACTCAAAATAGGGCAGTCCAGATCAGACCACTGTTTTGAGAGCTTGAATGCTAGCTTAAATGGCTTGTTGAGGACTGCTAATGTGTAATTTGTTATGTGCCATCCGAATATATTCTATGCATGTTAAATGCCATGTAAAAAGTTAGTCCATGCTCATATGATGCATAACCATGCTATCCTTGTAGACTTAATTTCTAAACCATGTTTTCTTGTGGAATTTAAAGCCTATTTAAGGCTGTTTTGAAAAGAAACAAAAGAAGAAGCTTAAGGCATTGCATCCATGTGTTTAAACCTTGAACATATAGTATATAGCAGGTACTTGTTGTGAAAATGCATATACTTGAATGCTTGGGACTGTTTTGGTGAATTAGTACTAACTCATGCTAATAATGCCTAGGAAGGGTTTTTTTAGTATTGATAACTAAGCTAAGTTGCAAACATGCTAGAGTGTGTGGTCACCAGTGTCAATAAATTGAAATAGCTTGTTCAAGAACCTAAACTAGTGGAAAACTACTTTGATATATGGTCTATAAGTATGTCCAAAGTTTAGGTCTAAAAGCCTAATAAAACATTCATAAAAATCATCAAAGTAGCCTAGAAAATCAACAAAGTATCTCAAAAATAGCCCAATTGGAGCCTATTTTTGAATCACTTAACTTGATAGTTTTAAAGACCTAACCCATAAATAAAATACTTTGATATGAGATCTAAAAGATTGTATAAATGGGGAACTAAAAAGGCTACAATAGAAATTATTAAAAATCCCCAAAAGTACCTTAAAAATTATATTTTTATATTTTGGAGTTATGTTGTGAAAGTAAAATTTAAGACTCATAAATGTCTTAGCATGAATAAATGAGATAATAAAAGTGTGTTATGATCTAAGATCTATAATATGACATGTTTGGACTGAAACAAGTATACTTTGGGATGTGTATAATTTATATATGTGTTGATTGCCTATGTGAGCAAGGGCTATGTATATATGTTGGCCATTTTATCAGTTAATCTATCGTGCAAGTATACGCGGTCAACAAGTAATAAAGAGTAAGAAAGATATCGTTCCCACGGAGAATTAACAGATGAAAGGTCGCCAAAACACTAATCCATAATCATCTCGGTCTTATTTAAACGGGCGGTAAAGAGTTTTAAATATTAAACCAATTTTAACTAGGCAAGGAATTTACACATAAACTAAGTAATTCTAGAGTTAAAATTAGATAATGAAGATAAGAGACTCCAATTTCCCCTAATGATTTGTCTAAGCCGATTCAGTTCTAATTAGGTCAAATTAATCATTACAGTTTGTAAGCCGAGAACACGAAAGTGAGAGAAGGCCATCTTTCGATGTACCTAATCCATATCACTTACAATCCACATATGATAAAAACGCACGTGAACACCCACATTATCTAAACCCCTATATGTCTATGGTGTTTACAAATAAATAGGGTTCAAGGTCAAGTTCTCTATTAACTACGAGCGGCGCTTCGGTATATGTCTATCCTAAGCACAAATCATACGTCTAACGCCATGTGAACGTAAAATCGCTCGCCACTACGATTAGATCTAAACCTACACTTCGTCTTTCAAGTCCATATAGGTTATCACAGTAATTGGCCATGACTCAATTAAGCAATGAAAGCATAAATCGCAGTAGACAATCACATAGCAATCAAATAAGAACCAACATGGAAGAAAATCAAATTAAACTACTCATTAGGTTCCATTGGAACCTCAAAATAAGGTCTAAGTCATAAATGAATGTAACGACCATGAATTTTAAACTCCTTATTAATTAAATATGTGATTTAATTTTAATGAGTTAGTTTTGTGAGCATATTTAAACCTTATGTGGTTATGTGAATTTATGAAACGATTAAAGGGTATCACTAATGGTTTATTTAAATTAGTGGACTAACCCTAAGACTTTAATAGCAAAAGAATTGATAGAAGTGTTAGTAACTAAATATTCAAATTGTTTGAATATAGTGAAAGGATTAATTGTGATTACAGTGGATAAAACGATTAACGAGTAATTAATTGATAATGTGTTGATTAATAATTATTATGAATAAATAATAATTAATGAGTAAGAGATTAATAAATATAATACTATTATATTTAATTGATTTATTATTTTATACAAGCATGTGATAAGTAAACCTTTAATATATAGTAGTTACCGATATATTATATATAGTACAAGGTGACACATTAATATGTCTATATATTATATATATATAGACTATATAGTAAGATTAATTGCAATACTAGAGTCACATAATAATATATTTCTTATGTGACATGATGCGTGTGGGTGAAACTTAATGAATACCCTCCTACCTTATATTAATATCAATAAACAATTGTTGATTGATAATGATCTCAATAAGTTATTATAATTATTATAATAACAGTTATGATAACAAATAATCATAATGTCCAATTGAATTATATTTGGTATTAAGAAAAATGTACATGGATTATATGTATGTACACTACTTGATACATTATATCATTATTTGCTCATTAGAAATAACATTGTAGCACTCATTTAAATGTATATGGAAGTAATACATATAACCCAAATATATACTATATGTATACATATATAACATTAGTAAGTTATATTGCTAGTTGCCAGATGCTGAGTTTGGCTTGTCCCATAATATGAGCTCATTTCATTCTTCTCACGTGAACAAACAAAGCTAGCTACACTCTACATTTCTCTCTCAAATTCATATAGCTAATGATTATAGGAGATGTGGATTTCATGATGAGAGTTACCAACTCTCACCAAATTCTTCTTATCCATTGTAAATTCTTATAATCCTTTGTTTTGATTTAATGAACAAAGTCAAGAACCGAATATACAAATTGCCTATATAAGAGCACTTCTTCCCTTTCATTTTCTTTTGCTGAGAATTCTGTGAAGCAAGGCTAGCTTAAGTATAGTATTATAGTGAGCAAGTTCTGTGAGAGTTATCAATGAGGAATTAGTTTAGCAACAAGTTCAGTTTCCATTTGCAGACGTATACCTTCTACCATTTCCATTCTTGTTCTTCAAATTTTATGAAATTGCTAAGTTCTTGATTCTTTGAATTAAGCATGTATTTGTTGATAATTGATTTGGGATATGTTACTTAGTGTTATACAAACTTCTAAATATGTTAGATCAGCAATGTGTTATGTTAGAAACGAATTTCGTATGCAAATTTCTAAGTTGGTATAAGTTCTGCCGTTGCTGGGCAGCTACTGTCTCTGGCCGGAGCCCTGCGTAGCTGCGCCAGTATTGTACTGGCCAGCGGCGCAGCTGCGCCAGTACCAGCTTCCAGATTCTATTTTCTGTTAAGTGTTGTGATATACCATTGGAACAAGCTTGTGAACATGATTTAAATGTAGATATTAGTACAATGACATGATATAAGTATGCATTCCTTGATGCTACACGTATATGCCATGACCATATATTTTAAAAAGGAAAACTTGTAATTTCAAAAGTGAACCTTGTCATGGACGTATCATGTGAACATTCTGATTTTATGAACATGATAGTATAGTTTATATTAACATGAAATGCATGTTTAAAGTGTTAATCACACACTAGCATACTTGATCGAAAGTTAAGATGTTTTCAAAGTAGAACTTGAGAACTTTTTAAAGTAAACTTGACAAGGTTAATGTCTTTTAGTTTCTGACCATATGAGAGCATTTATATCGCTTAGTAATGTGTTTTAGTACATGTGAGACATGATTACAAAACACTTTGTTGATAATAAACGACCTTTGTTGACTTAGTGTGATTTTTAATGAAAAGCTTAGAATGTGAAAGATTTTTATCATCGATCACCATGTGGATTACGTATTGATCATGCAAGCATGTGTATTAGAGTTCATCATGCCTATAGAAATGTTGACATGAGTGTCATGTTGGTTAAACATAGTTTTCACCTATGCACATATACTCAAGTAATGAAATTCTAAGGCATGAACTAATGTGGGTTAACGTATACACGAGTAGTATACACATAAGCATGACTACTTAAACATTGTTTAAGCCTCGTTATGTGGTAATATGACTTTAATAGTTGACCCTTGAAGCATGAACTTATTTTGCTTAAAGTATGTGAATGTCCGGCATGAAGATATATGATTTTTAATTGAATTGGAATGAGCATGCTAGATTCGAACTCGAGTTTATAAAACTTATAAGCATGTGTGTTGATTTATAACTTGAAGTGCTATGTGTTCAAGTCTATATTGATGCATAGTAACTAGATAATCTAAAGTTATCAAATCTAAGACATGATTAGATTGACTTACGTGAACTATGTGCTAGAATTATATGATAAGTAGATGTTTGTTAAGTGTAGACTCATATTAGTTTACACATACTAATTGAGAGATTGACTTATTAATGTTAGGTCATTTCAATGCAGTTTATTTTAAAGCTAGAACTTATTTGTAGCTGAGCAATCAGGCAAGTATCCGAACCCTACTTTTATTGTGTTGCAAGTATTCTAAAACCTTGCATTACTTTATTCGATAAATTTTATGAGCAAGTTTCTTGAACTCGTTCTCAATTTATATTTGAGCAAGTTCCCGAACTTCACTCTTTGATTGTGCAAGTTACCTATCTTACTCAAGTTATATTTAAGCAAGTTTTCTATCTTACACAACTTTGAATATTATGCAAGTTTCTGAACTTCATCTTTTATTGTGCAAGTTTCCTATTCTTCTCATATTGTATGGAGCAGGTTATTATTGTGTTGCTAGTTATTTATTGACGCCTGGACCTTATTTCCAAGTATGCTTTAGGTGGTTCAATTACTTTGCAAATATTCCACATCGATCTTATTGATATTCTCACTTGGTGCACTTTAGTTCGTACAGTCTTGGACTTGTACATTATTTAAATTTCTATAATTCTTGAACTGCGTCAGATAGAGTCTGAACCCTTGTTCGGTCAGACAATTGTATGAAATTTTATAAAAGCTATCCAAACCAATTGATGGTAAGGATTCTTATACTGAAAGAACACCCCTTATATAAATAGGGGAGTACCCCACGTATCTAGTATAAAGATACAAACAGCAGAGTTGAACGTTATGCATATACATGGCGTACGCGAGGCTGATCCCCTCAAGTACTTATTCTGTAGCCAGTAACCAAAGGGTCAATCATCTATTGATTCCATTGGAGTTTTATAGTTCAAAGTCTACTTGACTATCAGTTATTCTAAAAGCAATTATTATTCTTGCTTCCGATATTCATATTGTTGAATTCATTGTCAGATATATATTCCTTTCATCATGATATATCCTTATTGTTGTAGTTAAACTTGCTGAGCAAACTTGTTGCTCATTCTTGCTATATCATGACTTATATTAGAGTTAAGCCCGAGACTTCAGGGAAGGACAAGGGTAAAGGAAAGATGTAGGAATAGTTTGCAAAGAGCAGACTTTGCTTTATGATTAGTTTAATTACTGTTATGTAATATGAACCCTAATGATTATTCTAGGGTACGTTTGTATGTTGTATTAAGGTTATCGAATCTTGGGACTAGTAACACCTTTTGAATGAATGACATACGTTTATTATATTCCGCATTTTGTTATTGTATGTTGTTTAGAGGTGGATATTTGTATTGTATCGTGATGACCGAATCGGGGTTAGAGAACCCGGATTTGGGGGTGTCACAGGTTGGTATTAGAGCAGTAGGTTATAAACATTAGGAATGCGAAGCCTAGGTTATAACCTTAGTAGAAAACTCAAATAGAGTATGTAAGTGATGGGTTGAGGAGATCCATCGAGTTTTATTGTGATACTGAAGTTGTTTATTTGAATCAAATATGATTGATAGACGTTTTAAACTTCTTAATGCTAACATGAATAGCATATCACGTAAAAAACCTAATATTTTCTTCCTTTCCTCAGATCATGCCGCCTAGGAGACTACCACGAAACTAGAGGGAGGAAGGATTCGTTAACAACGGAGGGAGGAATGCTGACCCAATGCAAAACTTCGTTGACCTGTTAACAGAAGCAATGCAAAACAGACCACAGACAGCAGCAACACAGCTAGGTCATCACTTGGCTAGCTTTAAGGACTTTAAATTGGTAGGACCACCGGAGTTTCGGGGAACCTTAGACCCAATCGAAGCCCAAACCTAGATAGAAGAGATGGAGAAAGTTTTTGAGGTCGCACGAGTGGCCGAAGCACAGAAGACGAGTTTTGCCACTTTCATGATGAAGGGCGAAGCTAATTATTGGTGGAAAGCAAATAAGGGACGGGCAGGCGAAGGAGTTATTCCTTGGGACAAATTTAAGGAGCTATTCCTTGAGAATTACTTCTCGGAGAATACGCAACAGGATATGGAGGTTAAGTTTCTGGAATTAAAATAAGGTAGTATGTCTGTCGCAAAGTACGCGGCAAAATTTAACGAGTTGGCTCGATTCGCTACACATCAGGTTGACACGGAGGCCAGGAAGGCAAGGAGGTTCGAATTAGGACGAAAACCATGGGTGCAGAAAGCAGTCGCGGTATTAAAGATTAAGACTTACTCTGATCCATTGGAAAGGGCTATCATTGCCGAAGGAGGCAATAAAGCCATTACTAGATTTAAACAAGAAAAGAAGATAGGACATGAAGGACAGAAGGGGGGAAGCAGCGGAGGCAGCAACCCCAACAAGCGTAAATGGACGAAGAGCCAATCCTCTGGAGGTAACAAGTCCGGGGGAGAGGCCAAGAAAAGTGTAAAGTGCAACAACTGTAGGAGGAATCACTCGGGGGAGTGCATGAATTTGTTACTGTTGTGGACAACCGGGGCACATGGCTCCTCAGTGTCCGAATAAGCAGAAGGGAGGATGTTTCTCTTGTGGAGCCCCAGACCATAAAATCAAGGACTGCCCGAAGAAAAAGGGCGATGCAGCTACGGAAACCGCAACAATAACAACAACGGACTGAGCATCGGAGGGCCAGCCAGTCAAGACAACAGACCAACGGCACACACGTTCAACATGATCGTTCAGGATGCGGTGGAGTCTAAGGACGTGGTGTCAGGTATTATCCCGATCAATGATATTGATGCTTATGTGTTATTCAATTCGGGTGCTACCTGCTCTTTTGTTTCCAAAGAATTTGCTAAACAGTTAGACTTACCCCGTGAAAGATTAGAACACCCTATGAACGTAGAAGTAGCGAATAAGGAAATTATCCCCGTAGAATACATTCATAGGAACTGTTATACCGAATTGAGAAGTTTTAAGCTCAAAGTGGATTTGATACCGATTCATTTGGGGGAGTTCGATGTAATTCTTGGAATGGATTGGTTATCAAATCACGGAGCAGTTATCGACTGTAAGAAGAAGTGTGTACACCTTAAGACTTCGACTAAGTCGAAGGTGGTATTTTATGGTAGTAAATAGCCGAGAAAATCTCATTATCAGACGATAATGCAAGCATAGAGATTGCTTAGGAAGGGTTGTGTAGGTTATTTGGCTCATGTGGTTGATACTCGACGAGTCGAGGGTGAACTGGGTCAGATACCTATTGTAAGGGAATTGGCCGATGTCTTCCCAGACGAGATTCTGGGATTGCCGCCGGATAGAGAGATAGAGTTTGTTATTGATTTGGCACCAGGGACAGCACCGGTATACAAAGCGTCGTATCGTATGGTGCCGGTAGAGATGAAAGAACTGATGGCTCAATTACAAGAGTTGTTAGATAAGGGATACATTCAACCGAGCATATCGCCGTGGGGAGCACCAGTCTTATTCGTAAAGAAGAAAGATGGATCGCTAAGGCTTTGTATCGATTATCGAGAGTTGAACAAGGTCACCATTAAGAACAAGTACCCATTGCCTAGGATCGATGATTTGTTTGATCAGTTAAAAGAGGCGAAGTACTTTTCAAAGATTGATTTGAGGACTGGTTATCACCAACTGAAAGTGAGATCGAAGGACATTCCAAAGACGACATTCAGAACTCGGTATGGACACTTTGAGTTTCTAGTAATGTCATTCGGATTGACGAACGCGCCGGCAGCATTTACGAACTTGATGAACAGAGTGTTCAAACAATATTTGGATAAGTTTGTTGTCGTATTCATCGATGACATTCTAGTGTATTCAGAGACGGAGGATGAACACGCCAAGCATCTTCGAATAGTGTTGGAGACATTAAGGAAAGAGAAGCTATATGAAAAATTTTTAAAGTGTGAATTTTGGTTGCAGAGAGTGCAGTTTTTGGGGCACGTTATCGACAAGAATGGTGTTTCGATGGATCCAGCAAAAGTAGAAGCGGTTATCAATTAGGAGTAGCCGAAGATGCCAACAAAAATTAAAAGTTTCTTAGGATTAGCGGGATACTATCGAAGATTCATCCAGGATTTTTCGAAATTAGCATCGCCGTTGACCAATCTTACTAGAAAGATAATTAAATTTGTTTGGACGGAGAAGTGTGAAGAGAGTTTCCTAGAATTGAAGAAGAGGCTTTGTCAAGCACCTGTGTTGGCTTTACCAGACAACACGGAGGGTTTGTAGTGTATAGTGATGCATCACACAAGGGTTTTGACTGTGTACTAATGCAACATGACAGGGTCATTGCGTACGTTTCACGTCAGCTGAAAGATTATGAGAAGGGCTATCCGACTCATGACCTGGAGTTAGCAGCGGTAGTTTTTGCCTTGAAGATTTGGAGTCATTATTTGTATGGCGAGAAATGTGAAATATACACGGATCACAAGAGTCTGAAGTATATCTTCACGCAGAAAGAGCTAAACATGAGGCAGCGTCGATGGCTAAAATCGATCAAAGATTATGATTGTGAAATTCTGTACCATCCAGGCAAAGCAAATATGGTGGCAGATGCCTTGAGCAGAAAAGGCAGAGAGAAGTTATTGAAGTTAACCATTCAAGAGGAATTGGTGAAGGATTTTGAACGACTAGACTTGGAGGTTAAGTATCCGATGGAGACCGACGAGAAATTATTTACAGTGACAGCGAGTCCGACTTTATTAGATAAGGTTAAGGAGGCACAAGATAAGGACGAAGATTGTGATAACATCAAGAAGCGATTGGCTGAAGGTTGTGAATTAAAATATAAGATTGATAGCACTGGACTGCTAAGATTCGAAGGACGAATTTGGGTAACGTTAGTACCAGAAATAAGAGAAGAGATTTTGCAAGAAGCACACAGTACGAGATACTCGATACACCCAGGAAGCATGAAAATGTACCAAGATTTGCGTCACCACTTCTGGTGGCCAAACTTGAAGAGAGAGGTTGCGGAATGCGTAAGTAGATGTCTAACTTGTCAGAGAGTCAAGGCAGAGCACCAACGACCAAGCGGGTTACTACAGTAGTTAGAGATTCCAGAATGGAAGTGGGAGCACATCACAATGGACTTTGTGGTGGGACTTCCGACAACGCAGAAAGGGCACGACGCCATATGGGTGATTGTAGATCATCTTACCAAGTCAGCTCACTTTTTGCCGATTAAGATTAAGTATAGTTTGGACCAGCTAGCCAAATTGTATGTCAAGAAAATTATCTCGAGACATGGAGTGCCAGTATCTATTGTATCGGATAGAGATCCGCGATTCACGTTAAACTTCTGGAAGAGTCTTCAAGAAAGAATGGGGACACAGTTATGAATGACTACCGCATATCATCCGCAGACCGATGGACAAAGCGAGATAACAATTCAAGCACTCGAAGACATGCTTCGAGCTTGTTTGATGGACTTCAAGGGTAGCTGGGAGGATCACCTTCCATTAGTAGAGTTCGCATATAACAATAGTTATCACGCTAGTATTGGAATGCCACCGTACGAAGCGCTATATGGGAGAAAGTGTCGAACACCGTTGTGTTGGGACGAAGTTGGTAAACGTCGACTGTTGGGACCAGAATTGGTACAGCAGACTGTAGAGATTATCAAGGTGATAAGATAATGACTGGTAGCGGCTCATGATCGCCAGAAGAAGTATGCTAACTTACATCGCAAGAAGAAAGATTTTGAATTAGGAAGCTATGCTTTTCTAAAAGTATCTCCCTAGAAAGGGAAGATTCATTTTGGGAAGAAGGGAAAGTTGAGCCCTAGATTCATAGGACCGTTCGAGATTCTGAGGCGAGTCGGTAAAGTGGCATACGAGGTAGCGTCACATCCTGAACTTGAGCACATTCACAACGTGTTTCACGTGTCAGTGTTGCCGCCGTATAAACCGGACTATAAGCACGTTATCTCATATGAACCAATCCAAGTCCAGAAAGACTTATCATACGAGGAAGTTACTATCCAGATACTAGATAGGAAGGAACAGAAGCTGAGGAATAAGATCATTCATTCCGTTAAGATTCTTTGGAAGAATCACGCAGTCGAAGAAGCTACGTGGGAGCTAGAAGAGAAAATGAGAGCGAATTATCCGTTTTTATTTGAGTAACCTTATTTTTACAATTCTGAGGACGGAATTTTTATAATGGGGGAGGGATGTAACGACCATGAATTTTAAACTCCTTATTAATTAAATATGTGATTTAATTTTAATGAGTTAGTTTTGTGAGCATATTTAAACCTTATGTGGTTATGTGAATTTATGAAATGATTAAAGGGTATCACTAATGGTTTATTTAAATTAGTGGACTAACCCTAAGACTTTAATATCAAAAGAATTGATAGAAGTGTTAGTAACTAAATATTCAAATTGTTTGAATATAGTGAAAGGATTAATTGTGATTACAGTGGATAAAACGATTAACGAGTAATTAATTGATAATGTGTTGATTAATAATTATTATAAATAAATAATAATTAATGAGTAAGAGATTAATAAATATAATACTATTATATTTAATTGCTTTATTATTTTATACAAGCATGTGATAAGTAAATCTTTAATATATGGTAGTTACCGATATATTATATATAGTACAAGGTGACACATTATTATGTCTATATATTATATATATAGACTATATAGTAAGATTAATTGCATTACTAGAGTCACATAATAATATATTTCTTATGTGACATGATGCGTGTGGGTGAAACTTAATGAATACCCTCCTACCTTATATTAATATCAATAAACAATTGTTGATTGATAATGATCTCGATAAGTTATTATAATTATTATAATAAAAGTTATGATAACGAATAATAATAATGTCCAATTGAATTATATTTGGTATTAAGGAAAATGTACATTGATTATATGTATGTACACTACTTGATACATTATATCATTATTTGTTCATTAGAAATAACATTGTAGCACTCATTTAAATGTATATGGAAGTAATACATATAACCCAAGTATATACTATATGTATACATATATAACATTAGTAAATTATATTGCTAGTTGCTAGATGCTGAGTTTGGCTTGTCCCATAATATGAGCTCATTTCATTCTTCTCACGTGAACAAACAAAGCTAGCTACACTCTACATTTCTCTCTCAAATTCATAATTTCTAGCTAATGATTATAGGAGATGTGGATTTCATGATGAGAGTTACCAACTCCCACCAACTTCTTCTTATCCATTGTAAATTCTTGCAATCCTTTGTTTTGATTTAATATACACCGGATATACAAATTGCCTATATAAGAGCACTTCTTCCCTCTCATTTTCTTTTGTTGAGAATTCTGTGAAGCAAGGCTAGCTTGAATATAGTATTATAATGAGCAAGTTCTGTGAGAGTTATCAGTGAGGAATTAGTTTAGCAGCAAGTTCAGTTTCCATTTGCAGAGGTATACCTTCTACCACTTCCATTCTTGTTCTTCAAATTTTGTGAAATTGCTAAGTTCTTGATTCTTTGAATTAAGCATGTATTTGTTGATAATTGATTTGGGATATGTTACTTAGTGTTATACAAACTTCTAAATATGTTAGATTAGCAATATGTTATGTTAAAAATGAATTTCATCTGAAAATTTCTGAGTTGGTCTAAGTTCTGCAGTTGCTGGGCAGCTACTGTCTCTGGCCAGAGCCCTGCGTAGCTGCGCCAGTATTGTACTGGCCAGCGGCGCGGCTGCGCCAGTACCAGCTTCCAGATTCTATTTTCTGTTAAGTGCTGTGATATACCATTGGAACAAGCTTGTGAACATGATTTAAACGTAGATATTAGTACAATGACATGATATAAGTATGCATTCCTTGATGTTACACGTATATGCCATGACCATATGTTTTAAAAAGGAAAACTTGTAATTTCAAAAGTGAACCTTGTCATGGACGTATCATATGAACATTCTGATTTTATGAACATGATAGTATAGTTTATATTAACATGAAATGCATGTTTAAAGTGTTAATCACACACTAGCATACTTGATCGAAAGTTAAGATGTTTTCAAAGTAGAACTTGAGAACTTTTTAAAGTAAACTTGACAAGGTTAATGTCTTTTAGTTTCTGACCATATGAGAGCATTTATATCGCTTAGTAATGTGTTTTAGTACATGTGAGACATGATTACAAAACACTTTGTTGATAATAAACGACCTTTGTTGACTTAGTGTGATTTTTAATGAAAAGCTTAGAATGTGAAAGATTTTTATCATCGATCACCATGTGGATTACGTATTGATCATGCAAGCATGTGTATTAGAGTTCATCATGCCTATAGAAATGTTGACATGAGTGTCATGTTGGTTAAACATAGTTTTCACCTATGCACATATACTCAAGTAATGAAATTCTAAGGCATGAACTAATGTGGGTTAACGTATACACGAGTAGTATACACATAAGCATGACTACTTAAACATTGTTTAAGCCTCGTTATGTGGTAATATGACTTTAATAGTTGACCCTTGAAGCATGAACTTATTTTGCTTAAAGTATGTGAATGTCCGGCATGAAGACATATGATTTTTAATTGAATTGGAATGAGCATGCTAGATTCGAACTCGAGTTTATAAAACTTATAAGCATGTGTGTTGATTTATAACTTGAAGTGCTATGTGTTCAAGTCTATATTGATGCATAGTAACTAGATAATCTAAAGTTATCAAATCTAAGACATGATTAGATTGACTTACGTGAACTATGTGCAAGAATTATATGATAAGTAGATGTTTGTTAAGTGTAGACTCATATTAGTTTACACATACTAATTGAGAGATTGACTTATTAATGTTAGGTCATTTCAATGCAGTTTATTTTAAAGCTAGAACTTATTTGTAGCTGAGCAATCAGGCAAGTATCCGAACCCTACTTTTATTGTGTTGCAAGTATTCTAAAACCTTGCATTACTTTATTCGATAAATTTTGTGAGCAAGTTTCTTGAACTCGTTCTCAATTTATATTTGAGCAAGTTCCCGAACTTCACTCTTTGATTGTGCAAGTTCCCTATCTTACTCAAGTTATATTTAAGCAAGTTTTCTATCTTACACAACTTTGAATATTATGCAAGTTTCTGAACTTCATCTTTTATTGTGCAAGTTTCCTATTCTTCTCATATTGTATGGAGCAGGTTATTATTGTGTTGCTAGTTATTTATTGACGCCTGGACCTTATTTCCAAGTATGCTTTAGGTGGTTCAATTACTTTGCAAATATTCCACATCGATCTTATTGATATTCGCACTTGGTGCACTTGAGTTCGTATAGTCTTAGACTTGTACATTCTTAAAAGTTCTATAATTCTTGAACTACGTCAGATAGTCTGAACCCTTGTTCAGTCAGACAATTGTATAAAATTTTATAAAAGCTATCCAAACCAATTGATGGTAAGGATTCATAGACTGAAAGAACACCCCTTATATAAATAGGGGAGTACCCCAAGTATCTAGTATAAAGATACAAACAGAAGAGTTGAATGTTATGCATATACATGGCTTACGCGAGGCTGATCCCCTCAAGTACTTATTCTGTAGCCAGTAACCAAAGGGTTAATCAGCTATTGATTCCATTGGAGTTTTATAGTTCAAAGTCTACTTGACTATCAGTTATTCTAAAAGTAATTATTATTCTTGCTTCCGATATTTATATTGTTGAATTCATTGTCAGATATATATTCCTTTCATCATGATATATCCTTAATGTTGTAGTTAAACTTGCTAAGCAAACTTGTCGCCCATTCTTGCTATATCATAACTTCTATTGCTGTTAAGCCCAAGACTTCAGGGAAGGACAAGGGTAAAGGAAAGATGTAGGAATAGTTTGCAAGGAGCAGACTTTGCTTTATGATTAGTTTAATTACTGTTATGTAATATGAACACTAATGATTATTCTAGGATACGTTTGTATGTTGTATTAAGGTTATCGAATCTTGGGACTAGTAACACCTTTTGAATGAATGACATACGTTTATTATATTCCGCATTTAGTTATTGTATGTTGTTTAGAGGTGGATATTTGTATTGTATCGTGACGACCGAATCGGGGTTAGAGAACCCAGATTTGGGGGTATCACAATGACTCAAACATATCATCCACAAGTTGAATATACATCATAAGATTATAAATAGGAAGCAAAGAGATTCAAAAGATAGAAAATAGCAAATCTAAGTGCTCAAGCTCCTTGTTAAATCTCCAATGGAATCCACTTGCTTCAATCTTCAAACCTAATCTAACCCTAAAAACTAACTAACTAAACTAAACCCTAATCTACTTAATCTACTCCTAATCTATACAAGAAATGTAAAGGAAATAGAAGAACAAGCTAGGCCTAGGGCTTAAGGCCAATATCTGATCCCATTTCTTGCCAAAAATGAGCCCTCTATATATCATTTGCTCAAGCCAAGCCCGTTCACTTGATAGTCAAGTCTGGCAGCATGTTGGACTGGCGCGGCCGAGCCCAAAATGCACTAGAAATCCGCATGCCCGAGCCAAGAATTTTCTGCTGCAGTATCATCTAGTAAAACGGCCATAACTTTTTATCCGGGAGGAATTACGAGGCCTGTCACCTATCAAATCGAAGCTATCGAAGAGCTCTACAACTTTTATTCTTTGAGCATTGAGAAATAATGAATGGATGAAGGTTGAAATTGAGCTCCAAGTGACAGCTTTGCAATGAAAACCCAAAACTGTGAAGTTTAACGTCCGTTGGTATATGGGGCATAACTCTCGCCTCCGAACTCCGATTGGGATGATTCAAGATGTACCGAAAAGCTTAGAAGATGCTCTACAATATGAACTACGTTCCAATCCAAGAACATGAAATGAACATGAACCCCCCAAACGATGTCCGAATTGCATTTCCTTCCCATTGTCATGCCATCATTCCATTCTTGCTCCTTTTGGCCTCATTTTGTCTTTTTTAGCTCATTAAGCACCAAGGGAGTTCCAAAACATGCAAACTACAAAACACAGCAAAAACACATGAAAAGCACAATGATACTTGATTTTATGCAACAAAACAAGTTGGTTACTATCCGAATAAGTGGTGATAAAAACCACTTATCAAATACCCCCAAACTTAAATGTTGCTTTCCCTCTAGTAACAAAAACAAAACTAAACATAAGATGCAGTGCAGTATATACAATGTATGCAATCTACACTATCATGAGTGCAAATCCAAGTCCCAGTTAGTATTGAACTTTCAAAGCAATGCCTCAGAAAATCACGAGATAATCGAATAGATAAGCTACCCAAGACAAGACCATAAGGCATATTCTGCAAATCCAAAGCTGTCAGCACTGATGTATTGTGCGTTGTGTGTCTAGCAACCATTAAGCATGCATTTAGGCAAATATATCACATACTATGCTTCTTAGGGGGAAGTCAAGTTTCAACTTAAGAAACGCAGTAAAATCTTATAGGTTCTAACCAAGACCATGTATTACTAATGTTAAGAGTCAACAGGGGGTTTTCATTAAGCTTTTATTACTCACGAGGGCGTATTCGCACTTTTCTGTGTACACATTCGACCGTGCAATGTCTAGTCCTATTAGGCTTTTCAATGATACCCGTGTAGCGAGCTTTCAACCAACGACTCCCAGACCAGACGGCCTTAAGGCGCTGGGTGTAGAGACACCCCGAGGGCTTACTTGCTCGAATATCAAAGGCCACAGAACTCGATATAGCCGAAGTGTTTATTTTATTTTTTCTTTTTCAATGTATTTTCTTTTCAAAGAGGAGTGCGTTTTACACTCCATCTCCCCACATAGCATGCATGCCCCCTGTTTCTTCTAAACTTAAGCTTTTTACAGTCTTGTTATTATCATATGAGAACTGAAACTCTTTCATTAAAACATAGATTTCCCACTAGAAGATAAGTATGTGAAAATTTAAACTAAGCATATCATGATGGTTACTCTATTGTGCTGACTGGTTACACAGTATCTGACAGATAAGGATTTACATATATGACATAATCAAGCTCAAGTCTCAAATCAGTTCAAAAATCAAGTGAATTCAATTTCTTCATAGGCCAAATACATAACTCACCAATTGAAACTGGATTCATACACAATGTCCTAACACAGAATGCAAAACAAAATGCAAAAATTTTAAAATTTTGACAAATTTTAACTATTTACAACCTACATGCACTAAATGAACTAACACAACATGAAATGAACTAACTACATGCAAAAATAAAACGAATAAAATAACCCCAAACTTAAAGTGTTCAATGTCCTCATTGAAGGTAAAGGTAAAAAGGAACTCCCTTATTCGACTTCGTTGTCGCCCTCGTCCTCATCGTCATCCTGAGGCGGTGTGCACTCCTGAACTGGGTGGTAGGACTCAGACTGCGCTGGTGGCATCCTCTCAGAAGTCTCCCCCGTCTCTCTCTACTCTGGTAAAATAAACCTTGCTCGCACTATACTCAACGAACCAACCGAACTCAATATCAATCTTGCTCTGCTCTCGAACCCACACTCACTGTCTCAATTGATCAGTTTGAGAGGATGAGGTTGATGGGTGGATTGGTACTTTGGATTGAGGAGGTAGGAGGTTTTTGAAACTAAGGCTTGTGGTGGAGGGGATTTGTGAAGGAGGATTGAATGAGATGGAAGAGATAGGGGATTGCTTGAAGGAACTTGAGGGTTTGGGATTAGAGAGACTGAGGCTTAGCTGCTGTTGATAATTGACATGAAGTGGTGCCCCCAAAATCTGCCATTTCCTTAAGTCATACCCAGTTTGTGAGAGGCGCGACCGCGCGCCCCAGCAAGCATATCCTGGTGCGGCCTCGCGGGATGCCATATTTCTGTTTCTGCAGATTTTCGTTATGCAAAGAGGCTTTCCTTAAGCTTTTCATTCAATCCAACAACATTGACCTGAGAAAGACATAAACATTTATTAAGCCCTCTTAACTATCAAAACTAACTAAGCAATATTTACAACTACGAGTATGAAACATGTATGGATATATGCATTTGACTTCCCAAAATCTCCTATACGTGCGTATGTGCAATATGCTCGTGATCAAAAATCTGTTCAATACTTTATAAACCCAAAAATATACGCCCACATGCCTAAGTTCAAAAATGAAGGCATTGAGTTCCTAAATCTACGAGCATTCAAAAAAAAATTTAAACTAATAAGAATTAAACAAGGGGGAGGGAAATATGATAGAAAACAGGTAATGGAGAATTAAACAGGTAGGGAGAGAGAAAAATGATGGGGTGCCTCCCATCGAGCGCTTGATTTATAATCCTCTAGCTGGACTGTGTCTGAACACTGCTATCCGACCCCCCGACGATATTTGAGAAACCCTCCATCCATCAGAATTGTCGTGTGAGCTTGGAGGCTTCTCAACAGGAGAGGCTTCAAATTTAAACTACCTAGCATGTGATGTGTATAAGAATTCCCCGTACTAAAGGTCGGGGGGCTAAGCACTGCTTCTGTTATGTTCGTGAAGTGATTGGAGCAATGAGGTTCATCGAACACAGTAGATTCTTCTTCTATTCTCTCTTCTTCTGACCACCATGGTTTCAAGAATGCAGACTCTCTCATGTCATCGAGATCCGTCTCTATGATGTGGCTACCAAGGGGGCAAGGGTGTGCAAACTTCACTGGCGTCTCAAACTTCGACGGAGAAGGCTCTTGGGGTATTGTCACGGTTGGTTCATAATTTTCCACATCCCCAATAATCTCCTCGATATCCATTGCCTTCGGCTCGTCCAGTTGCAAGTGCAATTCAAGCTCTTCATCAGTTTCTGCATCCATATCATAGCACCACGTATCCTGGGGATCATTACTTACGGCTTCAGTCATTAGAGGCACAAAATCTTGCATTGTCGTCTCTTGCTCAAACACTTCCTCCTTCCTTAAAGTCATGCTAATTTGCTCTACCCAAGTCTGAAGATCCTCAATTGACTTCTGCTGTTCGACCAAGATCTCCTTTGTTGATGCTAAGGAATTCCCCTACACACTTTTCCAATCTTTCCTTTTCTATTTCAGCCTCGGGATCCATGTATTGAGCTTCACTGGTAGGAGCATTGTTGATTAGGGCCATCTGATTCTGAAAATTTTGGTTTGATGGTTCTTGGCTCCTAAGCATCTCTTCTTGGTTTGCTGAGCTCCTATACATGAATTCCATTGTTGACGGTTCTCCTTGTAAACATGGAGATTGATATAGGGGTTCTGGTGCGTAAATTGGACTTTGATTGCAATATTGGTCTTGATAATAGTCTGCTGAAGGGTTTGGGTGATACCCCCAATCTTGCTGATAATTGGGATAAGGCTCATTGTAGGAGTACTCACCCCCATACTGCTCCTGTCCATAACTGATAGGCTCCTGATGGCTTGTATAGCTTCCAGCACTATAGTCATAAGTCACTATCGTCTCTCGATTCTGTTGGGCTAAAACAGCATCCAACTTCCTTGAGAGAACCTCTAGCTGTGCTGATAATGCGGCAATTGGGTTGACGCCATCATTCCCTACTTCCCTTGGTTGATCTTGCCTTGCGTAGTTCCATGGATAGAAATTTAAGTCCATTGTTCCTAAAAAGAGAATATAAGAAGCGAATTAAAATAAAAATAAAATGTTTAAATTAAGACTAATTTGATTGAAACTAATGTTGGCAAACAGTTATCAAATTAAATCCCCGGCAATGGCGCCAAAAACTTGTTGGCCGTTTTATCGGTCAATATATCGCGCAAGTATACGCGGTCAACAAGTAATAAAGAGTAAGAAAGATATCGTTCCCACGGAGAATTAACAGATAAAAGGTCGCCAAAGCACTAATCCATAATCATCTCGGTCTTATTTAAACGGGCGGTAAAGAGTTTTAAATATTAAACTAATATTAACTAGGCAAGGAATTTACACATAAACTAAGTAATTCTAGAGTTAAAATCAGATAATGAAGATAAGAGACTCCAATTTCCCCTAATGATTCGTCTAAAGCTGATTCACTTCCAATTAGGTCAAATTAATCATTACAGTTTGTAAGCCAAGAACACGAAAGTGAGAGAAGGCCATCTTTCGATGTACCTAATCCATATCACTTGCAATCCACAGATGATAGAACGCAAGTGAACACCCACATTATCTAAACCCCTATATGTCTATGGTGTTTACAAATAAATAGGGTTCAAGGTCAAGTTCTCTATTGACTACGAGCGGCGCTTCGGTATATGTCTATCCTAAGCACAAATCATACGTCCAACGCCATGTGAACGTACAATCGCCCGCCACTACGATTAGATCTTAACCTACACTTCGTCTTTCAAGTCCACATAGGTTATCACAGTAATTGGTCATTACTCAATTAAGCAATGAAAGCATAAATCGCAGTAGACAATCACATAGCAATCAAATAAGAACCAACATGAAAGAAAATCAAATTAAACTACTCATTAGGTTCCATTGGAACCTCAAAATAAGGTCTAAGTCATAAATGACTCAAACATATCATCCACAAGTTGAATATACATCATAAGATTACAAATAGGAAGCAATGAGATTCAAAAGATAGAAAATAGCAAATCTGAGTGCTCAAGCTCCTTGTTGAATCTCCAATGGAATCCACTTGCTTCAATCTTCAAACCTAATCTAATCCTAGAAACTAACTAACTAAACTAAACCCTAATCTAGACTTAATTTACTCCTAATCTATACAAGAAATGTAAAGGAAATGGAAGAACAAGCTAGGGCTAGGGCTTAAGGCCAATATCTGATCCCCTTTCTTGCCAAAAACGAGCCCTCTATATATCCTTTGCTCAAGCCCAGCCCGTTCACTTGAAAAGTAAAGTCTGGCAGCATGTTGGACTGGAGCGGCCGCGCCCAAAATGCACTAGAAATCCGCACGCCCGCGCCAAGGATTTTCTGTTGCAGTGTCCTCTGGTAAAACGGCAATAACTTTTTATCCAGAAAGAGTTACGGGGCCTGCCACCTATTAAATCGAAGCTATCGAAGAGATCTACAACTTTAATTCTTTGAGCATTGAGAAATAATGGATGTATGAAGGTTGAAATGGAGCTCCAAGTGACAGTTGTGCAATAAAAATCCAAAATCGTGAAGTTTAACGTCCGTTGGTATACGGGGCATAACTCTCGCCTCCGAACTCCGATTGGGATGATTCAAGATATACCGAAGAGCTTAGAAGACGCTCTAAAATATGAACCATGTTCTAATCCAAGAACATGAAATGAACATGAACCCCCCAAACGATGTCCGGATTGCATTTCCTTCCCATTGTCATGCCATCATTCCATTCTTGCTCCTTTTGGACTCATTTTGTCCTTTTTAGCTCATTAAGCACCAAGGGAGTTCCAAAACATACAAACTACAAAACAAAGTAAAAACACGTGAAAAGCACAATGATACTTGATTTTATGCAATAAAACAAGTTGGTTACTATCCAAATAAGTGGTGATAAAAACCTCTTATCAATATACTAAGCTGTAAAAATTTGTTGTGATAAGCTAGGTGCCTATGTGTACTTAACTGTATTTGCAAATAAAAGATATCTATATAATTGTTTGATGTTAGTAAGTAACATACATGATAATTATTAGAGTTGAGCTATGTGTATCAATAAATGTAGACTTTATACTATAAGATAATTAAGTAAGTCGACACTGTATATACATGTAGGCTACTTAGTGGCAAAGCACTTTCTTAAAAAGTTTAATCGATGCAAAAAGCAAGTACATCAACCTTTCTTACTTAAATAAGTTTATGATGCAAGTATGTCGAACTTTTTTCTTAAATAAGTTTATGTTACAAATACTCAACTCGAAAGTTTATTTTTTCAAGTTATTCAAATTATTGAACTGTGATATTTCGAATTCAATTATTCTTATGATATTGAAAGAATGTCAATGGCATTAGTTCGGCTAGAAAAATGTTGAGATATATTGATATTCTTCATGAAAATCTCATTTAATGTTCGCCAAACCATTTTGTTGTGGTGCGGCCTCTTATATAATATTGTGAACTAACAACCCTTTTATAGGGGCATATGATACCACACATATGATTCCGAAGGACATGTAATGTGTCATTAGACTGTTATGTTGTGCACAATATAGGGTACTTATGTTATTCACCTAAAGTACAAGTCTAGGGTATATTCAGTTTTTAGTATCTGTTTATATCCATGGATTGCAGTTTTAGTACTGTCAGTTCTATTACAGAGTTCATTGGTCATTTGACCTTACAGCATGCTAGAACTTAATTTTTAAATTCAAAGCTTTTAAAGAACTATTTGGCTCAGTATCTGTGACGACCCTAAATTCGGGTCTCTCAAACATCTCGGATCCGGTCCGC
The DNA here is from genome assembly GCA_020205555.1 of Panax stipuleanatus. NCBI lineage: Eukaryota > Viridiplantae > Streptophyta > Magnoliopsida > Apiales > Araliaceae > Panax > Panax stipuleanatus. The sequence goes on along the minus strand of CM035118.1, from coordinate 25,634,474 downwards.
CACGATACATCTATCGCGGAACTATACATCTTTTATTCAAAACTTAATGAATAAATTTTACTTATTACAATATAGAAATATAATTTCTATTCACATCCAAGATCTTGTATGATGACCCTAAACCTTAATATAAGTTTTCAAATCTCGGTCATATACCATCCCTGTCTACACATCACATTCGATGTTTACAAAAATGCGGAATAACTAAAACTTTTATATCTCCTTGTATAAAAATCTTTCCTTGAATTCAAAATCTTGAATCAATTACATAACCTTGAACCAATTATAAAGTATGATTCACTATGTTCGAATTACTGTATAAATGTATACATCTCAGTTCGAAACCCCTATGTGTTACATAACACAACCTTACAATTTAAACATGTATAAAACATTGTAATCTACGATCGTATACATCTTCTAGAACTTAAACATGATTCAAGAGCATGTATTTAAATAAACAAAAATCTTCGAACTCTATCACGTAGCACGTAACTTTTATCGTGAGTCCTTAACCTGTAAAAGTGGTTATTTTCAAGAGTGAGCTCGACAGCTCAGCAATTCTAACAGTTTTCATGCATCACATAGCACATAATATCATACCCAGTTCATGCATTTATAATCAATCGATATATACTACGCATGTTACTTCTCACATAACAAGTATATCATCAAAGATCAACTTTCAATCTCATACATATCTCATATACAGTTCATATATAAGTTAACATCATCATGGCATAATATAATTCATCTAACAGTTATTGAATTCATATATCAAATAAGAACTGAAAGACTTGCCTGGTGCGTAGTTTAACAACTACGACTTAACTGCTTAAGATATTTGCGCTTCGTGTATTCCTACACAATCATTCAATTATGGATTCATACATATCATTTATACATATCCATACGTTCTTAATATAATAATAATTGATTACATTGTTGTCTAACTGGGTTCTTAGAACCTTCGTTTTACTGTCTCATCGTATTCTTAGAATAACCATGTACGTATAGGTATACCTTAACCATACATACTTACTATCATCTTTCATATACATGTATCACACACTTAACTAAAGGTGTTCGGCATATATTTAAAATTTATATGATCCTTATTATTCATACGTTTCTCAAACATTAACGGAATTATAATTTCCGAGTTTTATATAACCATTGTACAAATCAACACTTAATGCATCATTAAGATTCTATTTTATAACTCAAAAATAATAATGTAAACATGCTACTATGTTCATCACGTATATATGTGAGGTGTCATACTAGTTAAGACGCATGCTCACAAATACCTTTAACATATACGCACATCTAGCAACGATAATTACTTTAAAACATATCTAATTCATGCTTAACTAACTTTCATAGTGTCTAGTAAGGTGTGTGCACATATATGACATTTAAAAGCACTAGCATGTATGCTCAAACATATTAGAACACTAATACACTATGATCATGCAACTTAGTTTTCCAAAATGCCTAAGTTTATCTTTTTAAAAACATCTTTAACCTTCAACCATGAATGTTAGTGTGTGCTTAATACTTTAGACATGTGTTTCATGCCTATCTAGACCATGCAACCATGCTCACAAAGTCAGAACATAAGCATTAACAGTAGCTGTCAAGGCTCATTTTAAAATCTTATAACTTTCTCTAGAAATCGTACACTAACGAAGTCAAGAATTTTCATGTTATGTCAAGGTACTTATTCATACATGTTAAACCTGATTTCGTGCATGTCTACGTCATTTACACATACTCAAATGGTCAAAAATTACAAGACATAAGTCTTGGTCAAGTTTACTTCAAATGTCTTTAAGTTTTTCTTGAAAACTTCTTGAATCTATCAATCATGTATGCTAGTGTATTCAACACTTTAAACATGCAGTTCATGTTAATATAAACTATACTATTGGGTTCACAAAATCAGAAGGCACATGTGATACACATATGTCAAATTTAATATTGAAAACTATAAGTTCATTTCAAAATATACGTTTTTCTTCCCTAACGTATACTAATATGGTTGAAATCATGCATGTTATAACAAGAAACATATATTATAAGTTAATTCTAGTTTTCATGCTTGCCTAATGATATATCACTTGCTAGCACATAACAACACTTAACTAGTTTGCATCAGGAGCAGGAAACCAGAAACTGGTCCTGGAGCAGCTGCGCCGCTGGCCAGTTCATAACTGGCGCAGCTGCGCAGGCTGTCGGCCAAGGACAGTCACTGTGCAGTTTCGACAGTTCAACAACCCATCACACGAATTTTCTACGAAATTTAGTCTAAACATGATACATTGCAATTCTAACATGGTAGTAAACCATCATAGCAACTAATAAGTATATTCAAGTTATCAATCAACCATGTTAAATCAGAGAATCAAGAATTTAGCAATTTACAGACTTTGAAGAACAAGAAATGGGAAGTGATATACCTCTGTAATTGCTTTGCTTACTAAACTGATTCTATAATGCTACTATGATACTCTCCCTTAAATCAATGAAATACTCAGCAAATGAATGAAGGAGAAGGAAGGACTCTATTTATAGGCATTTCAATACACAGACATTTCAATCCTCCATTAGAACAAACCAAAGGAATGCAAGATTGTTCAATGGATAAGAGAGAGTTGGTGAGAGTTGGTGATTTCACTCATGAATCCCACTCCCCATCTATTCATTATCTCTATATTGCTGAGATTGAGGGAAGAGTAGAGTAGTATAGGTAGCTCCTTAATGTTCACGTGAAGGAGAAGTTGGACACTCAATGTGAGACTTAGAAATAAGAACTCAGCAACTTGCAATTACAATACTTATATTGAATATGTATATACATACAGTATATACTTAAGTTACATGTATCCATTCCATATACATTTAAATAGGTGCTAAAATGTTATTTCTAATGAGCAAATAATGATATAATGTATCAAGTAGTGTACATACATATAATCCATGTACATTTTCCTTAATACTGAGTATAATACAATTGGGTATTACTATTACTCATCATTCTAACTGTTATAATTATTATAATAACTTATTGAATCATTATCAATTAACAATGTTTATTGATATTAATATAAGGTAATAGGATATACATTAAAGTCTTCCTACACACATCATGTTACATAAGTAATAATATGTAACTCACATAATGCAATTATTTTTACTATATAGTTTTTATAATATATAGCCACATTAATGTGTCACCTTGCATTATATACTATATAGGTAACTACCATATATTAAAGGTTTAACTATTACATGCTTGTACAAAACAATTAATCAAGTAAATATAAATCTCATTATATTTATTAATCGTTTGCTCATTAATATATTATTCGCAATAATAGTTAATTGACACATTATCAATTAATTACTCGTTAATCGTTTATCCACTGTAATTACGATTAATCCTTTACACGCTTATATTTTATTATTCTTAATAACAATAAATTCATACGTTATCGATTAATTATTCAAAATCTTAATTAATCAATCACGTTTAAACCCCTACACTATATTCAAGTAATTGAATATTTAATTACTAATCATCTTATCAATTTTTTTGAGATAAAGCTTAGGGTTAGTCTACTAATTTAATACATCATTAGTGACTCCCTTTAAATTAATTCTAGAAAATATACGCACAGATACTAACTCACATAACATGTATATAGCAATATCAATAAAATTCGTTTAATCATTCCTTCATAACATGATATAATAAGTTTATTATATAATATTATCTCCAATAAAGGCATTAATCATTAAAAATAACTTACTCATTTCTTCAAGATATTATTTAAATATAATATCTTAGTATTGATAATATAGTTAGATGTACAACATGTACACCTTGTATATAGAAAATAGACCATAAGTTATTTCCCATCAATATTTTACATATAGCAAATATGTTTCAATATATCTACCCTCATTCATATTACCTCAGTCAAAGACATACAAGGTATTATCATTATTATTATTTAAAAATAGCACTTCCCCCTGATTATTAAAATAAATCAATACGAGAAATTTTTAATAATCTTTATTAGAAATATATATAATAACTATTTCTCTTTTCACCAATCCACATAACTCAAGATATATATATATATATATATATATATATATATATAACACATATATACATTCCTTTAATCTACACTTCTCGTCGTGTATTCGATTAATTAATAATTCTCTAATACATATCTAACGATATATTGATTTTCTTTCTCTCTCTAACAACATACATATACTCTAGAAAAATGGTGACTATCAAAATATTTAATGTCATCATCTTACCATGATAAATAATTCTATAAATCATTTAATAACGATAGATACATATTATCCATCTCCTCTACTAATTCATCTCCATAAATATAATGATGATATATATTTATTAAACACTAAGAATCACGTATTACATAGTTCATAACACCCTATGTAATTCAATACTACAAACCTCATATCACAGATATATATATTCATATTCGAATCTATCTCATGTTTTAAGAATTTTATTCATTAAATTCTTATTAATAATGATTCTTGGAAATTCGGGTCCTTACAGTATCTCCTAATTTATATTTCCTTTATTATAATTATTTACGTTCCTATATATTCAACTACTTATTTCCTTGTTGAGTAAGGTTTTGCTCACCCTTACGTTTAATATAAAATTTTCAATTAAAACCTAGAATGTCGGTACTTCAGGGAAAGATAGGGGAAAAGACAAGGTTGCAGAATCATTTATTATTAAGTGCATGCGCTTTAGTTAAATTTAAGAAGTTATTGTAATAAATATTCTATGTATTATATTTGTGGTATTAAGTTATGTAAAGGTCTATAGAACCTGGGATTTATGTTAATATTATCATGTAATTTAAGACATGTTTAAGTTAATATTATGATGAAATGCATGGATGATATAGTATACCAAACTCGAGGTAAAGGTAACCTGGATTCGGGGATGTCACACCTTCCTCGAGATTTTTTCGTTTGAAAGTTGTTGTTGCTCATTTAATGCTTAGATCCTTGTAGATCTCTAGTTGTTAACTTTGGAGTGAGGTGTGTCAGCTTTCGACAGTGATATGTCACTTCAGTACTGATTGCTACAGGAATATGCACGTGGATGATGTCTTTTGACAAATAAAGATATTAGACTCATTTTCAACTTCCATTCTCCTTAGCCTTAAGAGATTTAGCAAACTTCCTTGGGGTCTTTATTCTACGACGATTATCATTGTCAGTTCGTGTCATAACTGATGCACTTCTACGATTTTCCTAATCGTAGAGTTAAATGTCAGTCGTAGAGTACCTAGATAGGTAGACTCGGTGGTGCCACCCTTTGCATCACCGTAAGAGCGTGGATTGCAAGGTCGAAGCGTGGAGTAAAGCACAAAGGACCCCACCTGAGGGATAGAGAATCATCATAGGTACATAACTTTATCCATATCTTTCAAAATGAATGTCACAATGTCCCTCAAGTTACCACTCATTTTTAAAGTCGTCCCTAAATTTTATTTTTCTCCAATTAAGTCCTTAAAGTGATATTTTTTGGCGTTTTCGTTCATTTTACTCTATTTGACCCTAATTCGACCCATTTTGACTAAATTTTGACTCAACCCAGATAGTTTGACACAACCCCAATTTCACCAATTATTATTTTTTTAAAAAAACTAAAAAGTTTTAAAATTATATTAAAAATAATTATTATTTTAAAAATATTTATTAGCTTAAATTGTTTAAAATTAATATTTTATTTTAAAATTTTAAAATTAATTATTATGTTAAATATTTTTAAAAATAATTATTATTTTAAATATTTTTAAAAATTATTATTATTTTTAGGAAAAAATATTAGAAACTTTTATTTTTTCCCATAAAATTAGTAAAGTTTCATAAAATATAGATTCAAAAAAATTACTCCCTCCATTCCTAAATAAGTGACGTTTTAGGGAGTTCAAAATATTTCAATATATTTGACGTTTAAAAATTTCTAGGAAGCATTAATTACTATTTTTCTCTATTGCCCTCAAATAAATTCTTTCATAATTTCTCTCTCTCATTTATCTAGGCAACTTTATACATATTCCTTAATTCATGCAAGGATAATTGTGACAATTCATATCAATATTAATGACAGAATTGGAGCAATAAATGATTTTCTTAAGAAATGTGAAACACTCTAAAACGTCACTTATTTAGAATAGGGAGAATAAATACGAAAAAAAAAACTTTATTTTCAAACAAAATTAGATTTTTTTCATTTTTATGTAAAAATTTATTTTTTAAAAAAAATAGTTTATGTCTTTACCATTATTAGATGTATTCTTAATATTAGATTTTTTAAAAATAAAAACTAAAAAAAAATAAAAATTAAAAATAAATAAAAAATTTTAAATTTTAAATTTTTTTCAAAAAAGAAGTTAAAAAGTTTTTAAAATAATTATTATTTTCAAGAAAAAAATTAGGAAAATTTTCATTTTAAAAAAAAAAGAGTAAAGTTTTAAGAAATATAGATTTAGAAAAATAAAAATTTATTTTTAGAAAAAATTAGAAATTTTTAGTTTTTAAAAAATGATTAATGTTTCATAAAATATAGATTCAAAAAAGGTAAATAAAAAATATTTATTTTCATTAAAAAAATAGAAAAATTTTATTTCTTAAAAGATGTGTAAATTTTTATAAAAATAATTAAGAATTAAAAATTTTAAAATTTAATTTTTCTGAATCTATATTTTATGAAACTTTACTCATTTCTGAAAAAAAAAAAAAAGTTTCTAATATTTTTTCCTGAAAATAATAACTATTTTTAAAAATATTTTATTTTTAAATATTAAAAAATATTATTATTTTAAAACAATATATTTTATTTTAAAATATTAAAAATAATTAGTTTTGAAATAATTTTAAAATAAATATTATTTTAAAAGAATTTAGTTTTTTCTGAAAAATATTAATTGGTGAAATTGTGATCGGGTCAAACTGGGTCGGGTTGGATTAAAATTTGGTCAAAATGGGTTGAGTTTGGATAAAATCGGGTAGAAGGGGTAAAAACGCCAAAAAAATATCACTTTAATGATTTAATTTGCGAAAAGTGAATTTTAAGGACGACTTTAAAAATTGGTGACAACTTGGAGTGATAGAAGTGTCATTCAGCCTTTCACAAATAAAGTTGTTCGACATATTTTCAACGGCTAAATGACATTTCTGTCCCTCTAAGTTGCCACCCATTTTCAAAATCATCCCTAAAGTTCAATTTTTGTCTGTAGGTTCTTAAAGTGATATTTTATTGGTGTTTTCGTTTCTTCACCCCAATTTGATCTCACTCGACCTATTTTGACCAATTTTAACCCAACCCGACTCAGTTTGAGTTGACCCAAATTTTTAATATTTTAAAATATAATATTATTTTAAAAAAAAATTTAAAATAATAATTATATTTAATATTTTAAAATAAATAATATTTAAGATTTTAAAATAAATTATTATTTTTAAAATAATAATTATTTTAATATTTTAAAATAAAATAATTATTTTTAAAATAGTTATTTTTAATATTTTAAAAAAATATTAGTTTTTAAAAAAAATTTAAAATAATAATTATATTTAATATTGTAAAATAAATATTTTTTAAAAAAAATTAAAAATTTATTATTTTTAATATTCGAAAATAATTATTATGTTTAATATTCTAAAATAACTATTATTTTTGATATTTTAAAAGTAAATATTATTTTTAATATTTTAAAATTAAATATTATTTTTATAAATAATATTTACAAAAATAATATTGACATTTAAAATATTAAAAATATTAATTATTTAAAAAATATTTATTTTAGAATATTTTATATAATTATTATTTTAATTTTTTTTAAAAAAATCTAATATTTTATTTTGAAATATTAAAAATAACAATTTTTAAAATAATTATTTTATTTTAAAAATAATAATTTATTTTAAAATATTAAATATTATTTTTTTAAAATGTTAAATATAATTATTATTTTAAACTTATTTTAAAAATAATATTATATTTTAAAATATTAAAAATTTGGGTTGAGTCAAACTGGGTCGGGTTGGGTTAAAGTTGGTCAAAATGTTTAGGTCAAATTGGGTTGAGAGAATAGAAACGCCAACAAAATACAACTTTAAAGACTTAATTGATGAAAATTAAATTTTAGAGACGATTTTAAAAGTATGTGACAACTTAAAGAGACATAAGTGCCAATTAACCTATTTTCAACTACCATTCTCTTTGGCGTTAAGAGATTTGGCAAACTTCTTTAGAATTAATATATTCTAAGATTTTTCTAATCATAGAGTTAAATATCAGTTGAAGAGTACCTGGTTAGGGTGATTCGGTGGTACCACCCTGGCCCATTACCATAAGAGCGTGGATTGCAAGGTCGGTCGGAGGGTGGAGTGAATCACAAAGTACGGCCCCACCTGAGCGATAGAGAATCATCATAGCATCATAACTTTATCCATATCTTCCGAAGTGGTGTGTGTGACTACCTTCCACTCATGCATGACCATACATGTTGGAGTAGCAGCTCACTTAATTCGCAAGAATAAAACAACAGGATATCCGGTCAAATGGAATAACTCAAGTACTTATTTGTTGAAACTTTTGCAAAAGTAAGACTTTTATGACCTGTTTGTTTGCTTTATAATAAAAAACGGAAAAAAGCACATTTATCTTATTGTGGTTGTCGTATTTTAAGCAATTAGTCATTGTGCTTTTAAAATATTCAATTAGCCCATTGTATTTTTAAAAAATATACAATCAGGCCATGCCGTCCAATTTGTTGGACGGACGTCAAATTATTACACACGTGGCAGTTCAAAAATAAAATAAAAATAAAAAAAATGATGTGTAAATGCTGAGATGGCTCATCTTCTTTCTTCAGTCGGTTCAACCCAACCCGTGCACATACCAAACGTGTCAAATGACATAACTCTCTTATTTTAATTCCAAATAATACAAATAATATATCAAAAATTTTGTATCAATGAGATCTATTACAACATGTTATTAATTTCAACAAAAAAAATAAAATAATTAATTATTTGGCAAAAAAATAATTAAAATAATAATAAAATTAAAATAAATATTTTAATTCATTTTCTTTATAAAAATTTTTCCTTATCTCTTTTCTTTTCTTTTAATTATTATTTTTATTTTAAAAATTAATACTAATATATATTTTAATAAAATAAAAAGGTAAGTACATAATTAACATAAAATAGAAAATTTGATACAATTAGTAAAAATTAGTTAAACAAATGACATAAAAATTAAAATTAATTATACAATTAACTTAAATAAATTACACAAATAATATAATTAATTTTTTGGGTCTGACCCAATTGAAACAAGTTTGAATCTTAATAATTCTCGTCAGAAGAACTTCGGCGTGAAGAAGCCCAGGGCAGCAGACGGCAAGTTTGTGGAGGGCGACCTAGCCGTCAGAAGGACCGATGGAGCCGTGGAGCCATGGATTTCGACAAGGATAAGCCCAAAGACCACCGCAGCCATCAGAAAATCGAGTAATAACAACCATAACTGCAGAATCGGGCACCAAAAACAATCTAAAAACTAGATTTAACAATAAGTACAAATTAGATTAGATTGAAAACCACTAAGAAACTAAGAAACTCAGCAACTGAGCCTCCTAAAAACGGAGTACAGTGCCACCAAAAACCCAGATCTAGGTTTGAAGTCAAAATCTAATTACAATATGGGGACTGGTTGAAGAATTCGATTGTAGTTGATGTCGGAGACATTGAGCTCGAGGCGGCCATGGTGAGTGAAGCCGAATTTGTCGAAGAGGATGATGGGACAATCGTTTGATCGGATCTCGGAGAATCGGATCTTCGTAAAGGTTAGAGAGAAATATGAGAAGAAGTCGGAGGAGAGAGGAGGTGGGCATGATGTCCGATCTGAACCTACTCTGTTTTGCAATCTTCGTCTTCTGATTCTCTCTGGCTTATCCTTTTTCTTTTTTTTTTATTTTGTTTTTTGTTTTTATGTTTAGTTATTAAAAAGTTTTAATATTATTTGTATTATTTGGAATTAATTTTAAAAATAAAAATAATTATTAAAAGAAAGGAAAAGAAAAAATTATATAGAAAATGAATTAAAATATTTTTTTTAATTTTATTATTTTAATTATTTTTTTGCCACATAATTAATGTTTTTTTTATTTTTTTGTTGAAATTAATGTAATGTTGTAATAGATCTCATTGATACAAAAATTTTGATATATTATTTGTATTATTTGGAATTAATTTTTAAAATAAAAAATTATTAAAAGAAAGAAAAAGAAAAAATTATAAAAAAATGAATTAAAATATTTATTTTTATTTTAATTAATTTTTTTACCACATAATGATTTTATTATTTTATTTTTTTGTTGGAGAAGAAAACATTATAAAGAAAATCCATTAAAAAATTATTTTGTTGCCACATAAGGACTTTGTGACGTAAGAAACCCAAGCATATACGACGTAATTTTTATTTTTTTTCAAAAAGACACGTAAGAAACCCAAGCAGATTTGTTAACGTCTGTTACGAAAAATGGACGGAATGGTTTGATTGTACATTTTTAAAAAGCACAGTGGGCTAATTGAATATTTTAAAAGCACAGTGACTAATTGCTTAAAACACGACAACCACAATGAAGTAAAAGTACTTTTTCCCGATAAAAAACTATTGAAACAGAATTTATGGCACATACTGTAATCACTAACAGAACTGGGGAAGTGAAACATAATTTCTGCACTGTCATGTTATAACTTCGGAACCTAATTACAGAAGGTTCAAAATGTGGCTATTTGGAGAGTTTATGGAAACAAATTGTTATTACGTAGGTGAGAGTTATAATTATATAATAATTGCATAATAAAGGTCATATAAAGTACAATTGTTTGCTAATTGCTGTAATAAAAATACAACTGAATTTTATAGACGGAGTAAAGAGACTACCACTTTATCCTATAATTTTAGGTTGTTTTCTTTTGTTTGAGTCTTGAAGGATACATTTTCTTGGTGAACGAATTAAAAAGAGAATGCCAAAGGAAAAATTCAAGAAATAAAGAAATCAATTAAGCCATTACATGGAATCATGAATGGTTTGTGGATATATCTTGAACTATTTTTCCTTTCACTTTGACTGAAAAAAAACCCTGTGCTCCTGTAAGGATACATTCATGCTGTTATGCTGATATAGTTAGTTGGTGATCAGGTTATTTTTGTGTTTTCCTTTATTGTAATAAGGCTAATATAGCCTTTTTTCTTTAACAGTAGTGAGTCATGCTTATTGTGATTTTGTTGTTGCTTTACTGAGAGAGGTGTGGTAGAAGTGAGCTCAGTATTATATACTCGAGAGATTGTAATTGTTGAGGATATTGAATGATAATGAGTTGTTCTCTCTCTATATTATTCTGAATCTCTCTACTTCTTCCCCAATATTCTCTCTCTCTATTTTCTGAATCTTCTTCCTAAGTCACTGTTTTCAGAGACTAGAGCTGAATTTAAGCTCTGTAATTGATTTGATTAAGCCAAATCATTACAATTGGTATCAAAGCTACTCGATTCAACTATGGCAACTAACAATCAACGATTCATGAATCTCGAAACTCAAATGGCTGAGCACTCCAATTTAATTGTTGGACTGGAGGATAAAATCGAGCAGAAAATGGAACAAAAATTGCAACAGATGATGAAAGGAATTGAAGCTCTTCTTGCTGTGAGGGGACCACAACCAAAAGATATACCAGGTAATATGCATGGCTCAGATTCGTAAGTTTTGGGATCGTTTGAAGGAGAGATTGGTAATGAAAAGTCTAGTAACAACATTTTCATAACTATTAAGTTTGAATTCCCTAAATTCGATGGATCTAACCTTAGAACATGGATTAGGAAATGTAATAAGTTGTTTGTTTACCATATGGTTGCTGAAAATCAAAAGTTATACCTAGCTACTATGAACTTAGAAGGTGAGGCAGAGGAATGGTATTCTGGATTTGTGAATGAAGGAGAGGAGATGACCTAGAAAGGATTTGTAGAAGAAATTATGGCTAGATTCAGTCCTGAAGTACAGATTAATCCTATTGGAGAGTTAAAAAATCTACAGCAAGTTGGATCTGTGGATGAATATAGAAGAAAATTTGAGGAACTAAAGAGCTGGGCACTGCTGAGAAATTCTGTGTTGAATGAGTCTTTTTTTATAGACTGTTTTGTGGGAGGTTTAAAGGAGGAGATAAGGTTAGGTATTCAAGAGCTCAAAATTACCACTCTAAAGGATTTGATCAGATTAGCCAGAGTGGAGGAAGCTAAACTAGAGGCTTGGTTAAAAAGGAGTAGAATGGGAATCAAGTCAGTGATGGGAGGTTACCAAAAGACCAGTCATATGCCTAACACCAAAACTGTTGATGGAGGTTCTGCTATCATATAGATTGCTGGTTTCCTAAGCATGGAAGTGGGGAAATCAATGCCTATTAGGGGCTTAACTAGGGAGCAGATTGCTAAAAAAAGAAGGAAGAAACTATGTTTCTCATGTGATGAACTATACACTGTGGGACATCAATGCAGAAAACCACAGCTTTTTATGATCATTCTATCCTATAAAGACATCAATAAGGATGAGGATGATGAGGAATGTTGTGAGGATAATGAGTCAGAAGGAGTTGGTAAGAATGTTACTCAACAGGAAGCTCATATCACCCTTTATGCCTTGTCTAGGCATAGTGCTAATAATACGATAAGAATTCTGGGAATGGCTAATGAGAAAGTGTTGAGAATTTTAATTGATAGTGGAAGCACTAATAATTTCTTAGACCCCCAAGCAGCTAAGAAAGTTAAGGCTGTGTTGCAAGATACTAAACTTGTAGCAGTGTCTGTAGCTGATGGCTTTAAAGTCACTACTTTTCAGGAGTGTAAGTTCTTTAATTGGTCATTCCAAGGAGAATCATTCACTATTGATTTCAGAATCTTGCCATTAGGGGGAATTGATGCAGTATTGGGGGTACAATGGTTGAGGAATTACAACCCAGTAACCTTTGACTTTGAACAATTGCAGCTCTCAATTAACAAAGGAAATAAGAAAGTGGTTTTGCAAGGAGAATCTGATATGGTCCCTCCTGCAATACAGCTCATGTCTTCTGGAGAATTCAAGCAGACCCTAAATAATACAACTCATGGTTATTTTGGATTTCTGTTTGGAATGGCTCAGGAATCTGCAGAGAACATTGCTGTTACAAAACCAGATCAGGTGATTGGTAATAGAAATGAGAATAATCTGCCTTTTTGTTAGATGGAGGAAGTATTGCAGACATACTCAGAGGTATTTCAAGAGCCAAAAAGTTTTCCTCCTACCAGGTCCCACGACCATCATATTAAATTAAAGGAAGGAAGCCAACCTATCAATTTGAGACCTTATAGATATCCATATGTGCAGAAGGAAGAAATTGAGAAAATTGTTAGTGAGATGCTGGTTTCTGGGGTGATACAACCAAGTAATAGTCCTTATGCATTTCCAGTGCTATTGGTCAAGAAACATGATGGTTCTTGGAGAATGTGTGTGGATTATAGATCCTTAAATGATATGACAATCAAGGACAGATTTCCCATTCCAGCCATTGATGAATTGTTGGATGAGCTACATGGCTCTAGATGGTATTCCAAATTAGATCTCAGATCTGGTTACCACCAAATCAGGGTGCATGTCCCAGACATTCCTAAGACTGCATTTAGAACACACACAAGTCATTTTGAATTTTTGGTGATGCCTTTTGGACTCACTAATGCACCAGCTACCTTCCAGTCATTAATAAATCAAATATTCAAGCCATATCTCAGGAAGTTCATTCTAGTCTTCTTTGATGATGTTGGGAATTGCATATTCAGATTTGATATTAAAAGTAAATATAAATTCTTAAGCGTACAGTCCTTAAGAGAATCATTGTACAAGGACTTAGATGATAGATCAAACGTGGTAGGTTGATCTGAGCCTTAATGTTTATCATTTATGTAAATGAATGTATAGAAGAAAAGATCAAACTTGTTAGGTTGATCTATTTGAGCTGTAAAAGTTAAAGTTTTGACTGAATCGTAGTCTGTCAAAGACAGCATTCGAAAGGCAGGGCAGAATCGTGGAGCTTAAGCAAAGATATCGGAATCATAGTCTGCCAAGAGATTCAAAGCCTACAGAAGTTAAGGCAGAAAACGTGGAGCTTGAGTGAAGATATACAAACTAGAAGTCTGTCGAAGAATCAAGTCTGCAGAGGCCAAGGTAAGAATTATCGAGCTCAAGTGAAAGCATCAAAGAATCGTAGTTTGCCTCAAAAGCCACAGTGAGAGTCATAAAAGTTGAAAAGCATTTGCCGAGCAAAGTTAGGAATCGCAGAGTGATATCAGGAAGTGTGAAGTCTGCAAGACAAGCAAGCAAGGAATCGTAGTCTACCGAGAGCTTAAGAGAAATCGTAGTGTGGTCTACGAAGAAGTCTGAATCACGCTGTGCAAAGACAATACACAACGATTGTGTCACAATGACCATAATCGTAGTGTTCCTCCAGTCAACATCAAAGATTAAAGATCTAATGAAGGGAGGAAGAGCAACAAATGAAGAAAGGCTTATAGCCGTTAACAAAGTGATAGTCCTAATACTTCCATATTCATCCTTAGTCCAAATCGAATAAGCGTATTGTAGAAGCTAAGGATAGGACTAAAGTAGCCTGCATAAAACACCTTTTCAGGTGTTAGGTGAAAGATACAGTCTGCTGTGTTAGTGAGCTAGGCGGCAGAGGAGCAAAAAAGCAGGACGTCAACATCACTACACAGAAAACGTCTGGAGCATTAAATGAAGCAACGGGAGCATTCAAAACGGCTATTTTTGAATGGCTCTTTTATAAGGAAATCAGACAAGGATTCAAAAAAAGTAAGCAAGACGTATAAAGAAAGAATACATTGAAAAAGCTCAAGAACACTACGATATCAAAGAAAGCTTGCTTCGCTACTCAGTCCTTTGAAAGACAAAAGTTGAACTGCAACTGAGTAGCACACCTCAACTATCAACTGTCGATCCAAGTGAGGAACCAAGTCAGAGGACTTGAAGAGTTCAAAAGTGAACTAACTGAAGATCCAAGTCAAAGGAATTGAAGAGTTCAGAAGTGAACTAAGAGCAGATCCAAGTCAAAGGACTTGAAGAGTTCAAAAGTGAACTAAGTGAAGTTCCAGGACTGCTGGCCTTAAAGGGATCTGAGTGATCCAGTTGTAAGAAGATATCCTTAGTGGATTTCATACTCTTGGAGTAGAAGAGTGGATTAGGAGTCGTGTTGGCTCTGAACCACTTAAAACCCTATGTCTCATTGTCTCTCATTAACTGCTATAACTGTTATAACTTCTTATCTAACCTTAACTGCATTATCTTGAAGGGGAAAAAATATATATTCCGCTGCAGTCAGTATCATCAATACTGACTAAGTATTTTAAATTGAGAAATTTTAAAATATCTATTCAACCCCCCTTTTAGATAACTAACGTGCCTTTGGGAACTAACAATTGGTATCAGAGCGGGTTCTCATATCTAAGCATACAAGCTTGAGAAGATCCTATGGCACAACTGATAAGCGAACCAAGACAGGTGGAGGAAGCAAACCACCAATGTGCAACAAAGATAAATTTGCTAACTGGAAAGTTCGGATGCAGGCGTACATGGATTCAGTAGATGATGATCTATTTGAAACTATTCTGAACGGGCCCTATATTCCAAGAAGGCTTGCACCAACTCCAGAAAATCCAAACAACATGGTGGTCAAGGTCAAATCTGAATGGACTTAAAATGAGAAGAAAGATGTTCAGCTTGACAAGAAGGCTAAGAACATCTTGTTACAGTCTTTAGAAGACAGTTTGTTCGAAAACGTGGTTAACTGCAAAATTGCAAAGGAAGTCTGGGAAGCATTACTCATCATGCATGAAGGAACTGAAGAAATCAGAGAAAATAAGCAATCTCTACTGACTCAACAGTATGAGATGTTTTCTCATGTCTCAGGAGAGAATGTCACTTCCACTTATGAAAGATTCACTACACTGCTCAACTCTCTTAGAGCCTAGGGAAAGACTTATCCAAACAAAGATCTAGTTTTCAAGTTCATGAGGTCTTTGCTAAGCAGATGGGATGCTAAGACCACTACAATCAAAGAGTCAAAGAATCTGCATGAAATGACAGTTCAACAGCTCTACGAAAACCTTCTTATATACGAGCTTAAACTGACTCAACGAGCAGGAACTCTATCAGAAGGAAGAAGGAAGGACAAAAAAGTTGCTCTCAAAGCAAAGGAAGAGATCTCCAAGGCACAGGTGGAAGATGAGTTTGACTCTGATGAAGAGGATGACATTGATGATGATGAAGCTGCAATGCTGGCCAGAAGATTCAAAAGACATATGCTCAAAGGCAGAAGCAGCAAACCTAAGAAGTTCAACAACAGCAGCTGTTAGGGCATTTCATTGCCAACTGCAACAAGCCTATCAGGGAAGAGCTGAAGAGAAAGTCAAATCAAAAGAAGGAGCTCAAAGGCTACAGAAAGAATAAGAAGAAAGACAAAGGGCTTGTAGCTGGAAGTTCATGGAGTGATTCAGACAATGACACTAACACTGAGTCTGAAGATGATGAAGCACCTCAGAAAGCCAACCTATGTCTGATGGCCAAAAATGCACTAAGCATGAAAGATGCTGAAGCAGTCATAGACAAGGTATTTGACTTTAACTCTCCTGATATAGACATTGATGATTTAAGAACTGGCATTCGTGATATGTCAACTGATCTATATCAACATATGAAGTGGCTAAATATTCTATCTAAAGATTATACTGACCTTCAAAAGGAGAAAGAAAAGGTTCAGAAAGAGCTGAAAGTAGCTCTACTAAATTCTAACTCTCTCTCTAAACTTGAAGATGAGAATAAAATCTTAAGAGAGACAAATGAACTGACCATACAGAGAGAGTCAGATCTAACCTCTAAGATTGAGGAGCTAGAAAAGACTATCTCTACATAGAATAGATTTTCTTCATCCATGGACTCCCTGATATCCAATCAAAGAAGTGTCTTTGATAGAACAGGCTTAGGGTTTGGGGAATCAACCTCAGAACCTTGTGTGGGAAAGGCTAAAGAGATTAATGTAAGTAATGCTTCTAACTTAAATAGAAGTAATACATTCAGTTAAGTCCACACAAAAGGATGAACCAATGCAACTTGCTCTTCTAAACCAAGACGTGTCCCTAAAGACCACAGATCTCATGCTGGCTTAGGGTTCAGAAAAGTGAAGAGTAATTCAGTCACCACTGTCCGACCTCGACGAATCGTAGAGTCGAGTAAAACTGACTCCACCGATCAACTTTGAAGGAATCGTGGTGTTGAGACTCACTCAGCACAGAACATGTAACGACCATGAATTTTTAGCTCCTTATTAATTTTATATGTGATTTAAAAATTTTAGGAGTTAATTTTTCAAACTTATTTAAACCTTATGTGGTTATGTGCTTATGTGAATTTAACTTATGCGAATAAATGCTAGGATTTTTATTAAAGGGAATCACTAATGGTAATTTAACTTAGTAGATTAACTCTGAGATTTTTATATCAGAGAATTGATAAAAAGTGTTAGTAAATTATATATTCAAATTTACTTGAATATAGTGTAGAGAGTTAATCGTGATTGATTAATTGATATTGGTGTAATTAATCGATAATGTATGAAATTATTATTGTCGTTGATTTATAATTATTATGAAAAAATAATAGTTAATGAATTGGGAGTAATTAATTGATAATGTTTTCCCATAAGTTATTATTATAATAACAGTTATTATTATAAACAATAATGAAACACAATTATATTATATTTAGTGTTAATATAATGTACATGGATTATATGATTGGTGTATATGTACCTACTTGATGCATTATATTTTTGCTAATTGAAATAACATGGTAACACCCATTTTAATGTATAACTTAAATATATATTATGTGTATATATATTATAGAGCCTAGTGTATTTATTATATAACTAAGTGTTGGGTGCACTATTAGAATGCTGAGATTGCCTTGTTTGTCCCATAATGTAAGGCATTCTTTCCCTTCACGTGCTTAGCCATAAGGCCTAAGCCTACTCTCCACCTCAAACTCAGTAAAGCTATAGCAATCATCAACGGGGGAGTGGGAATAATGATTTGATTCACCAACTAAATACCTACCATTCCATAACCCTCATGAAATCCTTCAATCCGTTAGTTTGATTTGGGAGAGAAAAGCTTGGTCTGGACATTAGCTTCTCTATATATATAAGCTCTTCTCCTTCACAAATTCATTGCTGAGATTTTCTTTAAGTATAGAATAAAACTTATATACTGATTTTCATTTGAATTGAGAAGGAATTAGTTTAAACAGCAAGTTCAATTCCAAATTTGTAGAGGTACATTCCCATTCTTGTTTTTCATTCTCTGCAATTTTCTAAATTTTTTAATTCTTAATTGAACAAGGATTGATGGTAATTGGATTGTGATATATGTTTGTAAGAGTTATATGAAGTTATATTTATGTTAGAATGGTATTATATCATGCTTAAATTGTTTTTCGTTGGAAGAATTCTGAGTTGGTTTCCAGTCTATCGAAAACTGCACAGCTTCAGGCCTGGCCGCCAGCCTGCGCAGCTGCGCCAGTATTACACTGGCCAGCGGTGCAGCTGCGCCAGTGCCTATTTGCATATTTATTTTCTATTTTGCTTTCTGCTTATGCTAGCTTGATGGTACTAATTTGGACATGCATGAAAGTTAGTTTAACTCATATATATATATATATATATATATATATATGTTCTTGATACAACATGCATGATTTTAACCATGCTAGTATACGTTATGGAAGGAAGCTTATGGTTTTGAAATGAACCTAGACTAGTTAAAGTGGACTTTGTCATAAACTTAGCATATGTACATTCTGATTTTTGGCTAGCATAATAGTGTCGTTTATATGAACATAGAATGCATGATTAGTATTGAACGCACTAGTATACATGTTTGAAAGACTCAAAGGTTTACAAAAGAAAACTTATAGTTTTGAATGCGAACTTTGTCATATAAGTAGCACGTTTATATTCTAATTTTTAGAACACGATCGTATGGTCTATATGGACATGAGAACTTAGCTTAAAGTGTTAGTCATACACTAGCATACTTGATTGAAAGTTTCAAGAGGTTTTTCAAGCGAAACTTAAAAACTTTCAAGGTAAACATAACCAAGACTTGTGTCGTTTAGATTAGGACCACTTGAATACATGTATGTGACTTATATAAGCGTTCTAGTACATGTGAATCACGGCTATAAGATGCTTTACATATATCGTATTGTCCTTGTGGACTTAGTATATTTTTGAAAGAGAACTTAAGATGTGAAAATAAATAACATCAAATACCATGTGAATGATATTATGACCATGCGAGCATGTGTATTAAGATTTCATTATGCTTATAGACGTATTGACATGAACCTCATTTATTTATATACAAATGTCACATATGCATGCTCAATCATAAGAAATGAACTTCAAGTATGGACTATATGATTAAAGTATACACGTGTAGTATACTCACAAGCATGACTACTTAAACATTGTTTAACCTTGTTATTTGATAACATGTCTTTCGTAACCAATCTTGAAGTATGAACTTGTTTAACCTAAGGTTTACCAGCATGAAAACATATGACTTCAAAATTGGATTAGGACGAGCATGCTAGTTTCGAATGGGAGATTATAACTTGATAAGCATGTATATTGGTTTAATGGCAATAGTTGCATGCTAGAGTTACGTCGGGACACTTTCAGACCCGAACAATTTGCTTAAGTTGGATTTTAACAGTTAACATATTATGATGCTATAAATGGTATGCTTGATATTGAACGTGATCTTATGTGATAGATTTATATAACGACTAGATTCTAGTATGTGTGAACTTATATTAGTTTATACTAATTGGAGAGATCGACTTGTTATTATTAGGTCGTTCCAACGCCATTTAAATTAAAGCTAGAATTATTTGTAGCTGAGCAATCAGGAAAGTTTTCTAGACCTTTGCGTTACTGTATTCAACGGATATTGTAAGCAAGTTCCCGAACTTCACTCTTGATTGTGCAAGTTCTTTTGAACCCGTTCTTGTATTATTTGCAAGTCTCCCTAACTTTACTCAAATTTATATTGAGCAGGGTATTATTATATTGCAAGTTTTCCTGAATTACTCTTTTATTTGAGAAAGTTTTTCTTGACTTATACTTATTTATTGTACAAGTATCCGGACCCTATTGTGCAAGTATTCTAAATTCTTGTACTACCTTATTCAATGAACCGTGTAAGCTAGTTTCTAAACTACACTTGTTTTTGGTGAAAGTTTCCTATCCTTCTCATATTTTATTGAGTAGGTTATTATTGTATTGTGCAAGTTCCCCGAACATCACACTTTGGTTATTGTGAAAGTTTTCCGAACTTCACATTTTGAGTATTGTGAAAGTTCCCCAAACTTCACACTTTGGTTATTGTGAAAGTTCCCCGAACTTCACATTTTGAGTATTGTGAAAGTTCCCTGAACTTCACATGTTGAGTATTGTGAAAGTTCCCTGAACTTCACACTTTGGTTATTTTGCAAATTCCCGAACTTCATTCCTTTATTATGCAAGTTCTCTAAACTTATACAAACTCGTATATTGTGCAAGTATCTTATCTTTGTGTTTACTTTACTCAAAGAACGTTGTAGGCAAATGTCCTAACCTATGCATTTACTTTATGCAAGGGATCTATTATGGTGAAATTCTCCGAATTTCACTCTTTGATGTTGTAAGTGTCTAAGCCTATGCATTTATTTTATGCAAGGAATCTATTATCGTGCAAGCTCCTCGAACTTCACATTTTGGGTATTGTGCAAGTTCCCCGAACTTACACAAATTCATATATTGTGCAAATTCTAAACATCACTTTGTGCAAGTTCTTTATCCTTCTCATATTGTATTGAGTAGGTTATTGTTGAATTGAAAGTTGTTTACTTAATTGCTTGAACTTTATTTCCAAGCATGTTATTTAGTGGTTTAATTACTTATCAATTATTCCACATTGATATTATTAATGTCCGCACCTAGGCCATTTGAGCTCGTACAGTCTTGGACTTGTACATTATTCAAGGTTCTAAATTTCTTAAACTATGTCAGTAAGAGTTTGAACCTTTGCTCGGTCAGACTAGTGTATGAAGTTTTTTTTAAAGCTATCCAAACCAATTGATGGTAAGGATTCTTAGACGGAACAGAACACCCCTTATATGTAGGAGTGTGCCCAGGTATCTAATATATATGATACGAGTAAGCAGATATAAGTGTTATGCATATTCACGTTGTGTCCGATGCTGATCTCCTCGAGGTACTTAGTTTCTGTAGCCAAAAGTTAGTAATTCTAAAAGGGTCAATTAGCTATTGAACCCATTGGAAAGTTATAGTTCAAAGTCTGCTAGACTATCAGTCATTCTAAAGGCAATTATTATCTTTGCTTTTAATAGTTATATTATTGAATCGTTTAGATATTCATAGTGTTGAATCATGCAGGTTGTTGAACCTTACAGCTATTAATATCGTTGAATCATACAGATATTCATAGTATTGAATCATTCAGATTGTTGAATCATTCTAACATTCATATTGTTGAATATTTAAGATATTCATTTTGTTGAATTCATTGTCAGATATTTTTCCATTCATCATGATATATCATTTATTGTTGTATTTAAACTTGCTGAGCAAACTTGTTGCTCATTCTTGCTATATCATGACTTATATTGCAGTTAAGCCCGAGCCCTCAGGGAAGGACAAGGATAAAGGAAAGATATAGGATGGTTTGCAAGGAGCAGACTTTGTCTTTATGATTTGTTTAATTACTATTAATGTAATATGAACCCTAATGTTTATTCTAGGGTATATTTGTATTAATGCATTAAGGTTATCGAATCTTGGGACTAGTAACACCTTTTGAATGAACGACGTACGTTTATTATATTCCGTATTTTAGTTATCGTATGTTACTTAAAATTGGATGTTAGTATTATTTCGTGGCGACCGGACCGGGGTCAGAGGACTCGGATTCGGCGATGTCACAGGTTGGTATCAAAGCCAGGTTATAAACATTAGGAATGCGAAACCTAAGTTATATCCTTAGTAGAAAACTCAAGTAGAGTTTGTAGGTGATGGATTGAGGATATCCATCGAGTCTTATTGTGATACTGAAGTTGTTTATTTAAATCAGCTATGATTGATAGACGTCCTAACTTCTTAATGCTAACATGAATAGCATATCACATAAAGCCTAATGTTTTCTTCTTGTCGTCAAGATCATGTCGCCTAGGGAATTTTTGCGGAACTAGAGGGAGGAATCACCTATTAATAGAAGCAATGCAGCACATAACCCCGCCAGCAGCTGAGCAGCCAGGACATTACTTGGCTAGCTGTAAGGACTTTAAATTGGTAGGACCACCGGAATTTCGGGAAACCTTGGACCCAATTGAAGCCCAGACATGGGTAGAAGAAATTGAGAATGTGACACCCCCAAATCCGGGTAGTTCGTTTCCACATGATTTGGTGTTCACTTTCTAACTATAACAAACATCTACCCAATATATCTTAAAATAAATTACAACCTTTATTCAACTATTAATAAAATCTCCCTTAAAACAAGGGTTACAACCTTCTCAAAATCAATCCTTACAACCTTCACAAAATCAATCCCAGGGTTACTCTAACCTTGATATGAATATAATAAAGTGCGGAAATAAAACATAACATTCAATTATTACAATTATTCTCAATTAAATAAAAACAAGTCTTCACTTGCTTTGCTTTCCCTTGCCCTTACTTGTAGACGGAGCATCAGCGTTATCAACCTTAACTGAAATTGTTATTTAATGCAAGAGTGAGCAAACCACAGCTCACTGGAGTTTAACAATAATATATACGTGAAAGGAATTCTTTAAAAAGAATCTGAATAACTTAGCTTACTTCAACAATAAAGAATTGAATAATAATTCTCTATCAACATTAAAATTCGAATATAGAATTTATCTGAGTGTCATAAGACCTTTGAACTCTTGTCCTAGATTATAAATATTTTTTTTTAAACCTTTAACAGTCAATAAGACTATGGACCTTAAATCGTACTTAGGGGGATCAGCCCTTCGTACCATGTTTTGTGCACAAACATCTTAACGCTATGCGTAGTAACCTCCCGTAGTAAATAGGGTTGTTCAACTTAATAATTTGAATTCAAGTCCGCACCAAAGAAAGTTTGGTTTGGATAAGCTTACAATGGTAATTTAGAATTCACGTTCATCAACTAAGGATTAGTTGAATCAACTTCCAATAATTCATAAATAAAAGAATTATGAATTAACATATGCTTTAGAATCAACTTAAAGCATTTAAAATAATAATTGGATCTTACTTGAACAATAAGTTAAGATCATTTCAATTAAATAAACAATTGTCTAATACAGAAATAGAAAGGACATTCTCAACAATGAATATATGAATTCAAGAATTTGTATATAATTAACAAGTTTAGGGTACAGAAAACTTGCATAAAATTAACGAGTTTAGGGTTTAGAAGACTTGCCTCAAGCGCAAACTACTTAATTCAATTCACGTACTTTAATACTTCCTATACACATTCAATTATAATAATCTAAATCAGTTAATACATAACTAATTCTCATAAGTGGTTAACCCTCATGTTTAACTCACTCTAATTAAATAAACAATAATAATTAAATATCACATAGTTAATCACATCACACATATACTCACATAATTAAATTAATTATGTATTTAACTAAATTATAATTAAACAATTATAATTCAAACACTTAATCAAATTATAATTATTTAAATTATAATTACCATTTAAATTATAAATAATTATAATTTAAAATCAATTAAACTACATTCATGCATTTATAATTACAGAATTTATAATTAATCATGTAATTATCAATTTAATTAATAATTACTTAAACTATAAAATGCATTATAATTACACAATTTATAATTAATTATGTAATTATTAATTTAAAATCCACAATTAAACATGCATTTATTAAATTATAATTACATAAATTATAATTTAAATTAACATCTAATAAATCAACCTTTATTCATTATAATTTAATAAAATTATAATTTAAAATAAACATTTACTTTTGATTATAATTATTTAAATTATAATCATATATCACATTTAAATAATAATTCAAATCATACTTTAAGGTTTTCAAACCTCTTTGCTTTTCTAAATATAAATTTGTCAAATTTATGTTAACAACATGTTGTAGCAACTAGATACATGCTCACTGTCATAACATAATTAAACTATGTTCAAAATTAACACTGCATAATTAGCTAACCTTCACTGCCTAAGCACTGTGCCCGGCGCAGCTGCGCAGCCAGCTGCCCTATAACCGGCGCAGCTGCGCAGGGAAGGATTCTGGGAAAGGCAACCGGCGCAGCTGCGCTGCTTCTGGCTGTGTTACTGGCGCAGCTGCGCAGGAACACGGACAGAGGCAGACAGCAACGGCACCCTGCTTCACTGATTAACCCATACAAGCCAACAATCGGTAATTCACAGTAACTTAAACATTGTAAATCATACATATGCAATAATACATATATATAACACGCTTCTAAAACACAAAACCATCTAAACAATGATAATCACAAATTTTAAAATCCAATTTGGCCATTTTCATGAAAACTCATATTTTTCATAAAATAATTCACTGTAACAACATATCTCCTCCAATTAAACATATAACACATGCATTATATTCATGATTGAAGATAGCATCATAAACAATTCTAAACATGCATCTTACTACATAAAATTTTCACAAGTTTTCATTCTAAAACTCAACCAAAACATATGAACTCTCAAGATCATCAATTTTCCATTAAGACATATTCTAGCAACCATTTGATTTTCTGAAAATCCTTTATAGCATATAATCACCAATAATAACACATGAACACAATACACATATATAAAATTTATGGTTACACACTTCCATGAAAACTCAACTTTTGATAGAGAATAAAATACAAGGAACATGTAGATTGAGTTCTATAATAATTAGAGATTATAGATAATACCTTTTGTTAATAGATTGAAAGAGAAGGTGATGTGAGTTCAATTCTAGCAATTATTCTTCCTCTTTTCTCTTCTCTGCTCTTCCTTTTCTCTGTTCTCTTTTCTTCTTAGTTCTTAGCTTTACAGACTTACTCTAATCTAACGTAGTATAGATATATTATAACTGATATAATATACGTATACTAATGATATATATGTAACTGCTAATTACTTAATATATATAATAAATACATTTATTATATAAGTTACAAAATTCAAAAACCACAATGCCTTGTTTGGCAAAACAAGGTTATTTTCAAAAACAGATTATTAATGCTAAGGCCATGTTTGGTAAACAGTTTATTTAAAAATAGCTTTTTGATAGTTAGGGCCCTGTTTGGTAGAAATAGGTTTAAAACAAATACAAGGGCTTTGTTTGGTAAAAATCATTTAAAAATTCTTTTTCTTTTATTTTATTAAATCATTTTGACACATACTTTAATGTCATATTTTAATCAATTAAATATTAATTATCTAATTTAATCAATTAAAATCTAACATCCATTAATCACATAAAATTTGCCACATAATTATAATTACTCGCTAATTATAATTCATGTAACACTTCATCACATAATTCATCTAATTCAATTATCTCAATTAAATTAGAACTATAATATAACATTAATATTAATTAAATACATATTACACATTCATTTAATTAGTATATAACACTTAATTAAATCACTCCATAAATCACATAATTTATTTATTTAACTTAATAAATAAATCACATAAAATATTTATTTATCTCAATAAATATTAAAATTAATTACAAAATCTCAATCATTACAATCTTCCTTCCTTAAAAGGATTCTGTCCCCAGAATCACACACAAAAAAAAATATCGTCTATTACATTCTTCCCTCCTTAAAAGGATTCTGTCCCCAGAATCAGTATATAAGGGGTTACACATAACTAAGCAAATAAATGCGGATAAGATTTTATCATAACATCTTTGAGTTCCCACGTAGCTTCTTCAGCATTGTGGTTCCTCCAGATTACCTTAACAGAAGGTATCACTTTATTCCTAAGTACTTGTTCCTTTCTATCAACTATTTGAACAGGCACTTCTTCATATGATAAGTCTTTATCAAATAGCAAAGGTTTATATTCTATTACATGTTTATAATCGTGCTTGTAAGGTCTTAATACAGAAATATGAAAGACATTATGTATTCTCGAGCTCCGGAGGTAATGCAATCTCGCCCACCTTTCGTAGTACCTCAAAAGGTCCAATGAATTGGGGACTCAGCTTCCCCTTCTTACCGAATCAAATTTTCCCCTTCCAGGGAGATACTTTCAGGAACACGAAACTTCCTAGTAAGAATTCTCGGTTCTGTCGATGTAAATCGACATACTTCTTCTGTCTGTCTTGAGCAGCAACTAATCTCGTTCTGATCAGCTTCACAATTTCAGTGGTTTGTTGTACCAATTTTGGTCCCAACAATTGACGTTCACCGACTTCATCCCAGCACAAAGGAGTTCTGCATTTTCTACCGTATAACGTTTCGTAAGGCGGCATGCCAATACTCGCATGATGACTATTGTTGTAGGCGAACTCCACCAATGGTAGATGATCCTCCCAGCTTCCTTTGAAGTCCATCACACAAGCTCTCAGCATATCCTCAAGCGTCTGAATCGTTCTCTCGCTCTGTCCATCAGTCTGAGGATGATACACTGTACTCATTCGCAATTGCGTTCCCATACATTCTTGCAATCGCTTCCAGAAATTAGACGTAAAATGCGGATCTCTGTCGGACACAATTGACACTGGAACACCATGTCGAGAAATAATTTCCTTGACGTATTGCTTCGCTAGCTTATCCAGGTTGTACTTAACCCTGATCGGCAGAAAGTGGGCTGACTTCGTCAGTCGATCCACTATAACCCATATCGCATCGAATCCCTTCTGAATCGTTGGAAGTCCTACCACAAAATCCATCGTGATGTGCTCCCACTTCCACTCTGGAATTTCTAACGGTTGCAGCAAACCACTTGGTCTCTGGTGTTCTGCTTTGACTTTCTGACACGTTAAGCATTTCGCAACGCATTCAGCCACGTCCCTTTTCATATTCGGCCACCAAAAATGATGCCTGAGATCCTGGTACATCTTCGTACTCCCAGGGTGAATAGAATATCTAGAACTATGAGCTTCGCTCAAAATCTCCTCTTTGACCTCTGGTACTGGCGGTACCCAGATTCTACCTTCAAATCGTAACAGTCCTTCATTATCGACCTTGAACTTGAACTCTTCGCCATCAGTTAACCTCGTCCGAATTTTTTCACATTCTTCATCATGAAGTTGTGCTTCTTTCACTTTGTCTATTAAAGTAGAACCGGTGGTTACTTGAAACAACATCTCATCCGATTCTTTCAGAAACTTCACTTCCAACTCCAATCTAGCCATCTGTTCTATTAACCGATCCTGATCAGTTAATACGTTCAGCTTCTCCTCACCTTTTCTGCTCAATGCGTCGGCAACAACGTTAGCTTTACCCAGATGGTAAAGTATCTCGCAATCGTAGTCTTTAATCAGTTCCAACCACCTTCTTTGGCGCATGTTCAAATCCTTCTGGGTAAATATATACTTCAGACTCTTGTGATCTGTGTATATTTCACACTTTTCTCCATATAAGTAGTGCCTCCAAATCTTTAGGGCAAACACTACTGCCGCCAATTCTAGGTCATGGGTCGGATACCCCTTCTCGTAATCCTTCAGCTGACGTGACGCATAGGCAATGACTTTGCCGCTCTGCATCAACACACAGCCTAATCCTTTATGTGAGGCATCGCTATATACTACGAAATTTTTGGAACTATCTGGTAAAGACGATACAGGCGCAGTACTCAGCCTCTTCTTCAGCTCTTGAAAACTCTCCTCACACTTCTCCGCCCAAACAAACTTAACTGTTTTACGAGTCAGATTCGTCAACGGAGTTGCGATTCTAGAAAAGTCTTGGATAAATCTCCGGTAATAACCTGCCAATCCCAAGAAACTCCTCACTTCGGACGACGTCTTCGGCTGTTCCCAATTTATAACAGCTTCAACCTTCGACGGATCTACCGAAATACCATCCTTGTCGATCACGTGGCCAAGAAATTGCACACGTTCTAACCAAAATTTGCATTTTGAGAATTTAGTGTAAAGCCTCTCTCTTCTCAGGGCTTCTAAGGTTAGTCGTAAGTGTTCAGCATGGTCCTCCTCGGTCTTGGAATAAACCAGGATGTCATCTATGAACACTACCATGAACTTGTCTAGAAATGGCTTGAACACCCTGTTCATTAGGTCCATAAATGCAGCTGGGGCATTCATGAGACCAAATGACATCACCAAGAACTCGTAATGTCCATACCGAGTTCTAAAAGCCGTTTCGGGTATATCTTCCTTTCTCACCTTCAACTGATGATACCCGCTTCTCAAATTAATTTTTGAGAAGTACCTCGCACCCTTCAGTTGATCAAACAAGTCATCGATCCTAGGTAAAGGATACCTATTCTTGATCGTAACTTTATTCAACTCTCTATAATCAATGCAAAGACGCATCGACCCATCCTTCTTCTTCACGAATAAGACAAGCGCTCTCCATGGCGAAATGCTCGGTTGAATATACTTCTTGTCCAGTAATTCTTGTAGTTGAACCATCAGTTCCTTCATGTCGACTGGAGCCATTAGGTACGGAGCCTTCGAAATTGGAGCAGTTCCCGGCGCTAGATCGATCACGAACTCTGTCTCCCTATCTGGCGGAAGTCCTGGCAAATCGCTTGGAAAAATGTCCACAAACTCCTTAACTACCGATATCTCCTCCACCTTCGGGCTTTCCTTACGCGAATCTACTATGTAGGCTAGATATCCTACACAGCCTTGCGTCAGAAGTTTCTTGGCTTGCATAACCGTCAGACAACTCACTTGCCTAGGCGATTTGCTACCATAGAACACCAACTTCGACGGAGTCGTAAGGTTTACCGACTTCTTCTGACAGTCGATTACCGCCCCATGGTTGAACAACCAATCCATACCTAATATGACGTCGAATTCCCCAAGTTTTATCGGAATCAAATCTATTCTAAGCTCCTGACCCTTAATGTCCAATCTACAGTTCTTATAAATGCTCCTAATAGGAATAACCTCCCTATTTGTAATCCTATGTTCAAAGGGTAAACTAACTCTTCTACAGGTAAGTCTAGGGTTCTAGTAAAATCATCAGATATGAATGAGCAAGTAGCACCCGAATCAAATAATACATATGCATTTATACTATTAACCGAAATAATACCTGACACCACATCTTTTGATTGCATAGCATCCTGCACCGTCATATTGAATGTCCGTGCAGTGGGTCGAACAGCTTGCAATGGTGCAGCGATAGTAACGGTACTGCCGTTTCCATTCCCTCCGCTCCCTGTTGACCCTGCCGTCAGCTTCTTCGGGCAGTTGCGAGCAATGTGATCTTTGGATCCACATGTAAAGCAAGCTCCCTTCTTCGGTTTTGGGCAATTAGGCGTGATGTGGCCTTCCTAACCACAGTTGAAGCACACCCGCTTCCCCTTCATACACATGCCAGTGTGATTCTTTCCGCATGTAGCACATGCTTCGAACTTCCTCTTCTGCTGGCTTCCTTGCTGACTCCCAGCAGAGGTATTATCAAACCACTTCCTCTTCTGGTCCACAGTGCTGCTACCCCCAGACTTAGTTTCTACCTCATTCTTCTTCTTCTTATCTTGGTTGAACTTCGTCACCGCGTCGCTTCCTCCTTCAGCAAGTATGGCTTTCTCCAACACCGCTGCAAAGGTATTCAGCAGGAACATGGAAACCTTGCTGTAGAGCCAGGGCTTCAGTCCCCGTTCAAACCTTCTCGCCTTCCTAGCGTCAGTGCTGACCTGGTAAGTAGCGAACCTGGCTAACTCGTTAAACTTAGCAGCATACTCGGACACCGTTATTCCTCCTTGCTTAAGTTCTAGGAACTGGACCTCCATCTAGTCCTGCGAACTCACTGGAAAGTACATCTCGTAGAACATTTCTTTGAAACGTTCCCACGTGATGACTCCCTCTCCCTCTCGGGTCTTATTAGCCTGCCACCAAAAGCTAGCATCCGACTTCAACATGAAAGCCGCGAACGTTGTCTTTTGGTCTTCTCCTACCCTAGCCACGTCAAATACCTTCTCCATTTCCATAACCCATGTCTGAGCTTCGATAGGGTTAGTCGATCCTTTGAACTCAGGTGGTCCTACTGCCTTGAATTCCTTGATAGTAGTTCCCTGCACTTGCGGCTGATTCGCAAGAGCTCCTGTCAATAGATTCACCAATTGCTGAACCGAATTGGGATTCGTTCCCTCGTTATTGTTGTTGTTCGTCGAACCCTCGGGATTTTGACGTGTTACTCTTCTTCTAGGAGGCATTTTCTGTTAAGAAAATATTATTATTAGACCTTTTATCCAACTATTAAGTACTCCAGTTCATACTTGAATGTTCTAGACAATTCAGTTCACATAGAACACCAAGCACGTCAATAGACTTCTTTTATTCATTAGTCGTAGTTTAAAAACATCAATCAGATAGTATTTCTGCCATTTACATCATCCTTCCTGAACTGGAAAAGTTGCAGGATTATATTATTAACTCATCCCATTCTTATCTTAAATTATGGAATTTATATTATTTAATACAAAAAGCAATACATAAATAAAAGCTCTACTACTACTGCTACTGCTACTACTACTATTACTGCTACTGCTGCTACTGCCTAGGCATATTAATAAGTCGCACAGCCTCTCTACATTCCTCTTTCATTACCCGAAATGGCGTTCTTCGGTCCACCACATACCACGGTAAACCTTGGAACTGAGCTGGGTAGTAGAAAATACGGTCCAGAGCTCTCTCTATCGCTGTATGAAAAGCATATTTTGTTTCCCTCAGCCTGGCTCTCTTGGCTTCAGCTTCACCTTCAGCTCGATCGGCTCGTTGATTAGCCCTAAAGCTTGACTCCTCAGCTCTAGCACGCTTCCTCGACTCCTCCTAGATGTCTTGCTTCAGCTTTGCCAATTCAAAACGAGCAGTATCTCTTTCGACCTCCATATGTATCAGGTTCCACTGTGCATCTCCTAGTGCACTATCCATCTCTTCGATAGTCTCATCACGCTGCTGAATAGTCTCCTCGAGATCTCCTATTCATCCATGAAGTTCCACATTGCTATCGTAGACTGCCTCGTACATCTCAGCACTAGTAGAGTGAGGTGGGAATTCCTCTTCGGGATCCTCTTCCTCCTCTTCAGACTCGTCCTCGTCCTCATCCTCTAGAATAGGTGTCAACTCACGCTCCCGACCAGCTACGGTGATCACTGGAGATGGCTCTCTCCTAACCAGCTGCTCCCAGAAAATATGTATGTCACGGGGCTCATCCTCTCTAGGCACCTGAGGTACATCCTCTCTAGCCTGACTAGGTTCTCCCACGTTCGACATCCTGACAAAAAAATTTTAAAGTTCATTATTACGTGATAACGAATCGTCACTCTTCGAATACTATAATGTAAACACATAGGCACATAAGGTAGTTTATTATCTTCACCTAGCATCACTATCTTTTCGATCTTACCATAAGGCTACTACCTAAGGTTTTTCCCCACCTAAGGTTTCATAACCTACAGCTTTGATACCAACCTGTGACACCCCCAAATCCGGGTACTTCGTTTCCACATGATTTGGTGTTCACTTTCTAACTATAACAAACATCTACCTAATATATCTTAAAATAAATTACAACCTTTATTCAACTATTAATAAAATCTCCCTTAAAACAAGGGTTACAACCTTCTCAAAATCAATCCTTACAACCTTCACAAAATCAATCCCAGGGTTACTCTAACCTTGATATGAATATAATAAAGTGCAGAAATAAAACATAACATTCAATTATTACAATCATTCTCAATTAAATAAAATAAGTCTTCACTTGCTTTGCTTTCCCTTGCCCTTACTTGTAGACGGAGCATCAGCGTTATCAACCTTAACTGAAATTGTTATTTAATGCAAGAGTGAGCAAACCACAGCTCACTGGAGTTTAACAATAATATATACATGAAAGGAATTCTTTAAAAAGAATCTGAATAACTTAGCTTACTTCAACAATAAAGAATTGAATAATAATTCTCTATCAACATTAAAATTTGAATATAGAATTTATCTGAGTGTCATAAGACCTTTGAACTCTTGTCCTAGATTATAAATATTTTTTTTAAACCTTTAACAGTCAATAAGACTATGGACCTTAAATCGTATTTAGGGGGATCAGCCCTTCGTACCATGTATTGTGCACAAACATCTTAACGCTATGCGTAGTAACCTCCCCTAGTAAATAGGGTTGTTCAACTCAGTAATTTGCATTCAAGTTTGCACCAAAGAAAGTTTGGTTTGGATAAGCTTACAAGGGTAATTTAGAATTCACGTTCATCAACTAAGGATTAGTTGAATCAACTTCCAATAATTCATAAATAAAAGAATTATGAATTAACATATGCTTTAGAATCAACTTAAAGCATTTAAAATAATAATTGGATCTTACTTGAACAATAAGTTAAGATCATTTCAATTAAATAAATAATTGTCTAATACAGAAATAGAAAGGACATTCTCAACAATGAATATATGAATTCAAGAATTTGTATATAATCAACAAGTTTAGGGTACAGAAAACTTTCATTAAATTAACGAGTTTAGGGTTTAGAAGACTTGCCTCAAGCGCAAGCTACTTAATTCAATTCACGTACTTTAATACTTCCTATACACATTTAATTATAATAATCTAAATCAGTTAACACATAACTAATTCTCATAAGTGGTTAACCCTCATGGTTAACCCACTCTAATTATATAAACAATAATAATTAACTATCACATAGTTAATCACATCACACATATACTCACATAATTAAATTAATTATGTATTTAACTAAATTATAATTAAACAATTATAATTCAAACACTTAATCGAATTATAATTATTTAAATTATAATTACCATTTAAATTATAAATAATTATAATTTAAAATCAATTAAACTACATTCATGCATTTATAATTACACAATTTATAATTAATCATGTAATTATCAATTTAATTAATAATTACTTAAACTATAACATGCATTATAATTACATAATTTATAATTAATTATGTAATTATTAATTTAAAATCCACAATTAAACATGCATTTATTAAATTATAATTACATAAATTATAATTTAAATTAACATCTAATAAATCAACCTTTATTCATTATAATTTAACAAAATTATAATTTAAAATAAACATTTACTTTTGATTATAATTATTTAAATTATAATCATATATCACATTTAAATAATAATTCAAATCATACTTTAAGGTTTTCAAACCTCTTTGCTTTTCTAAATATAAATTTGTCAAATTTATGTTAACAACATGTTGTAGCAACTAGATACATGTTCACTATCATAGCATAATTAAACTAGGTTCAAAATCAACACTGCACAATTAGCTAACCTTCACTGCCTAAGCACTGTGCCCGGCGCAGCTGCGCAGCCAGCTGCCCTATAACCGGCGCAGCTGCGCAGGGAAGGATTCTGGGAAAGGCAGCCGGCGCAGCTGCGCTGCTTCTGGCTGTGTTACCGGCGCAGCTGCGCAGGAACACGTACAGAGGCAGACAGCAACGGCACCCTGCTTCACTGATTAACCCATACAAGCCAACAATCGGCAATTCACAGTAACTTCAACATTGTAAATCATACCTATGCAATAATACATATATATAACATTCTTCTAAAACACAAAACCATCTAAACAATGATAATCACAAATTTTAAAATCCAATTTGGCCATTTTCATGAAAACTCATATTTTTCATAAAATAATTCACTGTAACAACATATCTCCTCCAATTAAACTTATAACACATGCATTATATTCATGATTGAAGATAGCATCATAAAAAATTCTAAACATGCATTTTACTACATAAAATTTTCATAAGTTTTCATTCTAAAACTCAACCAAAACATATAAACTCTCAAGAACATCAATTTTCCATTAGGACATATTCTAGCAACCATTTGATTTTCTGAAAATCCTTTATAGCATACAATCACCAATAATAACACATGAACACAATACATATATATAAAATTTATGGTTACATACTTCCATGAAAACTCAACTTTTGATAGAGAATAAAATACAAGGAACATGTAGATTGAGTTCTATAATAATTAGAAATTATAGATAATACATTTTGTTAATAGATTGAAAGAGAAGGTGATGTGAGTTCAATTCTAGCAATTCTTCTTCCTCTTTTCTCTTCTTTGCCCTTCCTTTTCTCTGTTCTCTTTTCTTCTTAGTTCTTAGCTTTACAGACTTACTCTAATCTAACGTAGTATAGATATATTATAACTGATATAATATACGTATACTAATGATATATATGTAACTGCTAATTACTTAATATATATAATAAATACATTTATTATATAAGTTACAAATTTCAAAAATCACAATGCCTTGTTTGGCAAAACAAGGTTATTTTCAAAAATAGATTATTAATGCTAAGGCCATGTTTGGTAGACAGTTTATTTAAAAATAGCTTTTTGATAGTTAGGGCCCTGTTTGGTAGAAATAGGTTTAAAACAAATACAAGGGCCTTGTTTGGTAAAAATTATTTAAAAATTCTTTTCCTTTTATTTTAATAAATCATTTTGACACATACTTTAATGTCATATTTTAATCAATTAAATATTAATCATCTAATTTAATCAATTAAAATCTAACATCCATTAATCACAAAAAATTTGTCACATAATTATAATTACTCGCTAATTATAATTCATGTAACACTTCATCACATAATTCATCTAATTCAATTATCTCAATTAAATTAGAACTATAATATAACATTAATATTAATTAAATAAATATTACACATTCATTTAATTAGTATATAACACATAATTAAATAACTCCATAAATCACATAATTTATTTATTTAACTCAATAAATAAATCACATAAAATATTTATTTATCTCAATAAATATTAAAATTAATTTCAAAATCTCAATCATTACAGAGAAGGTGTTTGAGATCACACGGGTGGCCGAGGCACAGAAGACGAGTTTTGCCACATTCATGATGAAGGGCGAAGCTAATAATTGGTGGGAACCACATAAAGGACTAGTAGGCGAAGGAGTTATTATGTGGGACAGATTTAAGAATTTCTTTTCGGAGAATACGCAACAAGATATGGAAGTTAAGTTTCTGGAGCTGAGACAAGGAGGTATGTCAGTCGCAGAATACGCGACAAGATTTAACGAGTTGGCTCGACTCGCTTCACGCCAGGTGGACACGGAGGCCAGGAAAGCAAAGAGATTTGAATTAGGATTGAAACCATGGGTACAGGAGGCAGTAGATGTATTAAAGATTAGGACTTTTTCTGGTCTTTTGGAAAGGGCTATCATTGCCGAAGGAGGTAATGAAGCCATAGCGCAATTTAAGCAAGTTAAGAAGACCGGTCAGGAAGGATTGAAAGTGGGAAACAGCGGAGGCAGCAAAACCAATAAGAGTAAATGGATGGAGAGCTAATCATCCAGAGGTGGCAAATCCGGGGGAAAGGCTAAGAAAAGTTTAAAGTGCAGTAACTGTGGAAGGAACCACTTGGGGGAATGCTTGAAGGGGAAGAACGCATGTTATCATTGTGGACAACCGGGGCACATGGCTCCTCAATGTTTGAATAAGTCAAAAGGAGGATGTTTTTCGTGTAGAGCCACAGACCATCAAATCAAGGACTGCCCGAAGAGAAAGGGCATTGCAGCTAGCGGCAACCGAAATAACAAGGACGTAGTGTCAGGTATCATCCCGATCAATTATATAGATGCATATGTGTTATTCGATTCGGGTGCCACATGCTCTTTTGTTTCTGAAAAATTTACTAAACAGTTAGACTTACCTGTGAGAAATTAGAACACCCTATGGGCGTAGGAGTAGCAAACAAGGAAGTTATCCCCGTAGAATACATTCATAGGAACTGTTATACCTTGGAGTTTTGGAAGCATTATTGGTATGGTGAGAAATGTGAGATATACACAGTCTGAAGTATATCTTCACGCAGAAGGAATTCAACATGAGGCAGCGCCAATGGCTAGGATTGATCAAAGATTATGATTGTGAGATTCTGTACCATCCAGGAAAAGCAAATGTAGTGGCAGATGCCTTGGATAGGAAAGGCAGAGGGAAGTTATCGAGGTTGACCATTTAGGAGAATTAGTGAAAGATTTTGAACGACTAGACTTAGAGGTTATGTATCCGATGGAGACCGACGAGAAATTATTTACAGTGTCAGCAAGCCCGACTTTATTAGATAAGGTTAAGGAGGCACAAGAGGAGGACGAAGATTATGATAACATCAAGAAGCGATTAGCTAAAGGAGATGAGTTGAAGTTTAAGACTGATAGCACTGATTGCTAAGATTTGAAGGACAAATTTGGGTACCGTTAGTACCAGAACTAAGAGAAGAGATTTTTCTAGAAGCATTTTATGGGAGGAAGTGTCGAACACCGTTGTGTTGGGATAAAGTAGGTGAACATCAACTGTTGGGACCAGAAGTGGTACAGCTGACGGTAAAGATTATCGAAGTGATAAGAGCGAATTATCTGTTTTTATTGGAGTAACCTTATTTTTACAATTCCGAGGACGGAATTTTTATAAGGGGGGAGGGATGTAACGACCAAGAATTTTTAGCTCCTTATTAATTTTATATGTGATTTAAAATTTTTAGGAGTTAATTTTTCAAACTTATTTAAACCTTATGTGGTTATGTGCTCATATGAATTTAAGCTATGCGAATAAATGCTAAGATTTTTATTAAAGGGAATCACTATTGGTTATTTATCTTAGTAGATTAACCTGAGACTTTTATATCAAAGAATTGATAAAAAGTGTCAGTAAATTATATATTCAAATTTACTTAAATATAGTGTAGAGAGTTAATCGTAATTGATTAATTGATATTGGTGTAATTAATCGATAATGTATGAAATTATTATTATTGTTGATTTATAATTATTATGAAAAAATAATAGTTAATGAATTGGGAGTAATTAATTGATAATGTTTTCCCATAAGTTATTATTATAATAACAGTTATTATTATAATAACAATTTTTATTATAATAACAGTTATTATTATAAACAATAATGAAACACAATTATATTATATTCAGTGTTAATATAATGTACATAGATTATATGATTGGTGTATATGTACCTACTTGATGCATTATATTTTTGCTAATTGAAATAACATGGTAACACCCATTATAATGTATAACTTAAATATATATTATGTGTATATATATTATAGAGCCTAGTGTATTTATTATATAACTAAGTGTTGGGTGCACTATTAGAATGCTGAGATTGCCTTGCTTGTCCCATAATGTAAGGCATTCTTTCCCTTCACGTGTATAGCCATAAGGCCTAAGCCTACTCTCCTCCTCAAACTCAGTAAACCTATAGCAATCATCAATGGGGGAGTGGGAATAATGATTTGATTCACCAACTAAATACCTACCATTCCATAACCTTCATGAAATCCTTCAATTCGTTAGTTTGATTTGGGAGACAAAAGCTTGGTCTGGACATTAGCTTCTCTATACATATAAGCTCTTCTCCTTCACAACTTCATTGATGAGGTTTTCTTTAAGTATAGAATAGAACTTATATACTGATTTTCATTTGAATTGAGAAGGAATTAGTTTAAACAACAAGTTCAATTCCAAATTTGCAGAGGTACATTCCCATTCTTGTTTTTCATTCTCTGCAATTTTCTAAATTTTTAAATTCTTGATTGAACAAGGATTGATGGTAATTGGATTGTGATATATGTTTGTAAGAGTTATATGAAGTTATATTCATGTTAGAATGGTATTATATCATGCTTAAATTGTTTTTCGGTGGAAGAATTCTGAGTTGGTTTCCAGTCTATCAAAAACTGCACAGCTTCAGGCCTGGCCGCCAGCCTGCGCAGCTGCGCCAGTATTACACTGGCCAGCGGTGCAGCTGCGCCAGTGCCTGTCTGCAGATTTATTTTCTGTTTTGCTTTCTGCTCATGCTAGCTTGATGGTACTAATTTGGACATGCATGAAAGTTAGTTTAACTCATATATATATATATATATATGTATATATATTCTTGATACAACATGCATGATTTTAACCATGCTAGTATACGTTATGGAAGAAAGCTTATGGTTTTGAAATGAACCTAGACTAGTTAAAGTGGACTTTGTCATAAACTTAGTATATGTATATTCTGATTTTTGGCAAGCATGATAGTGTCGTTTATATGAACATAGAATGCATGATTAGTATTGAATACACTAGTATACGTGTTTGAAAGACTCAAAGGTTTACAAAAGAAAACTTATAGTTTTGAAAGCGAACTTTGTCATATAAGTAGCATGTTTATATTCTAATTTTTAGAACACGACCGTATGGTCTATATGGACATGAGAACTTAGCTTAAAGTGTTAGTTATACACTAGCATACTTGATTGAAAGTTTCAAGAGATTTTTCAAGCGAAACTTAAAAACTTTCAAGGTAAACATAACCAAGACTTGTGTCGTTTAGATTAGGACCACTTGAAAACATGTATGTGACTTATATATGCGTTCTAGTACATGTGAATCACGGCTATGAGATGCTTTACATATATCGTATTGTCCTTGTGGACTTAGTATATTTTTGAAAGAGAACTTAAGATGTGAAAATAAATAACATCAAATACCATGTGAATGATATTATGACCATGCGAGCATGTGTATTAAGATTTCATTATGCCTATAGACGTATTGACATGAACCTCATTTGTTTATATACAAATTTCACATATGCATGCTCAATCATAAGAAATGAACTTCAAGTATGGACTATATGATTAAAGTATACACGTGTAGTATACGCACAAGCATGACTACTTAAACATTGTTTAACCTTGTTATTTGATAACATGACTTTTGTAACCAATCTTGAAGTATGACCATGTTTAACTTAAGGTTTACCGGCCTGAAAACATATGACTTCGAAATTGGATTAGGACGAGCATGCTAGTTTCAAATGGGAGATTATAACTTTATAAGCATGTGTATTGGTTTAATGGCAATAGTTGCATGCTAGAGTTATGTCGGGACACTTTCAGACCCAAACAATTTGCTTAAGTCGGGTTTTAATAGTTAACATATTATGATGCTATAAATGGTATGTTAGATATTGAACGTGATCTTATGTGATAGATTTATATAATGACTAGATTCTAGTATGTGTGAACTTATATTAGTTTATACTAATTGGAGAGATCGACTTGGTATCTAATATATATGATACGAGTAAGCAGATATAAGTGTTATGCATATTCACGTTGTGCCCGAGGCTGATCTCCTCGAGGTACTTAGTTTCTGTAGCCAGAAGCCAGAAATTCTAAGAGGGTCAATTAGCTATTGAACCCATTGGAAAGTTATAGCTCAAAGTCTACTCGACTATCAGTCATTCTAAAGGCAATTATTATCTTTGCTTTTAATAGTCATATTATTGAATCGTTCAGATATTCATAGTGTTGAATCATGCAGGTTGTTGAACCTTACAGATATTAATATCGTTGAATCATACAGATATTCATAGTATTGAATCATTCAGATTGTTGAATCATTCTAACA
Organism: Panax stipuleanatus; assembly: GCA_020205555.1. Lineage (NCBI taxonomy): Eukaryota > Viridiplantae > Streptophyta > Magnoliopsida > Apiales > Araliaceae > Panax > Panax stipuleanatus. The sequence continues at coordinate 25,594,432 of CM035118.1, read as the reverse complement.
TTCATATTGTTGAATCTTTAAGATATTCATTTTGTTGAATTCATTGCCAGATATTTTTCCATTCATCATGATATATCATTTATTGTTGTATTTAAACTTGCTGAGCAAACTTGTTGCTCATTCTTGCTATATCATGACTTATATTGCAGTTAAGCCCGTGCCCTCAGGGAAGGACAATTGTAAAGGAAAGATATAGGATGGTTTGCAAGGAGCAGACTTTGTCTTTATGATTTGTTTAATTACTGTTAATGTAATATGAACCCTAATGTTTATTCTAGGGTATATTTGTATTGATGTATTAAGGTTATCGAATCTTGGGACCAGTAACACCTTTTGAATGAACGACGTACGTTTATTATATTCTGCATTTTAGTTATCGTATGTTACTTAAAAGTGGATGTTAGTATTATTTTGTGGCGACCGGACAGGGGTCAGAGACCCCGGATTTGATTGTGTCACAGGTTGGTATCAAAGCTAGGTTATAAACGTTAGGAATGCGAAACCTAAGTTATAACCTTAGTAAAAAACTCAAGTAGAGTTTGTAGGTGATGGATTGATGATATCCATCGAGTCTTATTGTGATACTGAAGTTGTTTATTTAAATCAGCTATGACTGATAGACGTCCTAACTTCTTAATGTTAACATGAATAACATATCACATAAAGCCTAATATTTTCTTCCTATCGTCAGGATCATGCCGCCTAGGGGATTTTTGCAGAACCAGAGGGAGGAAGTATCTGTTAGCAATGGTGGAGGGGGAAATGTCGACGCAATGCAGAGCTTCATTAACCTATTAACAGAAGCAATGCAGAACATAACCCCGCCAGCAGCTGAGCAGCCAGGACATTACTTGGCTAGCTGTAAGGACTTTAAATTGGTAGGACCACCGGAATTTTGGGAAACCTTGAACCCAAATGAAGCCCAGACATGGGTAGAAGAAATTGAGAAGGTGTTTGAGGTCGCACAGGTGGCCGAGGCACAGAAGACGAGTTTTGCCACATTCATGCTGAAGGGCGAAGCCAATAATTGGTGGGAACCAAATAAAGGACTAGCAGGCGAAGGAGTTATTATGTGGGACAGATTTAAGAATTTCTTTTCGAAGAATATGCAATAATATATGGAAGTTAAGTTTCTGGAGCTGAGACAAGGAGGTATGTCAGTTGCAGAATACGCTGCAAGATTTAACGAGTTGGCTCAACTCGCGTCACGCCAGGTGGACACGGAGGCCAGGAAAGCAAAGAGATTTGAATTAGGATTGAAGCCATGGGTACAGGAGGCAGTAGATGTATTAAAGATTAGGACTTTTTCTGATCTTTTGGAAAGGGCTATCATTGCCGAAGGAGTTGATGAAGCCATAGCGCAATTTAAGCAAGTTAAAAAGACTGGTCAGGAAGGACTGAAAGGGGGAAACAGCTGAGGCAGCAAAACCAATAAGCGTAAATGGATTGAGAGCCAATCATCCGGAGGTGGCAAATCCGGGGGATAGGCTAAGAAAAGTTTAAAGTGCAGTAACTGTGGAAGGAACCACTTGGGGGAATGCTTGAAGGGGAAGAACGCATGTTATCATTGTGGACAACCGGGGCACATGGCTCCTCAATGTTCGAATAAGTCAAAAGGAGGATGTTTTGCGTTTAGAGCCACAGACCATCAAATCAAGGACTGCCCGAAGAGAAAGGGCATTGTAGCTAACGACAACTGTAACAACAAGGACGTAGTGTCAGGTATCATCCCGATCATTTATATAGATGCATATGTGTTATTCGATTCAGGTGCCAACTGCTCTTTTGTTTTTGAAAAATTTACTAAACAGTTAGACTTACCCGTGAGAAATTAGAACACCCTTTGGGCGTAGGAGTAGCAAACAAGGAAGTTATCCCTGTAGAATACATTCATAGGAACTGTTATGCCTTGGAGTTTTGGAAGCATTATTGGTATGGAGAGAAATGTGAGATATACACAGTCTGAAGTATATCTTCATGCAGAAGGAATTAAACATGAGGCAGCACCGATGGCTAGGATTGATCAAAGATTATGATTGTGAGATTATGTACCATCCAGGCAAAGCAAATGTAGTTGCAGATGCCTTGGATAGGAAAGGCAGAGGAAAGTTATCGAGGTTGACCATTCAGGAGAATTAGTGAAAGATTTCGAACGACTATACTTAGAGGTTAAGTATCCGATGGAGATCGACGAGAAATTATTTACAGTGTCAGCAAGTCCGACTTTATTAGATAAGGTTAAGGAGGCACAAGAGGAGGACGAAGATTATGATAACATCAAGAAGCGATTAGCTAAAGGTGATGAGTTGAAATTTAAGATTGATAGCACTGACTGCTAAGATTTGAAGGACGAATTTGGGTACCGTTAGTACCAGAACTAAGAGAAGAGATTTTTCTAGAAGCATTTTATGGGAGGAAGTGTCGAACACCGTTGTGTTGGGATAAAGTAGGTGAACGTCGACTGTTGGGAACAGAAGTGGTACAGCAGACGGTAGAGATTATCTAAGTGATAAGAGCGAATTATCTGTTTTTATTGGAGTAACCTTATTTTTACAATTCCGAGGACGGAATTTTTATAAGGGGGGAGGGATGTAACGACCATGAATTTTAAGCTCCTTATTAATTTTATATGTGATTTAAAATTTTTAGGAGTTAATTTTTCAAACTTATTTAAACCTTATGTGGTTATGTGCTTATGTGAATTTAACCAAAGCGAATAAATGCTAGGATTTTTATTAAAGTGAATCACTAATGGTTATTTAACTTAGTAGATTAACCCTGAGACTTTTATATCAGAGAATTGTTAAAAAGTGTTAGTAAATTATTAATTCAAATTTACTTGAATATAGTGTAGAGAGTTAATCGTGATTGATTAATTGATATTAGTGTAATTAATCGATAATGTATGAAATTATTATTGTTGTTGATTTATAATTATTATGAATAAATAATAGTTAATGAATTGGGATTAATTAATTGATAATGTTTTCCCATAAGTTATTATTATAATAACAGTTATTATTATAATAACAGTTTTTATTATAATAACAGTTATTATTATAAACAATAATGAAACACAATTATATTATATTCAGTGTTAATATAATGTACATAGATTATATGATTGGTGTATATGTACCTACTTGATGCATTATATTTTTGCTAATTGAAATAACATGGTAACACCCATTATAATGTATAACTTAAATATATATTATGTGTATATATATTATAGAGCCTAGTGTATTTATTATATAACTAATTGTTGGGTGCACTATTAGAATGCTGAGATTGCCTTGCTTGTCCCATAATGTAAGGCATTCTTTCCCTTCACGTGTATAGCCATAAGGCCTAAGCCTACTCTCCTCCTCAAACTCAGTAAACCTATAGCAATCATCAATGGGGGAGTGGGAATAATGATTTGATTCACCAACTAAATACCTACCATTCCATAACCTTCATGAAATCCTTCAATTCGTTAGTTTGATTTGGGAGACAAAATCTTGGTCTGGACATTAGCTTCTCTATACATATAAGCTCTTCTCCTTCACAAATTCATTGATGAGGTTTTCTTTAAGTATAGAATAGAACTTATATACTGATTTTCATTTGAATTGAGAAGGAATTAGTTTAAACAACAAGTTCAATTCCAAATTTGCAGAGGTACATTCCCATTCTTGTTTTTCATTCTCTGCAATTTTCTAAAATTTTAAATTCTTGATTGAACAAGGATTGATGGTAATTGGATTGTGATATATGTTTGTAAGAGTTATATGAAGTTATATTCATGTTAGAATGGTATTATATCATGCTTAAATTGTTTTTTGTTGGAAGAATTCTGAGTTGGTTTCCAGTCTGTCGAAAATTGCACAGCTTCAGGCCTGGCCGCCAGCCTGCGCAGCTGCGCCAGTCTTACATTGGCCAGCGGCGCAGCTGCGCCAGTGCCTGTCTGCAGATTTATTTTCTGTTTTGCTTTCTGCTCATGCTAGCTTGATGGTACTAATTTGGACATACATGAAAGTTAGTTTAACTCATATATATATATATATATATATATATATATATATGTTCTTGATACAACATGCATGATTTTAACCATGCTAGTATACGTTATGGAAGGAAGCTTATGGTTTTGAAATGAACCTAGACTAGTTAAAGTGGACTTTGTCATAAACTTAGCATATGTACATTCTGATTTTTGGCAAGCATGATAGTGTCGTTTATATGAACATAGAATGCGTGATTAGTATTAAATGCACTAGTATACCTGTTTGAAAGACTCAAAGGTTTACAAAAGAAAACTTGTAGTTTTGAATGCGAACTTTGTCATATAAGTAGCATGTTTATATTCTAATTTTTAGAACACGACCGTATGGTCTATATGGACATGAGAACTTAGCTTAAATTGTTAGTCATACACTAGTATACTTGATTGAAAGTTTCAAAAGATTTTTCAAGAAAAACTTAAAAACTTTCAAGGTAAACATAACCAAGACTTGTGTCGTTTCGATTAGGACCACTTGAATACATGTATGTGACTTATATAAGCGTTCTAGTACATGTGAATCGCGGCTATGAGATGCTTTACATATATCATATTGTCCTTGTGGACTTAGTATATTTTTGAAAGAGAACTTAAGATGTGAAAATAAATAACATCAAATACCATGTGAATGATATTATGACCATACGAGCATGTGTATTAAGATTTCATTATGCCTATAGACGTATTGACATGAACCTCATTTGTTTATATACAAATTTCACATATGCATGCTCAATCATAAGAAATGAACTTCAAGTATGGACTATATGATTAAAGTATACACGTGTAGTATACGCACAAGCATGACTACTTAAACATTGTTTAACCTTGTTATTTGATAACATGACTTTCGTAACCAATCTTGAAGTATGAACTTGTTTAACTCAAGGTTTACATGCATGAAAACATATGACTTCGAAATTGGATTAGGACGAGCATGCTAGTTTCGAATGGGAGATTATAACTTTATAAGCATGTGTATTGGTTTAATGGCAATAGTTGCATGCTAGAGTTACGTCGGGACACTTTTAGACCCGAACAATTTGCTTAAGTCGAATTTTAACAGTTAACATATTATGATGCTATAAATGGTATGTTTGATATTGAACGTGATCTTATGTGATAGATTTATATAACGACTAGATTCTAGTATGTGTGAACTTATATTAGTTTATACTAATTGGAGAGATCGACTTCTTATTATTAGGTCGTTCCAACGCCATTTAAATTAAAGCTAGAATTATTTGTAGCTGGGCAATCAGGCAAGTTTCCTAGGCCCTTGCATTACTGTATTCAACGGATATTGTAAGCAAGTTCCCGAACTTCACTCTTTGATTGTGCAAGTTCTTTTGAACCCGTTCTTGTATTATTAGCAAGTCTCCTTAACTTTACTCAAATTTATATTGAGCAGGGTATTATTATATTGCAAGTTTTCCTGAATTACTCTTTTATTTGAGCAAGTTTTTCTTGACTTATACTTATTTACTGTACAAGTATTCGGACCCTATTGTGCAAGTATTCTAAATTCTTGTACTACCTTATTCAATGAACCGTGTAAGCTAGTTTCTAAACTTCACTTATTTTTGGTGAAAGTTTCCTATCCTTATCATATTGTATTGAGTAGGTTATTATTGTATTGTGCAAGTTCCCCGAACTTCACACTTTGGTTATTGTGAAAGTTCTCCGAACTTCACATTTTGAGTATTGTGAAAGTTCCCCGAACTTCACACTTTGGTTATTGTGAAAGTTCCCCGAACTTCACATTTTGAGTATTGTGAAAGTTCCCTGAACTTCACACTTTGGTTATTTTGCAAATTCACGAACTTCATTTCTTTATTATGCAAGTTCTCTAAACTTATACAAACTCGTATATTGTGCAAGTATCTTATCCTTGTGTTTACTTTACTCAAAGAACGTTGTAAGCAAATGTCCTAACCTATGCATTTACTTTATGCAAGGGATCTATTATGGTGAAATTCTCCGAATTTCACTCTTTGATGTTGTAAGTGTCTAAGCCTATGCATTTATTTTATGCAAGGAATCTATTATCGTGCAAGTTCCCCGAACATCACATTTTGAGTATTGTGCAAGTTCCCTGAACTTCACACGTTTAGTATTGTGCAAGTTCCTCGAATTTACACAAATTCATATATTGTGCAAATTCTAAACTTCACTTTGTGCAAGTTCTCTATCCTTCTCATATTATATTGAGTAGGTTATTATTGAATCAAAAGTTGTTTACTTAATTGCTTGAACTTTATTTCCAAGCATGTTATTTAGTGGTTTAATTACTTATCAATTATTCCACATTGATATTATTGATGTCCGCACCTAGGGCATTTGAGCTCGTACAGTCTTGGACTTGTACATTATTCAAAGTTCTAAATTTCTTGAACTATGTCAGTAAGAGTATGAACCTTTGCTCGGTCAGACTAGTTTATGAAGTTTTCTTTAAAGCTATCCAAACCAATTGATGGTAAGGATTCTTAGACCGAACAGAACACCCCTCATATGTAGGAGTGTGCCCAGGTATCTAATATATATGATACGAGTAAGCAGATATAAGTGTTATGCATATTCACGTTCTGCCCGAGGCTGATCTCCTCGAGGTACTTAGTTTCTGTAGCTAGAAGCCAAAAATTATAAAAGGGTCAATTAGCTATTGAACCCATTGGAAAGTTATAGTTCAAAGTCTACTCGACTATCAGTCATTCTAAAGGCAATTATTATCTTTGCTTTTAATAGTCATATTATTGAATCGTTCAGATATTCATAGTGTTGAATCATGCAGGTTGTTGAACCTTACAGATATTAATATCGTTGAATCATACAGATATTCATAATATTGAATCATTCTAACATTCAGATTGTTGAATCTTTAAGATATTCATTTTGTTGAATTCATTGCCAGATATTTTTCCATTCATCATGATATATCATTTATTGTTGTATTTAAACTTGCTGAGCAAACTTGTTGCTCATTCTTGCTATATCATGACTTATATTGCAGTTAAGCCCGAGCCCTCAGGGAAGGACAATTGTAAAGGAAAGATATAGGATGGTTTGCAAGGAGCAGACTTTGTCTTTATGATTTATTTAATTACTGTTAATGTAATATGAACCCTAATGTTTATTCTAGGGTATATTTGTATTGATGTATTAAGGTTATCGAATCTTGGGACTAGTAACACCTTTTGAATGAACGACGTACGTTTATTAAATTTCGCATTTTAGTTATCGTATGTTACTTAAAGGTGGATGTTAGTATTATTTCGTGGCGACCGGAACGGGGTCAGAGGACCCGGATTCGGGGGTGTCACAAAACAAGGAGCTCATTCAAAGGTAAAGCAGTCAACTCAATTGACAGGCCCCTACAGTTACTTCACATGGATCTCTTTTGGCCAATTCTGACTGTGAGCTTAGGAGGGAAGAGATACTCACTAGTCGTGGTTGATGACTACACCAGACACACATAGATGTTCTTTCTCAACTCAAAAGATGAGATAAGCTCCCAACTAATAAAGATGTTCAAGCTGGTGATGAATAAAAAAGGGGAGACTATCAAGGCAATAAGGAGTGATCATGGCAGAGAGTTTGACTTCTCAGAAATGGACCAGTTCTGTGCAGACAATGGCATCAGTCACAACTTCTCAGCACCTCGAACTCCTCAGCACCTCGAACTCCTCAGCAAAATGGAGTAGCTGAAAGGAAGAACAGAAAACTTATAGAAGCCAAAAGAACTCTACTTGCAGCAGCTCATCTGCCTGAATACTTTTGGGCAGAAGATATCAACACTGCGTGCTATACACAGAACAGATCTCTTGTACACTCTACGCTAAAGAAGACTCCCTATGAGCTGTGGAAAGGAAGAAAGCCAAATGTCAGTTACTTCCATGTGTTTGGCTGTTCATGCTATATTCTGAACAATGAAAAGCAATATCTGACTAAGTTCCAACCTAAGTCAGATGAAAGAATCTTCTTTGGTTATGCCTCAGACAGCAAAGCCTATAGAGTGTTCAACAAAAAGACACTAAGTGTTGAAGTCTCAATCCACATCATCTTCGATGAAACAGACTCGGATAAGTCTGCACCACCAGACACTACGATTGACGATACTGACACTACGAATGAAGTGATGGAACCCAACACTACGATAGCAGTTCCTGAAGAAAGAATCGTAGTGTCCGAAGAAGAAATCGTAGAGAGATCTGAACCAAACGACGATTCTGAACAACAAGAACCAGAAGTCAATCTTGAGGAGTTCAGACAAGAAGGCACCAGAACTAATGTTCCAATAGGGAACAGGTGGGCAAGAGATCACACTCAAGATTTAATTATTAGTGATCCAACTGCCAGAATAAGAACAAGATCTGCAACTCAGAATGAATGCTTCTATTTGAGTTTTCTATCTCAAATAGAACCCAAGACGATTGAAGATGCCATGCTAGACGCAAGCTGGATTGAAGCCATGCAAGAGGAACTTAATCAATTTGAAAGAAGCAAAGTCTGGAGATTAGTTCAAAGACCAAAGAGTCACCCAGTCATCAGCACCAAATAGGTCTTCAGAAATAAAATGGATGAAGATGGGTTTATCACTAGAAATAAAGCAAGACTGGTGGCCAAAGGTTATTCTTAAGAAGAAGGCATAGACTGCGATGAGACCTTTTCACCAGTGGCTAGACTTGAAGCTATTATAATGTTCCTTGCATTTGCTGCTCACATGAAGTTCAAAGTGTTCCAGATGGATGTCAAGAGTGCATTCCTAAATGGTGAACTTCAAGAAGAAGTCTACGTGGAGCAACCCCCAGGTTTTGTCAATCCAACCTCTCTGATTATGTTTATAGATTAGATAAAGCCTTATATGGACTTAAACAAGCACCTAGAGCATGGTATAAAACATTAACCAACTTTCTTATTGAAAAAGGATTCACTAGAGGTAGTGTAGATGTAAGAACCCGAATTTTCAGATATTATTAAATAAGAATTTAATAAATAAAATTCTTAAACCATGAGGTGGGTTCGAATAAGAGTATATATATGAGATATGAGGTATGTGGTATTATATTACATAGGGTAATATGAACTATGTAATATGTGTTTTGTGATTTATAAATATACTATTAATGTATATTTGTTATTTAGCGTAGAGACGATTCAGTGGAGATAAAGGAAGTGGATAAATTCCTATCGATATTAAATAATTTATATAGTTATTTTATCATAGTAAATTGGTGACATTAAATATCCTTAATGTATAAATCACCATATTCTTGTGTATGTGTATTAATAACTAGTATGTTTATAATATAAGTTCTTAATAGCACTTAAGCTATCCGTGAATAGGTTTGGATAGTGAAGCATGAGTTAGTTAAGGGAATTAACTAATAAGAATAAATATTAGTTAATATAAGTTGTGAGTTATATTATGGAATAATATAATGTCAGTATTGAATCTTAATTAACTATGATGATATAGTACAATGTTTAATTTACTTAAGTAAAGGAGTGAATTAATATGTGTGTTGAATATGTAATTATAGTTGATACTTTTTATATGTATTACTTAGAGTGGTAATATGTGAGAAAGTCTAATGTGCGAATAACGTTAAATATATATACGTTATTAAAGGGAGATGGAAATCATTATATCTTTAAATGTATATTTGAAGAAATTATTTTGGGGAACAATTTATAGAAAAGAAAGAGAAATAGTTATTATATATTTCTAATAAAGGATATTAAAATAATTTCTAAAATTGAATTATTTTAATAAAAAGGAGGAAATGTTATTTTTGAATAATAATATTACCTTATATGTTTTTGTATGAGGTGTGATTGGTTAATATAGTAAATATATTAAAACGTATTTGCTATATGTAATTAAATTGATGGAAACGATTTATTATAATAGATAATAAACTTATTATCTATTTTCTATATATAATATATGTACATGTGTCGTACATATAGTTATTTGATATTACATTAAGAATAATATCATGAGTCAATAAGTAAATTATTTTCTAATAATGAATGTCTTTATTCGGAGAAAACATAATATTTATGTTATGGCAAAATACATAATTTTTAATATATTTTTCAAGGGAGTTTAATTTATAAAAGAAAACTAAGTTATTTTAATAACTTGAGTTGCTATAGTACCGTAAGTGTAAGAACCCGAATTTTTAGATATTATTAAATAAGGATTTAATAAATAAAATTCTTAAACTGTGAGATGGGTTCGAATAATAATATATATATGTGATATGAGGTATGTGGTATTATATTACATAGGATAATATGGACTATGTAAAATGTGTTTTTGTGATTTATAAATATATTATTAATATATATTTGTTACTTATCGTAGAGACAATCCAGTTGAGGTAAAGGAAGTGGATAAATTCCTATCGTTATTAAATAATTTATAGAATTATTTTATCATAGCAAGTTGGTGACATTAAATATCCTTAATGTATAATCACCATATTCTTGAGTATGTGTATTAATAACTAGTATGTTTATAATATAAGTTATTAATAGCACTTAAGCTATCCGTGAATAGGTTTGGATAGTGAAGAATGAGTTAGTTAAGGGAATTAACTAATAAGAATAAATATTAGTTAATATAAGTTGTGAGTTATATTATGGAATAATATAATGTCAGTATTGAACCTTAATTAACTATGATGATATAGTACAATGTTTAATTTACTTAAGTAAATGAGTGAATTAATATGTGTGTTGAATATGTAATTATAGTTCGTACTTTTATATATATTACTTAGAATAGTAATATGTGAGAGAGTCTAATGTGCGAATAACGTTAAATATATATACGTTATTAAAGGGAGATGGAAATCATTATATCTTTAAATGAATATTTGAAGAAATTGTTTTGGGAACAATTTATAGAAAAGAAAGAGAAATAGTTATTATATATTTCTAATAAAGGATATTAAAATAATTTCTAAAATTGAATTATTTTAATAAAAGGAGGAAATGTTATTTCTGAATAATAATATTACCTTATATGTTTTTGTATGAGGTGTGTTTGGTTAATATAGTAAATATATTAAAACGTATTTGCTATATGTAATTAAATTGATGGAAACGATTTATTATAATAGAAAATAAACTTATTATCTATTTTCTATATATAATATATGTACATGTGTCGTACATATAGTTATTTGATATTACATTAAGAATAATATCATGAGTCAATAAGTAAATTATTTTCTAATAATGAATGTCTTTATTCGGAGAAAACATAATATTTATGTTATGGCAAAATACATAATTTTTAATATATTTTTCAAGGGAGTTTAATTTATAAAAGAAAACTAAGTTATTTTAATAACTTGAGTTGCTATAGTACCGTAAGTGTAAGAACCCGAATTTTTAGATATTATTAAATAAGGATTTAATAAATAAAATTCTTAAACTGTGAGATGGGTTCGAATAATAATATATATATGTGATATGAGGTATGTGGTATTATATTACATAGGATAATATGGACTATGTAAAATGTGTTTTTGTGATTTATAAATATATTATTAATATATATTTGTTACTTATCGTAGAGACGATCCAGTTGAGGTAAAGGAAGTGGATAAATTCCTATCGTTATTAAATAATTTATAGAATTATTTTATCATAGCAAGTTGGTGACATTAAATATCCTTAATGTATAATCACCATATTTTTGAGTATGTGTATTAATAACTAGTATGTTTATAATATAAGTTATTAATAGCACTTAAGCTATCTGTGAATAGGTTTGGATAGTGAAGAATGAGTTAGTTAAGGGAATTAACTAATAAGAATAAATATTAGTTAATATAAGTTGTGAGTTATATTATGGAATAATATAATGTTAGTATTGAACCTTAATTAACTATGATGATATAGTACAATGTTTAATTTACTTAAGTAAAGGAGTGAATTAATATGTGTGTTGAATATGTAATTATAGTTCGTACTTTTATATATATTACTTAGAATAGTAATATGTGAGAGAGTCTAATGTGCGAATAACGTTAAATATATATACGTTATTAAAGGGAGATGGAAATCATTATATCTTTAAATGAATATTTGAAGAATTTGTTTTGGGAACAATTTATAGAAAAGAAAGAGAAATAGTTATTATATATTTCTAATAAAGGATATTAAAATAATTTCTAAAATTGAATTATTTTAATAAAAGGAGGAAATGTTATTTCTGAATAATAATATTACCTTATATGTTTTTGTATGAGGTGTGTTTGGTTAATATAGTAAATATATTAAAACGTATTTGCTATATGTAATTAAATTGATGGAAACGATTTATTATAATAGAAAATAAACTTATTATCTATTTTCTATATATAATATATGTACATGTGTCGTACATATAGTTATTTGATATTACATTAAGAATAATATCATGAGTCAATAAGTAAATTATTTTCTAATAATGAATGTCTTTATTCGGAGAAAACATAATATTTATGTTATGGCAAAATACATAATTTTTAATATATTTTTCAAGGGAGTTTAATTTATAAAAGAAAACTAAGTTATTTTAATAACTTGAGTTGCTATAGTACCGTAAGTGTAAGAACCCGAATTTTTAGATATTATTAAATAAGGATTTAATAAATAAAATTCTTAAACTGTGAGATGGGTTCGAATAATAATATATATATGTGATATGAGGTATGTGGTATTATATTACATAGGATAATATGGACTATGTAAAATGTGTTTTTGTGATTTATAAATATATTATTAATATATATTTGTTACTTATCGTAGAGACGATCCAGTTGAGGTAAAGGAAGTGGATAAATTCCTATCGTTATTAAATAATTTATAGAATTATTTTATCATAGCAAGTTGGTGACATTAAATATCCTTAATGTATAATCACCATATTCTTGAGTATGTGTATTAATAACTAGTATGTTTATAATATAAGTTATTAATAGCACTTAAGCTATCTGTGAATAGGTTTGGATAGTGAAGAATGAGTTAGTTAAGGGAATTAACTAATAAGAATAAATATTAGTTAATATAAGTTGTGAGTTATATTATGGAATAATATAATGTCAGTATTGAACCTTAATTAACTATGATGATATAGTACAATGTTTAATTTACTTAAGTAAAGGAGTGAATTAATATGTGTGTTGAATATGTAATTATAGTTCGTACTTTTATATATATTACTTAGAATAGTAATATGTGAGAGAGTCTAATGTGCGAATAACGTTAAATATATATACGTTATTAAAGGGAGATGGAAATCATTATATCTTTAAATGAATATTTGAAGAAATTGTTTTGGGAACAATTTATAGAAAAGAAAGAGAAATAGTTATTATATATTTCTAATAAAGGATATTAAAATAATTTCTAAAATTGAATTATTTTAATAAAAGGAGGAAATGTTATTTTTGAATAATAATATTACCTTATATGTTTTTGTATGAGGTGTGTTTGGTTAATATAGTAAATATATTAAAACGTATTTGCTATATGTAATTAAATTGATGGAAACGATTTATTATAATAGAAAATAAACTTATTATCTATTTTCTATATATAATATATGTACATGTGTCGTACATATAGTTATTTGATATTATATTAAGAATAATATCATGAGACAATAAGTAAATTATTTTCTAATAACGAATGTGCTTATTTGGAGAAAACATAATATTTTATGATATGGCTAAATACATAATTTTAAATGTATTTTCAAGGGAGTTTGATTAATGAAAGGAAACTAAGTTATTTTAATATATTAAATAACTTAAGTTATTATTTGATCGTGAATATTATTATTGGAATAATTAATAGAGTATATATTAATTATTATAAGCGTAAAGGTTATACTTATTATAAGTATAATTAATTGAAGTAATTTAACATTTTAATAGCTTGAGTTATTATATTTCCGTAAAGGTTATATATAATATTTGAATATTCGATTTGTAAAATATTTATATGTGGACCTTGGATTTAATAGTTCTAATTTAATTGAACATGTTATAAGTAGTAATGTGGTGAGAGATGAGTAAGTGATGAGAATAATAATAAGCTTGAGATTAAGCTTGCGAGAGATGCCTTGTGTGGCACAATAATAGATTCAGTAATGAATTGACTAATTTAATGATGGAGGAATTATTAATTAAACAATTAATCTAAATTAATTGTTAATTGTTATTATGATAGTATGTTAAATTATTATGGCTAGTGATAGTATAATAATAAGGAAATCGATTATAAGTATAATCGGATTTGTGATGAGATAAATTGTCTTCTAATATTAATTATTGTTATAAATAATATACTATTATCAAGTAATTATTTGATAATATGATGATTAATGAGTAAATGATTTATAAATATAAAAAGATTTATATTTATTTAACGTGATAATAAATCATATAAAGTGTTAATCAATTAGCATGGGAATTATAATTCCATGGATTAATGAGAAATGGATTAATTAATATTATTATTAATTAATTGATAAGATAAGTAATTTATTAATTTCTATGTGCAACCATGCGATATTAAAGTATAACGTATGATAGTTAACTATATGTTATGCGAAGTATAAAGTGCAATGCGACTATGCTATATATGAATATAAACTATATAGTAAAGTTTATTAAGTTGTAAGAGGTACATGAAATGTGGGTGTGACAATGTGTATATTAAGTATACAATAAAATAATATATCATAGATATATTGTAAACAATTAATGATAATTAATAATAAATAAGACAATACACTGTGTTGGTACCCGAAAGAATTATATCCGGTGGGATGAACTGTTGTGATAATGAATAATACCCAATAGATTTACATTCGGTATTAGTAAAATGTACATGGATTATATGTTGGTGTATATGTACCTATTTGTTACATTGTATTTAGAAGTGGACTTGTGACTTAAGTATATACTATATGTATATCTATGTAAAACATAAGCATTGTATTTTAAATTTGCAAGTTGATATTGCTGAAAATGAGCTTGTCCCAATATTAGAGTCCCTCCTCTTCTTCTCCTTCACGTGAACACCACATGGCTACTACTCTATATTTTTTCTCAAACTCAGCAATGTATAGCTTATGATTATGGGGGAGTGGAGATAATGATGGGATTCACCAACCTTCTACCTAATCTACATGAACCATTAGACACTTGCTCAACCCATGGGATTGGTTTGGAGGATTATTGCAATATCTGTGTATCAATTCTTCTATAAATAAGACTCTCAGCTTCTTTATTGCATTTGCTGAGAGTTGTATTGGCTAAGGAATTTATAGAGAGTAAGAATGCATTAGTAATATAGCAACATTTTGAGTTGAAGATTTCAGCAAGCTTGATACACATTAGCAGAGGTATAACACCTCATGTTCTTCAATTCATGTTTTCTGCAATTTCTAAGATTTCTAATTCTTGAATTTATTCATGATAATGTGATCAAGAATTGTTTGTTAGTTGATATGTGGGCTGATATATATGTTAGTATGGCTAGTAGCTTTTCTGGAATGAATTTTGTAGGAAATTTCTGAGATGGGTCTGTAGAATTGCCGAGCAGAAAGCTGCTCTGTTTCTGGCCGACCAACTGCGCAGCTGCGCCAGTTTTGTACTGGCCAGCAGCGCAGCTACGCCGGTACCAGACTTGAGTTGGGCAAGGCCCTGCGCAGCTGCGCCAGTTTTGAACTGGGGCTCTGCGCAGCTGCGCCGGGACCAGTTTCTGGGTTTTGTTTTCTGTTGCAGGTTCTGTTATATGCTAGCATAAGTTATATAATTAGAACAAGCATGTGGACATAGATAACATACATATATGATTACCTTGATATGAAATGAGCATGTGTAACGATATTAGTACACACGATTGAAGAAAAACTTATAGTTTTGAAATGAAACTTATAGTTTCGATTGTGAACTTGGACACATATGTAATATGTATATAATCTGATATTTTAAACATGATAGTATGGTTTATATTGACATGAATTGCATGCTTAAAGTATTAACCGTACACTAGTATTAGAAGTTAAGACAATTTTCGAAATGATAAACTTAAGACTTTCGAAAACGAACTTAACCAAGACTAATGTCTTTTAGATTCTGACCATTTGAGAATATTTATGTGGTTTAAATATGAGTTTCTAGTGTATATGAAATACATATAGATGCCATGCATGTACTATGATTCCTTGTTGACTTAGTGTGATTTCCAATGAAAAGCTAAGGACATCAATTACCATATGAATTATGTTGTGATCATGCAAGCATATGCATTAGGATGTCATTATGCCTATAGACATGTTGACATGAGCATCATTTGATGGAGCATGGATATCACCTATGCCAACGCATTCAAGAAATAAAATTCTAAAGCATAAACTATGTGATTAACATATACATGTGTGATGAACGCACGAGCATGTATACTTAGTATTGTTAAGCCTCTTTATGTAGTAATATGACATTAGTGGTTTACCCTTGAGGCATGAACTTAATTTACTTAAGGTATATGAAAGTCCGGCATGAATGCCATATGATTTTGACTTATAATGAGCATGCTAGGTTTTAAAACTTGAGTTAATGCCCTTATATACATGTATACATGATGAACATAGTAGCCTTGCATGACTAGTTAAGTATGACAAAGATTTTGAAAGGTGAAACTTAGAAAGTTTGAATGTAATGGTTTCGATAAGATTTGAGAAACGTAAGAGCAATATGGATTATAGATTTATGAGTTTGCAATATGTGTCGAACACTTAAATAGTTAAGTGGTTAATATTGATATTGAGTATGGTTAAGATATCACTATACGTACCTAACGATACTAAACGTATGATAAGAAAGTGAAACAAGGTTCTAAGAAACAAGTTAGACAACAATGTAACCTTTGTTATTACATTGAGAATGTGTGGATGCATATAACTGATGAGTGTGATCTCTATGGTTAATATAACTGTGTAGGATTACACAAAGTGCAGAGATTCTTAAGCAGTTAAGTCGTAGTTGTTAAACTACGAATCAGGCAAGTCTTTCAGTTCCTATTTGATATATGAATTCAATAACTGTTAGTTGAATTATATTATGCTGTGATAATATGAACTTATATATGAACTGTATATGAGATATAAATGAGATTGAAAGTTGATCTTTGATGATATACTTGTTATGTGAAAAGTAACATGCGTAGTAGATATAAACTATTTATAAATGCATGAACTGAGTATGATGTTATATGCTATGTGATGCATGAGGACTGTTAGAATTGCTGAGCTGTCGAGCTCACTCTTGCAAATATCCACTTTTACAGGTTAAGGATTCACGGTAAAGATTTCGTACTTCTTGATTAATAAAGATAGATAGTATCGTATTGAAGAATATTACTTAGATTATTGTCTGGACCATGTTTAGATTCTAGATGATGTACTCGATAGTTGCTTACACTGTTTAATACTTGTTGTATTGTAAGAATGTATTAATTAATACATAGAGGATATCGAGTTGAGTTGTAAATGTTTATACGATAACTCAAATAGGATGAATCATATTATAAAGTTGATTCAGGGATTGTAATTGATTCAAGTTATGAAATCAATAAAAGATTTTTATTCAAAGGATATTGAAAAGTTTAAATTACTCCGTATTTTAGTAACATCGAATATGATGTAAAGACGAGATCTTGGATATGAATAGAATTTATATTCTAAATTGTAATAAACAAAGTTGTATTCTTTTACTAATGATAAAAGATATAATAATTTGGCGATAATAGTATCGTGACTGCACCGAATCCGAGGTTTCGAAGGAACGTGGATTTGGGGGCGTCCCAGGTTGGTATAAAAGCTATAGGTTATAAACCTTAGGTAAGTGTACCTTAGACTATAGCCTGAGAGAGGGAAAGATAAGATTAAAATATATACGTGAAGATTCAAAGAAGAATCTCGAAATATCTTGAGAATGAGAATCAGGAGTTTCCTAACTCCGGTAATGAAAATGCTAAGATGATGTCTATAAGATGTATATGACGAAGATAATGAGAATGAACTCAGATGGAGTTTGGTTGATAATAGGGAAAGAACCCTAAGGTATAGTGATGATCACGACTTGATCAGATTGAACTGTGAAATGATAGATAGTCTGTAATGACTAAGTATGTATAGCTTGATGCTATAAGAGAATGTACTATGATAAAGTACGAGATAAACTCATGAGGAGTTGTATGTGGTGAAACATAGAAAGCTCGTAATGAGCAAGTGATAGAGTAAGATATAGTTAAGTGTTGGAATTCCATTGAGGACTCATGTGATGGCTTAGTTGTACAAACTTTTGTATGGGCAGAAGTTTTGTGCTTGCACTGAGTACGTCACATTGATAATCGTTGGAATGTTAGTGTCGCGGTATCATTATACATATGGTGGAAAGGTGATTCTTTTCTCATATTTATTTTGATAGATAGAGGTTTCTAAGATATAATTAGATAATATTAAGATTAGGTGCGAGTTCTTAAAACTCATGCCTATGACAAGTTCGTGACTCATAATCGTATGATGGGACCCCTCAGCGAATGGACGACTTTGGTCTGACTAGGATAAGTTCCTACACCCATATGATTGTGGTAAGTTCCTGAACTTCCATGGTGTGGTATGTTGGTGAACTGTACTGAGAATAGATATATTATATAAGAGTTTTGGAATAGTAAGCATTGATGGTGGTAAGAGATTGAAGCGATGGAGAAATTGGATTTTCCTAAATCCTCTAGCTACGCTAGATTTTCAATATTTATTGACTTCGTGCTAGTGTTTGCACTTCGGATTTCTTGAGAAAATATTGGGTCAGGTAACTGAACTAATGAGTTTTAAAAACAACACCGTTATTCGTATGTCTACGCTATTTGTTTCGGCTAAGATAAAAATGATTTGACAATCTTTCAAAATATATTTTAACCTTGTGCATCATTTGATATGATGTAGAATGGTAAACGATGGAGTCATCAATGCAATCGAACCTAGTATTGGTTGTGATCGAAAGATCGTCAGCCCACTATGGTATGTTGTAATATGACAAAGTCATAAAATGGCGGAATCCTCAACGTACTACTAATCTAGTATGGTATCATGACGTCATAAAACGGTTTTTGGTTTTTTCTTTCGAATTATGAAAAGTTGACTAAATTATTTCGATTGATGTTCGGATTATTGATAAGAGTCTAAGCTATTTGATTCGGCTAGGCGACTTTGAAAAGAGATTATAGAATTCAAGCATTCTTGTGTATTTATGCCAAACCAGATTGCTCTGGTGCGGATTTAGATGTTGAAAAGCTGAGGTGAACAACCCTATAAAGGGGACATGTTTTCGGGGACAATGGTTCCGAGCATAACGCATATAGTCGTTACAAAACACTACGTTGCGGCCCAACATAGTGGTACAATAGGCTGGCCACCTAGAGTACGCGTGGAGGGTGTTTTCAGTCTTTGTGATTGATAAACACTCTGGTTTGCGGTGTGAAGAATTGTGTTGAAGCATTAGTAAACCTGTGGAAAAGTTCACGGTCTTGTGACCCCTCAGCATAAATTGGAATCTGAGTTATTCATACTACTTCCCGATTATTGAAAAATCGTGGAAGATTCTTATTCTTCTAAAGGATGAATGTAGTAAGTAGATGCTCCTTAGAAAGGAGAAAGTGGTAGAATGAGATTGAGAAAGTTATAGTAATAATAAAACTTCTGAAAAGAGAATGAATAAAATTATTCAAGAGAATATGTAATATTCGGAATAGCACCGAGTAGAGGAAGTTTCGGTGATTCCGAGGACGGAATCCTTATAAGGGGGAGAGGATGTAAGAACCCGAATTTTTAGATATTATTAAATAAGGATTTAATAAATAAAATTCTTAAACTGTGAGAAGGGTTCGAATAATAATATATATATGTGATATGAGGTATGTGGTATTATATTACATAGGATAATATGGACTATGTAAAATGTGTTTTTGTGATTTATAAATATATTATTAATATATATTTGTTACTTATCGTAGAGACGATCCAGTTGAGGTAAAGGAAGTGGATAAATTCCTATCGTTATTAAATAGTTTATAGAATTATTTTATCATAGCAAGTTGGTGACATTAAATATCCTTAATGTATAATCACCATATTCTTGAGTATGTGTATTAATAACTAGTATGTTTATAATATAAGTTATTAATAGCACTTAAGCTATCTGTGAATAGGTTTGGATAGTGAAGCATGAGTTAGTTAAGGGAATTAACTAATAAGAATAAATATTAGTTAATATAAGTTGTGAGTTATATTATGGAATAATATAATGTCAGTATTGAACCTTAATTAACTATGATGATATAGTACACTGTTTAATTTACTTAAGTAAAGGAGTGAATTAATATGTGTGTTGAATATGTAATTATAGTTCGTACTTTTATATATATTACTTAGAATAGTAATATGTGAGAGAGTCTAATGTGCGAATAACGTTAAACATATATAAGTTATTAAAGGGAGATGGAAATCATTATATCTTTAAATGAATATTTGAAGAAATTGTTTTGGGAACAATTTATAGAAAAGAAAGAGAAATAGTTATTATATATTTCTAATAAAGGATATTAAAATAATTTCTAAAATTGAATTATTTTAATAAAAGGAGGAAATGTTATTTTTGAATAATAATATTACTTTATATGTTTTTGTATGAGGTGTGTTTGGTTAATATAGTAAATATATTAAAACGTATTTGCTATATGTAATTAAATTGATGGAAACGATTTATTATAATAGAAAATAAACTTATTATCTATTTTCTATATATAATATATGTACATGTGTCGTACATATAGTTATTTGATATTATATTAAGAATAATATCATGAGACAATAAGTAAATTATTTTCTAATAACGAATGTGCTTATTTGGAGAAAACATAATATTTTATGATATGGCTAAATACATAATTTTAAATGTATTTTCAAGGGAGTTTGATTAATGAAAGGAAACTAAGTTATTTTAATATATTAAATAACTTAAGTTATTATTTGATCGTGAATATTATTATTGGAATAATTAATAGAGTATATATTAATTATTATAAGCGTAAAGGTTATACTTATTATAAGTATAATTAATTGAAGTAATTTAACATTTTAATAGCTTGAGTTATTATATTTCCGTAAAGGTTATATATAATATTTAAATATTCGATTTGTAAAATATTTATATGTGGACCTTGGATTTAATAGTTCTAATTTAATTGAACATGTTATAAGTAGTAATGTGGTGAGAGATGAGTAAGTGATGAGAATAATAATAAGCTTGAGATTAAGCTTGTGAGAGATGTCTTGTGTGGCACAATAATAGATTCAGTAATGAATTGACTAATTTAATGATGGAGGAATTATTAATTAAACAATTAATCTAAATTAATTGTTAATTGTTATTATGATAGTATGTTAAATTATTATGGCTAGTGATAGTATAATAATAAGGAAATCGATTATAAGTATAATCGGATTTGTGATGAGATAAATTGTCTTCTAATATTAATTATTGTTATAAACAATATACTATTATCAAGTAATTATTTGATAATATGATGATTAATGAGTAAATGATTTATAAATATAAAAAGATTTATATTTATTTAACGTGATAATAAATCATATAAAGTGTTAATCAATTAGCATGGGAATTATAATTCCATGGATTAATGAGAAATGGATTAATTAATATTATTATTAATTAATTGATAAGATAAGTAATTTATTAATTTCTATGTGCAACCATGCGATATTAAAGTATAACGTATGATAGTTAACTATATGTTATGCGAAGTATAAAGTGCAATGCGACTATGCTATATATGAATATAAACTATATAGTAAAGTTTATTAAGTTGTAAGAGGTACATGAAATGTGGGTGTGACAATGTGTATATTAAGTATACAATAAAATAATATATCATAGATATATTGTAAACAATTAATAAAAATTAATAATAAATAAGACAATACACTGTGTTGGTACCCGAAAGAATTATATCCGGTGGGATGAACTGTTGTGATAATGAATAATACCCAATAGATTTACATTCGGTATTAGTAAAATGTACATGGATTATATGTTGGTGTATATGTACCTATTTGTTACATTGTATTTAGAAGTGGACTTGTGACTTAAGTATATACTATATGTATATATATGTAAAACATAAGCATTGTATTTTAAATTTGCAAGTTGATATTGCTGAAAATGAGCTTGTCCCAATATTAGAGTCCCTCCTCTTCTTCTCCTTCACGTGAACACCACATGGCTACTACTCTATATTTTTTCTCAAACTCAGCAATGTATAGCTTATGATTATGGGGGAGTGGAGATAATGATGGGATTCACCAACCTTCTACCTAATCTACATGAACCATTAGACACTTGCTCAACCCATGGGATTGGTTTGGAGGATTATTGCAATATCTGTGTATCAATTCTTCTATAAATAAGACTCTCAGCTTCTTCATTGCATTTGCTGAGAGTTGTATTGGCTAAGGAATTTATAGAGAGTAAGCATGCATTAGTAATATAGCAACATTTTGAGTTGAAGATTTCAGCAAGCTTGATACACATTAGCAGAGGTATACCACCTCATGTTCTTCAATTCATGTTTTCTGCAATTTCTAAGATTTCTAATTCTTGAATTTGTTCATGATAATGTGATCAAGAATTGTTTGTTAGTTGATATGTGGGCTGATATATATGTTAGTATGGCTAGTAGCTTGTCTGGAATGAATTTCGTAGGAAATTTCTGAGATGGGTCTGTAGAATTGCCGAGCAGAAAGCTGCTCTGTTTCTGGCCGACCAACTGCGCAGCTGCGCCAGTTTTGTACTGGCCAGCAGCGCAGCTACGCCGGTACCAGACTTGAGTTGGGCAAGGCCCTGCGCAGCTGCGCCAGTTTTGAACTGGGGCTCTGCGCAGCTGCGCCGGGACCAGTTTCTGGGTTTTGTTTTCTGTTGCAGGTTCTGTTATATGCTAGCATAAGTTATATAATTAGAACAAGCATGTGGACATAGATAACATACATATATGATTACCTTGATATGAAATGAGCATGTGTAACGATATTAGTACACACGATTGAAGAAAAACTTATAGTTTTGAAATGAAACTTATAGTTTCGATTGTGAACTTGGACACATATGTAATATGTATATAATCTGATATTTTAAACATGATAGTATGGTTTATATTGACATGAATTGCATGCTTAAAGTATTAACCGTACACTAGTATTAGAAGTTAAGACAATTTTCGAAATGATAAACTTAAGACTTTCGAAAACGAACTTAACCAAGACTAATGTCTTTTAGATTCTGACCATTTGAGAATATTTATGTGGTTTAAATATGAGTTTCTAGTGTATATGAAATACATATAGATGCCATGCATGTACTATGATTCCTTGTTGACTTAGTGTGATTTCCAATGAAAAGCTAAGGACATCAATTACCATATGAATTATGTTGTGATCATGCAAGCATATGCATTAGGATGTCATTATGCCTATAGACATGTTGACATGAGCATCATTTGATGGAGCATGGATATCACCTATGCCAACGCATTCAAGAAATAAAATTCTAAAGCATAAACTATGTGATTAACATATACATGTGTGATGAACGCACGAGCATGTATACTTAGTATTGTTAAGCCTCTTTATGTAGTAATATGACATTAGTGGTTTACCCTTGAGGCATGAACTTAATTTACTTAAGGTATATGAAAGTCCGGCATGAATGCCATATGATTTTGACTTATAATGAGCATGCTAGGTTTTAAAACTTGAGTTAATGCCCTTATATACATGTATACATGATGAACATAGTAGCCTTGCATGACTAGTTAAGTATGACAAAGATTTTGAAAGGTGAAACTTAGAAAGTTTGAATGTAATGGTTTCGATAAGATTTGAGAAACGTAAGAGCAATATGGATTATAGATTTATGAGTTTGCAATATGTGTCGAACACTTAAATAGTTAAGTGGTTAATATTGATATTGAGTATGGTTAAGATATCACTATACGTACCTAACGATACTAAACGTATGATAAGAAAGTGAAACTAAGGTTCTAAGAAACAAGTTAGACAACAATGTAACCTTTGTTATTACATTGAGAATGTGTGGATGCATATAACTGATGAGTGTGATCTCTATGGTTAATATAACTGTGTAGGATTACACAAAGTGCAGAGATTCTTAAGCAGTTAAGTCGTAGTTGTTAAACTACGAATCAGGCAAGTCTTTCAGTTCCTATTTGATATATGAATTCAATAACTGTTAGTTGAATTATATTATGCTGTGATAATATGAACTTATATATGAACTGTATATGAGATATAAATGAGATTGAAAGTTGATCTTTGATGATATACTTGTTATGTGAAAAGTAACATGCGTAGTAGATATAAACTAGTTTATAAATGCATGAACTGAGTATGATGTTATATGCTATGTGATGCATGAGGACTGTTAGAATTGCTGAGCTGTCGAGCTCACTCTTGCAAATATCCACTTTTACAGGTTAAGGATTCACGGTAAATATTTCGTGCTTCTTGATTGATAAAGATAGATAGTATCGTATTGAAGAATATTACTTAGATTATTGTCTGGACCATGTTTAGATTCTAGATGATGTACTCGATAGTTGCTTACACTGTTTAATACTTGTTGTATTGTAAGAATGTATTAATTAATACATAGAGGATATCGAGTTGAGTTGTAAATGTTTATACGATAACTCAAATAGGATGAATCATATTATAAAGTTGATTCAGGGATTGTAATTGATTCAATGTTATGAAATCAATAAAAGATTTTTATTCAAAGGATATTGAAAAGTTTAAATTACTCCGTATTTTAGTAACATCGAATATGATGTAAAGACGAGATCTTGGATATGAATAGAATTTATATTCTAAATTGTAATAAACAAAGTTGTATTCTTTTACTAATGATAAAAGATATAATAATTTGGCGATAATAGTATCGTGACTGCACCGAATCCGAGGTTTCGAAGGAACGTGGATTTGGGGGCGTCACAGTAAGTGTTATAAATAATATTTGACTATTCTATTTGTAATATATTTATATGTGGACCTTGGACTTAATAGTTCTAATTTAATTGAACATGTTATAAGTAGTAATGTGGTGAGAGATGAGAAAGTGATGAGAATAATAATAAGCTTAAGATTAAGCTTGTGGGAGATGCCTTGTGTGGCACGATAGTAGATTCGTTGATGAATTAATTAATTTAAGGATGGAGGAATTATTCATTAAACAATTAATCTATATTAATTGTTATTATTAATGGTATGATGAATTATTATTATTGCGAGTGATAGCATGATAATAAGTTATTGATTATGAATATAATTGGAAATTGTATTAATGAAGGAATTTCTACGTGAACGATTAATCAAATATTAATTGTTATTGCTATTATGAGGAATAGTATATTAATGAAGATTAATTGATGATGTGTCGATTATTATTATTGCAAATAATATAATAATAATAAGCAACTTGTTTATAAATGTAATAAGATTTATATTTATTTAACGTGATAATTAACTATATAAATGTTAATTAATTGTTATAGAGATTAATAATTATATTGATTGATGAGGGATGAATTAATTAATTAATTATATTTGCTCAACTAGTTGATATGTGCAAAGGATGTGATAATTTAAAAGTATAACATATGGTAATGACACATGTGTTATATAAAGTGTAGTGCAACACATAAGTGTGACCATACAATTATGTATAAACTATATTATATAATGCAATGTGACGCATTAATATAGCTATATATTATATATATAGACTATATAGTAAGATTGGTTGCATTAAGAAAGTTACATAATAATGTTGCTTATGTAACATGATGTGTGTGGGTAGACCTTAATGTATACCCTATTACCTTATATTAATATCAATAAATAATTGTGAATTGATAATGTATGCAATAAGTTATTATAACTGTAATGATAACCGTTATGATAATTAATAACCGTTATGATAATACCCAATTGAATTATATTCGGTGTTAAGAAAATATACATGGATTATATGTGGTATATATGTAACCTACTTGATATATTGTAATTAGAAACTACAATTGTATTTCATTTATAACCTAGGTGTTTATAAAATGAAATGTGATATAGTCTTAGTAAGAGGTAGACTATATATATTTGTAACATTAGTATGTTGCTTTCATGTTGCTGAGATTAATCTTTGTTCCAAATTGAGTGCCCACCTTCACTTCTTCTTCACGTGATAACTCTAAGGCTAGTCTACTCCTATGTGCATCAAACTCAGCAAACTTAGATAGCATTATAGCAAATAATCAATGGGGGAGTGGGTATCATGATGATCTCCACCAACTCCTCTCAATCCAGTGTATTCTTCTTCTTCCCATTGGTTTGGAATGATGGGCAAAACCATAAACTGTGTAATGAATTGTCTATAAATGCAAGCTCTTCTCTTCTCCTCTTTCATTTGCTGAGAATTCCAAGTGAAGCTAGTATAGTATATTGAGATATAGAAAGAGAGAGATATCAGTTAAGAGAGGAATTCAAATTGCAGCAACTTGATTTCAGAGGTACATTCATGTTCATCTATTTCAAATTTCAAATTATTGAATTAAGCATGAATTTCATGATAATGTGATTTAAGTGTTAAATAAGTTGTTAGGCATGTTATTATGACAATATAGCATGGTTGGAATGATTTTTCGAAAGAAATTCTGAGTTTGGTTGTTAAAACTGCTGAAGCAGTTCAGTCTCTGGTTGGGCCGGACACCGGCGCAGCTGCGCCGGGTTTATGCCTGGGAACTGCGCCGCTGCGCAGGGTCCTGGAACTTGTTTTCTGTTTTGTTGCAGATTCTGTTATGTGCTATCATGAGATATCTCTTAAAGCAAACAAGTGAACTAGATTGACATGCATATATGACTATCTTAACGTAGCATGATGCATGTATGGCCATGTTAGTATGTGATATGGAAGGAAAACATGGTTTTAAAATAAACTTATAGTTTTAATATGAACTTTGACATGTGTGTGTCATGTGTGCATTCTGATTTTTGTGAACACAATCGTATGGTTTATATTGACATGAAATACATAATTTAAGTGTTAATCGTACACTAGCTTACGTGAGTGAAGGATTCAAGAGGTTTTCAATAAAAACTTAAAGACTTTTTGAAATAAACTTGACCAAGACTTACGTCTTTTAGATTCTGACCATGTGAGAACATTTATGTGGTTTAGATATGTGTTTCGAGTGCACATGAGTTATATGTTGAGATGCCTTGCATGTACTAAGATTAGTGTACTTTTCAAAGAAAGATTTGAATGTGAAAACTAATATCATCAAGTACTAAGTGAACTTACGTTATGAACATGCAAGCATGTATATTAGGATTTCATTGTGCCTATAGACATGTTGACATAAGCATCATGTGATGAAACATGGATTTCACCTATGCACGCATATTCATAGAAAATGAATTTCTAAAGCATAAACTATGTGATTAACATATACATGTGTGATATACGCACGAGCATGCATACTTAGTATTGTTTAGCCTCGTGGTGTGTTGATATGACTTTAGTAATGGACCATTAATAACATGGGCTTGATTTGTTTAAAGTTTATCGGCATATGGCCTTAATTGGATTAGGATGAGCATGCTAGGTTTCGAACTTGAAATTATAACCATAGAGCATACGTATTGATTAATATCAGTAACTTGAATGATATTGATTGAACTCGGGTGATCCAGCAGAACGAAATTTCATTCCTGGTTTGATCAGTGAGTGGCGCAGCTGCGCCACTCTTAAGGCCAATACCTGCGCAGCTGCGCTAGCCTGTTTTCAAGATTTGTGCAGTCTGTTTGTTCTTGGTTTTAGTGGTAGATGGGCATGTGTATGTAGAGAATGGTAGTAAGTACGTATGGTTAAAGTATACTTATACGTACATAGTTATTCTAAGAATATGATAAGAAAGTAAGACGAAGGTTCTAAGAACCAAGTTAGACAACAATGTAATACTAATTATTATATTGAGAATGTATGGAAGTGTATAACTGATAAGTGTGATCTCTATGATTAATATAACTGTGTAGGATTACACGAAGTGCAGATATTCTTAAGCAGTTAAGTCGTAGTTGTTAAACTACGAATCAGGCAAGTCTTTCAGTTCCTATTTGATATATGAATTTAATAACCGTTAGTTGAATTATATTATGCTGTGATAATGTGAACTTATATATGAACTGTATATGAGATATAAATGAGATTGAAAGTTGATCTTTGATGATATACTTGTTATGTGAAAAGTAACATGCGTAGTAAATATAAACTGTTTATAAATGCATGAACTAAGTATGATGTTATATGTGATGCATGAGGACTGTTAGAATTGCTGAGCTGTCGAGCTCACTCTTGCAAATAACCACTTTTGCAGGTTAAGGATTCACGATAAAGATTTCGTGCTTCTTGATTGATAAAGATAGATAGTATCGCATTGAAGAATATTACTTAGATTATTGTCTGAACCATGTTTAGATTCTAGATGATGTACTCGATAGTTGCTTACACTGTTTAATACTTGTTGTATTGTAAGAATGTATTAATTAATACGTAGAGGATATCGAGTTGAGTTGTAAATGTTTATACGATAACTCAGATAAGAAGGAATCATATTATATAGTTGATTCAAGAATTGTAATTGGTATCAAAGTTATGGAATCAATAAAAAGATTTTTATTCAAAGGATATTGAAAAATTTAAATTATTCTGTATTTTAGTAATATCGAATATGATGTAAAGACGAGATCTTGGATATGAATAGAATTTATATTCTAAATTATAATAAACAAAGTTGTATTCTTTTACTAATGATTAAAAGATGTAATAGTTTGACGATAGTAGTATCGTGACTGCACCGAATCCGAGGTTTCGAAGGAACGTGGATTTGGGGGCGTCACAGGTTGGTATCAAAGCTGTAGGTTATAAACCTTAGGTAAGTGTACCTTAGACTATAGCCTGAGAACGGAAAATATAAGATTAAAATATATACGTGAAGATTCAAAGAAGAATCTCGAAATATCTAGAGAATGAGAATCAGGAGTTTCCTAACTTCGGTAATAAAAATGTTAAGATGATGTCTATAAGATGTATATGACAAAGATAATGTGAATAAACTCAGATGGAGTTTGGTTGATAATAGGGAAAGAACCCTAAGGTAAACCGATGATCACGACGTGATCAGATTGAATTGTGAAATGATAGATAGTCTGTAATGACTAAGTGTGTATAGCTTGATGCTATGAGAGAATGTACTATAAAAAGTACGAGATGAACTCATGAGGAGTTGTATGTGGTGAAAAATAGAAAGCTCGTAACGAGCAAGTGATAGAGTAAGATAGAGTTAAGTGTAGGACTTCCATTGAGGACTCATGTGATGGCTTAGTTGTACAAACTTTTGTATGGGCAGAAGTTTTGTGCTTGCACTGAGTGCGTCACATTGATAATCGTTGGAATGTTAGTGTCGCGGTATCATTATACATATGGTGGAAAGGTGATTCTTTTCTCATATTTATTTTGATAGATAGAGGTTTCTAAGATATAATTAGATAATATTAAGATTAGGTGCGAGTTCTTAAAACTCATGCCTATGACAAGTT
Source organism: Panax stipuleanatus (assembly GCA_020205555.1). Lineage (NCBI taxonomy): Eukaryota > Viridiplantae > Streptophyta > Magnoliopsida > Apiales > Araliaceae > Panax > Panax stipuleanatus. Next base: position 25,564,571 of record CM035118.1, on the reverse strand, counting down.
CGTGACTCATAATCGTATGGTGGGACCCCTTAGCGAATGGACGACTTTGGTCTGACTAGGATAAGTTCCTCAACCCATATGATTGTGGTAGGTTCCTGAGCTTCCATGGTGTGGTAAGTTGGTGAACTGTACTGAGAATAGACATATTATATAAGAGTTTTGGAATAGTGAGCATTGATAGTGGTAAGAGATTGAAGCGATGGAGAAATTGGATTTTCCTAAATCCTCTAGCTACGCTAGATTTTCAATATTTATTGACTTTGTGCTAGTGTTTGCACTTCGGTTTTCTTGAGAAAACATTGGGTCAGGTAACTGAACTAATGAGTTTTAAAAAAACAACACCGTTATTCGTTTGTCTAAGCTATTTGTTTTGGCTAAGACAAAAATAATTTGAAAATCTTTCAAAATGTATTTTGACCATGTGCATCATTTGATATGATGTAGAAGGGTAAACGATGGAGTCATCAATGCAATCGAACCTAGTGTTGGTTGTGATCGAAAGATCATCAGCCCACTACGGTATGATGTAATATGACAAAGTCATAAAATGGCGGAATCCTCAACGTACAATTAAGTTGGTGCGGCATCATGACGTCATAAAATGGTTTTTTTTGGTTTTCTTTCGAATTATAAAAAGTTGACTAAATTATTTCGATTGATGTCTGAATTGTTGATGAGAGTCTAAGCCATTTGATTCGGCTAGGCGACTGTTGAAAAGAGATTATAGAATTCAAGCATTCTTATGTATTTATGCCAAACCAGATTGCTCTGGTGCGGATTCAGATGTTGAAGAGCTGAGGTGAACAACCCTATAAGGGAACATGTTTTCGGGGACAATGGTTCCGAGCGTAACGCATATAGTCGTTACAAAACACTACGTTGTGGCCCAACGTAGTGGTACAATAGGTTGGCCACCTAGAGTACGCGTGGAGGGTGTTTTCAGTCTTTGTGATTGATAAACACTCTGGTTTGCGGTGTGAAGAATTGTGTTGAAGCATTAGTAAGCCTGGAGAAAATTCATGGTCTTGTGACCCCTCAGCATAAATTGAAATCTGAGTTATTCATACTACTTCCCGATTATTGAAAAAAATCGTGAAAGATTCTTATTCTTCTAAGGGATGAATGTAGTAAGTAGAATGATCCTTAGAAAGGAGAAAATGGTAGAATGCGATTGAGAAGATTATAATAATAAAACTTCTGAAAAGATAATGGATAAAAGTATTCAAGAGAATATGTAATATTCGGAATAGCACCGAGTAGAGGAAGTTTCGGTGATTCCGAGGACGGAATCCTTATAAGGGGGAGAGGATGTAAGAACCCGAATTTTCAGATATTATTAAATAAGAATTTAATAAATAAAATTCTTAAACCATGAGGTGGGTTCGAATAAGAGTATATATATGAGATATGAGGTATGTGGTATTATATTACATAGGGTAATATGGACTATGTAATATGTGTTTTGTGATTTATAAATATACTATTAATGTATATTTGTTATTTAGCGTAGAGACGATTCAGTGGAGATAAAGGAAGTGGATAAATTCCTATCGATATTAAATAATTTATATAGTTATTTTATCATAGTAAGTTGGTGACATTAAATATCCTTAATGTATAAATCACCATATTCTTGTGTATGTGTATTAATAACTAGTATGTTTATAATATAAGTTATTAATAGCACTTAAGCTATCCGTGAATAGGTTTGGATAGTGAAGCATGAGTTAGTTAAGGGAATTAACTAATAAGAATAAATATTAGTTAATATAAGTTGTGAGTTATATTATGGAATAATATAATGTCAGTATTGAATCTTAATTAACTATGATGATATAGTACAATGTTTAATTTACTTAACAATGTTTAATTTACTTAAGTAAAGGAGTGAATTAATATGTGTGTTGAATATGTAATTATAGTTGATACTTTTTATATATATTACTTAGAGTGGTAATATGTGAGAAAGTCTAATGTGCGAATAACGTTAAATATATATACGTTATTAAAGGGAGATGGAAATCATTATATCTTTAAATGTATATTTGAAGAAATTATTTTGGGGAACAATTTATAGAAAAGAAAGAGAAATAGTTATTATATATTTCTAATAAAGGGTATTAAAATAATTTCTAATATTGAATTATTTTAATAAAAGGAGGAAATGTTATTTTTGAATAATAATATTACCTTATATGTTTTTGTATGAGGTGTGATTGGTTAATATAGTAAATATATTAAAACGTATTTGCTATATATAATTAAATTGATGGAAATAATTTATTATAATAGATAATAAACTTATTATCTATTTTTTATATATAATATATGTACATGTGTCGTACATATAGTTATTTGATATTACATTAAGAATAATATCATGAGTCAATAAGTAAATTATTTTCTAATAATGAATGTCTTTATTCGGAGAAAACATAATATTTATGTTATGGCAAAATACATAATTTTTAATATATTTTTCAAGGGAGTTTAATTTATAAAAGAAAACTAAGTTATTTTAATAACTTGATTTGCTATAGTACCGTAAGTGTTATAAATAATATTTGACTATTCTATTTGTAATATATTTATATGTGGACCTTGGACTTAATAGTTCTAATTTAATTGAACATGTTATAAGTAGTAATGTGGTGAGAGATGAGAAAGTGATGAGAATAATAATAAGCTTAAGATTAAGCTTGTGGGAGATGCCTTGTGTGGCACGATAGTAGATTCGTTGATGAATTAATTAATTTAAGGATGAAGGAATTATTCATTAAACAATTAATCTATATTAATTGTTATTATTAATGGTATGATGAATTATTATTATTGCGAGTGATAGCATGATAATAAGTATATTGATTATGAATATAATTGGAAATTGTATTAATGAAGGAATTTCTACGTGAACGATTAATCAAATATTAATTGTTATTGCTATTATGAGGAATAGTATATTAATGAGGATTAATTGATGATGTGTCGATTATTATTATTGCAAATAATAGAATAATAATAAGCAACTTGTTTATAAATGTAATAAGATTTATATTTATTTAACGTGATAATTAACTATATAAATGTTAATTAATTGTTATAGAGATTAATAATTACATTGATTGATGAGGGATGAATTAATTAATTAATTATATTTGCTCAACTAGTTGATATGTGCAAAGGATGTGATAATTTAAAAGTATAACATATGGTAATGACACATGTGTTATATAAAGTGTAGTGTAACACATAAGTGTGACCATACAATTATGTATAAACTATATTATATAATGCAATGTGACGCATTAATATAGCTATATATTATATATATAGACTATATAGTAAGATTGGTTGCATTAAGAGAGTTACATAATAATGTTGCTTATGTAACATGATGTGTGTGGGTAGACCTTAATGTATACCCTATTACCTTATATTAATATCAATAAATAATTGTGAATTGATAATGTATGCAATAAGTTATTATAACTGTAATGATAACCGTTATGATAATTAATAACCGTTATGATAATACCCAATTGAATTATATTCGGTGTTAAGAAAATGTACATGGATTATATGTGGTATATATGTAACCTACTTGATATATTGTAATTAGAAACTACAATTGTATTTCATTTATAACCTAGGTGTTTATAAAATGAAATATGATATAGTCTTAGTAAGAGGTAGACTATATATATTTGTAACATTAGTATGTTGCTTTCATGTTGCTGAGATTAATCTTTGTTCCAAATTGAGTGCCCACCTTCACTTCTTCTTCACGTGATAACTCTAAGGCTAGTCTACTCCTATGTGCATCAAACTCAGCAAACTTAGATAGCATTATAGCAAATAATCAATGGGGGAGTGGGTATCATGATGATCTCCACCGACTCCTCTCAATCCAGTGTATTCTTCTTCTTCCCATTGGTTTGGAATGATGGGCAAAACCATAAACTGTGTAATGAATTGTCTATAAATGCAAGCTCTTCTCTTCTCCTCTTTCATTTGCTGAGAATTCCAAGTGAAGCTAGTATAGTATACTGAGATATAGAAAGAGAGAGATATCAGTTAAGAGAGGAATTCAAATTGCAGCAACTTGATTTCAGAGGTACATTCATGTTCATCTATTTCAAATTTCAAATTATTGAATTAAGCATGAATTTCATGATAATGTGATTTAAGTGTTAAATAAGTTGTTAGGCATGTTATTATGACAATATAGCATGGTTGGAATGATTTTTCGAAAGAAATTCTGAGTTTGGTTGTTAAAACTGCCGAAGCAGTTCAGTCTCTGGTTGGGCCGGACACCGGCGCAGCTGCGCCGGGTTTATGCCTGGGAACTGCGCCGCTGCGCAGGGTCCTGGAACTTGTTTTCTGTTTTGTTGCAGATTCTGTTATGTGCTATCATGAGATATCTCTTAAAGCAAACAAGTGAACTAGATTGACATGCATATATGACTATATTAACGTAGCATGATGCATGTATGGCCATGTTAGTATGTGATATGGAAGGAAAACATGGTTTTAAAATAAACTTATAGTTTTAATATGAACTTTGACATGTGTGTGTCATGTGTGCATTCTGATTTTTGTGAACACAATCGTATGGTTTATATTGACATGAAATACATAATTTAAGTGTTAATCGTACACTAGCTTACGTGAGTGAAGGATTCAAGAGGTTTTCAATAAAAACTTAAAGACTTTTTGAAATAAACTTGACCAAGACTTACGTCTTTTAGATTCTGACCATGTGAGAACATTTATGTGGTTTAGATATGTGTTTCGAGTGCACATGAGTTATATGTTGAGATGCCTTGCATGTACTAAGATTAGTGTACTTTTCAAAGAAAGATTTGAATGTGAAAACTAATATCATCAAGTACTAAGTGAACTTACGTTATGAACATGCAAGCATGTATATTAGGATTTCATTGTGCCTATAGACATGTTGACATAAGCATCATGTGATGAAACATGGATTTCACCTATGCACGCATATTCATAGAAAATGAATTTCTAAAGCATAAACTATGTGATTAACATATACATGTGTGATATACGCACGAGCATGCATACTTAGTATTGTTTAGCCTCGTGGTGTGTTGATATGACTTTAGTAATGGACCATTAATAACATGGGCTTGATTTGTTTAAAGTTTATCGGCATATGGCCTTAATTGGATTAGGATGAGCATGCTAGGTTTCGAACTTGAAATTATAACCATAGAGCATACGTATTGATTAATATCAGTAACTTGAATGATATTGATTGAACTCGGGTGGTCCAGCAGAACGAAATTTCATTCCTGGTTTGATCAGTGAGTGGCGCAGCTGCGCCACTCTTAAGGCCAATACCTGCGCAGCTGCGCTAGCCTGTTTTCAAGATTTGTGCAGTCTGTTTGTTCTTGGTTTTAGTGGTAGACGGGCATGTGTATGTAGAGAATGGTAGTAAGTACGTATGGTTAAAGTATACTTATACGTACATAGTTATTCTAAGAATATGATAAGAAAGTAAGACGAAGGTTCTAAGAACCAAGTTAGACAACAATGTAATACTAATTATTATATTGAGAATGTATGGAAGTGTATAACTGATAAGTGTGATCTCTATGATTAATATAACTGTGTAGGATTACACGAAGTGCAGATATTCTTAAGCAGTTAAGTCGTAGTTGTTAAACTACGAATCAGGCAAGTCTTTCAGTTCCTATTTGATATATGAATTTAATAACTGTTAGTTGAATTATATTATGCTGTGATAATGTGAACTTATATATGAACTGTATATGAGCTATAAATGAGATTGAAAGTTGATCTTTGATGATATACTTGTTATGTGAAAAGTAACATGCGTAGTAAATATAAACTGTTTATAAATGCATGAACTGAGTATGATGTTATATGTGATGCATGAGGACTATTAGAATTGCTGAGCTGTCGAGCTCACTCTTGCAAATAACCACTTTTGCAGGTTAAGGATTCACGGTAAAGATTTCGTGCTTCTTGATTGATAAAGATAGATAGTATCGAATTGAAGAATATTACTTAGATTATTGTATGGACCATGTTTAGATTCTAGATGATGTACTCGATAGTTGCTTACACTGTTTAATACTTGTTGTATTGTAAGAATGTATTAATTAATACGTAGAGAATATCGAGTTGAGTTGTAAATGTTTATACGATAACTCAGATAAGAAGGAATCATATTATATAGTTGATTCAAGAATTGTAATTGGTATCAAAGTTATGGAATCAATAAAAAGATTTTTATTCAAAGGATATTGAAAAGTTTAAATTATTCCGTATTTTAGTAATATCGAATATGATGTAAAGACGAAATCTTGGATATGAATAGAATTTATATTCTAAATTGTAATAAACAAAGTTGTATTCTTTTACTAATGATTAAAAGATGTAATAGTTTGACGATAGTAATATCGTGACTGCACCGAATCCGAGGTTTCGAAGGAACGTGGATTTGGGGGCGTCAAAGTAGACACTACACTATTCCTTAGGAAACACAAAGATAAAGTCGTACTAGTTCAAATATATGTAGATGACATTATCTTTGGTTCTACTGATGAAAAAATATGCAAGAGATTTGCCAAGCTTATGCAGAGCAAGTTTGAAATGAGCATGATGGGTGAGCTGAACTTCTTCCTTGGACTACAAGTAAAACAAACTGATGAAGGAATTTTCATAAGCCAAGCCAAGTACATTAAAGACTTACTCAAGAAATATGGCATGAAATCAGCTACTCCCATGAAAACACCAATTGCTCCAGCAACTAAGCTTGACAAAGATGAAAAAGGTAAAGGAATTGATATTACTCAATACAGAGGTATGATAGGTTCCCTTCTCTACTCAACTGCTAGTAGACCAAATATAATGTTTGCAACATGTATATGTGCTAGATTTAAAGCTAATCCTAAGGAATCACACTTAACTGCTGTAAAAAGGATTTTCAGGTATCTTAAAGGTACACCCTATTTGGGTCTATGGTATCACAAAGAGTCCTCATTTGAACTGACAGGATATTCAGATGCTGACTTTGCAGGATGCAAAATAGATAGAAAAAGTACCAGTGGCACTTGTCAACTACTAGGCAATAGACTAGTGTTCTGGTTCAGCAAGAAGCAAAACTCAGTATACACTTCAACAGCAGAAGCTGAATATATTGCTGCTGGTAGCTGTTGTGCTCAAATCCTATGGATGAAGAATCAGCTAGCAGATTATGGGTTTGATTTCAAATCTATACCCATACACTGTGATAACACAAGTGCCATAGCAATAACAAATAATCCTGTCATGCATTCTACGACTAAGCATATAGAAATAAGATATCATTTTATTAGGGATCATATTCAAAATGGGACAATATCCTTGCAATACATTCCTACTGAAAATCAACTTGCTGATGTGTTTACAAAACCCTTAGATGAATCCAGAATTAAAAAACTAATAAGTGAGTTAGGTATGTTAAATTTACAACCATAAATTCTATGCTCTAGATGGTGTTAACCTTGCAGATGTAAAGGCTAAGTCAAAATCGTAGAGATGACAAAGAGGAACCACGATTGTGGAGTGATTCAGTTAAGACATAAAGGCTCACTGTGATAGCAACAACAAGCCAAGCAACCCTTTTGATAAGCTTCTCAGGGACAAACTTGATCCTTAGTGTCAAGCTAAGAGGTTGGCCCTTCCTGAGCAACCTTAACCTAGAAGGCTTGCCATTTCAGAAGGCATCACAGAAAGTTGTAGAGTCAATGATCAAGAAGCGAGCAAAGGATTGAACTTAACAATCGTGGAGTGGATCTAGACATTCGTAGTCTTCTGATAAGGGCACTCCAACTCAGGTGGAGCTAAGGGCAGAACAGAGATTTCCACATGGATTAAAATCGTGGAGTTCTGCAAAATCCTACACGTGTCCCACGACGCTGAACATATGGAGGGAAGTGTTTAAAACTTTTTTAAACTGTCATGTGTCAGTTCATCTTTGAATTTTAAAAGACTATCTTTCTCTCTCTCAAACGAAACCCTAAGTTTCAGAAAGCTAAGCCAAGTTCATTCATTTCAGGAAAATCAATCTAAATCAATGGCTACTTCCAGAATTATCTCGGGTTTTCAGCTATGCTTTGACGAATTTGAAGATGCTAGTCCAGAAATGCACAAAATTCTTTCCTTGCTAAATAAAGCTGGACTCAAGGATGCCCTAAATACCGACACACTTGTATTCACAAAGCTGGTGAAAGAGTTCTATATAAATGGAATTGTTTTTAGGAAACTTCATCCTCACCAAAGTCAAGGGCGAGCAGATTCGACTCAACTCAGAAAGCATAAACCTTGCCCTATGATTCATCAATGAAGATCTTCCATCACTAGACCGAATCGATTTTCATGAAGGCCTAAAGAAGATGAAACACACAAAACTGAAGAAAAAAGTGGCTACAGGAAGAAAGAGTTTCCCCAAGAATATGAGTTTCTTGCTGAAATTGTTGGAAAATGCATATGCTGCAAGAGCTCTGGCCACGATACTATCAATGAAAAACAACTGAAGCTCATGACAGCTATCAGGTACAACGTTCAACTCAACTATGGAGCTCTTCTAATGGAATTGTTTGGAAAATGGATGGAAAGCTCCAAGAAGACCAAGAGTACTGTAAAAATGCCTTATGGGAGATTTATCAGCATGATACTAGAAGCTACACTGAGCTACAAGACTAAAGATGAAGAAGGCGTCTCCATTGTCCCCAACCAGAAGATAACCCAGCAATTATTTCAAAACTGGAAGAAAAACCCAGCAGAAAATGTAAAGATAAAATCTGAAATTCTATCTGCTGCAAGAGAGGAAGCATGGGAGGTAGAAGAAGAAGGAGTAACTGAAGAAAATGCTGAAGCCTTGATCAGAAGGAGGAAAGGAAAGAAGAAGATGAATGAAGATGTATCAATGGTTGAGGAACCCTAAGACCCAACCACTGATGCACTTCATGTTGGGTTTGTATGTAACGCAATCATGCAATCAAATCACATAAATAGGGCGGAAGCGTAAAAACTAGGTTTTCAAAATTTATACAAACCCATAACCATGATCATGCTTTGTGCTTGTTATCAATAACAGAAAAGAGAGAACATGAAATTATACCTTTGAAGATCTAAGCTTCCTCAGGTACAAGTTCTACTCCTTTGATTCCTTTGATTCCTCTGATAGTGGCTCCTTCCCTTGAATAATGTCAGCCACCCAAATGTTTGGCCTCTAACGGTGATCCACCAAGGAAGATGAAGAACTCAAGAAGATGGGTTATTGGCTTAACCCTTGTTTCTATCTCTATAGAATATGTGTACTCCCAACTCTTGGAAAATTTCACATCCCTTATTTCTGATATAAGACTCTCTTATATAGATATTAGGTTAACCCTCCTAATCCAATTAGAATAGGGTTTTATTTAATTAATTAATTAAATACTTTTAATTAATTTATATCCTAATCTTTATTAGGATTGAGAGAGAGTACTGATATTATATTAATTCCTAAACTCCTTTAGAATTAAAATAATAATAATAATAATAATATTAATAAGACTCCTCTTATTAATTTATATTTAATATTTCTAAAATATTAAATAATAAACATTAAGCTATTTAATTTATTCTATCATCATAGATTAAATTAATTATACTTAATGCATTATTACTATCATGCCATTTTCTTCTTAAATAATTCTTCTTCCTTTTATGGTGTGACCCTTTAGGTTCTCCATATTAAACCGGTTGTGAATAAATCAATTAGAACAATTCTAATCTTATTTAAATAAATAAATTAAACTAATAATCTATTTAAATAAATAACATTTATTCTACAATAGGGATAAGCCTCCCTAGCGATCAACGACTTTCCAGATAATATAGATTTCAATATTAATCATAAAAGAACCTGTGAGTTATTAGTTACCGTACAATTCAATCCTTCCACCATACAATGTCCCAATTAAATATAAGACATGGATTTACTGTCAAGTCTTAATTTATTTAATCATATGTATTTCGATTAGAAAATGCACAACTCCAAATAATGCAAATTAGAAACCTCTTTCTAATTACATTCTACCTTGGCCAAGGATTCCTGGGTTGTCATTTAACGAATCACATAGGACATATCTCCTCTTTTACTAGAGGTGGTAGATTCTTTATTGATCATTCATTATCTCCATATGTAACTCATTACACCCAAGCATACCCTATATATGCCTTAAGAGGCCTTAAGGAATTAGTCAAAGTATAATTTGTTACATACAAGATACTATGATGATCTCAAGTCCAAGGATCACATGTACTACTATCACATTAGGAATTCCTATTGACAGGCGAGTAAAACTCCATTAGGTATTCCATAGCGAGTCACGTTCAGTGAACTTATTCTCCAATAAGCACCTACATACTTGCTTTAGTGTCTCCACACAAATGACCATGAGATCAGTCATCCTCATCCAATGAGCAAGCAACATATGTACCAATCTATCCGGATTTAGTAATCCCCTTTTTAGTAATCCCACGATTGGGAACTATTTTAGTTTTAAAGCTTTCTAAGAATTTAGATCTCATTAGCATGATCAACATCATGATTCTAAAAGCATTGCTTAAAACTATGGGTTATTTACATATTATAAAAACAACACCATGTAGATAATTAAATGCCTTTAATAAATAAATATTTTATTAATAAATAAATAAGATTGTTTACAAAGTATGTGCTTTATCATCATACATGATTGGCTTGTATGCACGCTACTATCAATCTCCCACTTGCACTAAAGCCAATCGCCATGGTATCTCATACCCAACTTCTCTAAGTGACGATCAAACTGCTGTTGTGTTAAAGCTTTAGTAAATGGATCTGCAATGTTGTCTTGAGAGTCTACACGCTCCAAGGTGACGTCTCCTCTTTCAATGATCTCCCTGATCAAGTGAAATCGCCGCAACACGTGTTTAGATTTCTGATGAGACCTGGGTTCCTTAGCCTGTGCAACCGCTCCGGTGTTGTCACAGTATACAGGAACTGCTTCTCCAATGCTAGGAACCACACCAAGTTCAGTTATGAACTTCTTCATCCAAACAGCTTCCTTTGCAGCTTCACTTGCAGCTATATACTCTGCCTCTGTCACTGAATCAGCAACCGTTTGCTGCTTGGAACTCTTCCAACTCACTGCACCTCCGTTCAAGGTAAACACATACCCTGAAATAGATTTACTGTCATCTTGGTCTGTTTGAAAACTTGAGTCCGTGAATCCCTCGAGTTTTAATTCAGACCCACCGTAGACAAGAAAAATATCTTTAGTCCTTCTCAAGTACTTTAGGATATTTTTCACTACCTTCCAGTGCTCTTCTCCTGGATTCGACTGGTATCTGCTTGTTACACTAAGTGCGTGAGCAACATCCGGTCTAGTACATATCATACCGTACATGATAGATCCTATTGCAGAAGCATAAGGGATCTTACTCATACGGTCTCTCTCCTCAGGAGTCTTTGGGGCCTGTTTCTTGGAGAGATGTATTCCATGGCTCATCGGCATGAGACCTCTTTTGGAATCTTCCATGCTAAACCTCTTTAGCATTGTATCAATGTACGTTCCTTGGGATAAGCCGAGCATCCTTTTAGATCTATCTCTATAGATCTTTATCCCCAAAATATAGGATGCTACACCCAAGTCCTTCATGGAGAAGTTTTTAGATAACCAGATTTTAATGGATTGTAACATAGGAATGTCATTCCCTATCAGTAATATATCATCAACATATAATACAAGGAATGATACTGCGCTCCCACTAACCTTCTTGTATACACATGGTTCATCCTCATTTTTGATAAAATCAAACTCTTTGATTGTCTCATCAAAACGAATGTTCCATCTACGAGAAGCTTGCTTCAACCCATAAATGGATCGTTGTAGCTTACAGACTTGATTTGTTCCAACTTTTGAAATAAATCCCTCTGGCTGTGTCATATACACATCCTCCTCAAGTTTCCCATTGAGGAAGGCCGTTTTCACGTCCATCTGCCAGATCTCATAGTCGTTGTAAGCTGCAATCGCAAGCAAAATCCGAATGGACTTGAGCATGGCTACTGGTGAGAAGGTTTCATCATAGTCAACTCCTTGTCTTTGTTTGAAACCTTTTGCAACCAGTCGGGCCTTATAGGTCTCTACCTTTCCGTCTGCTCCAGTCTTTTTCTTAAAAACCCATTTACACCCAATAGGTTTAATACCTTCAGGTGGTGAAACCAAAGACCATACTTTGTTTTCATACATGGAGTCCATTTCAGATTTCATGGCTTCAAGCCATTTCCCTGAGTCTTTATTACTCATAGCCTGTTCGTAATTCAATGGATCATCATCATTCATGATGTGTACCTCATCGTCATCCTCTATAACGAATCCATACCTCTCAGGTATCTTCGGTACTCTTCCAGATTTACGAACATGGTGTGGTACAGTAGGTTCTTCTACTTGGTTAGGTACCTGACTTTGGTCCGTGGTAACTTCTGGTTCTTGAACTTCTTCAAGATATATCTTACTCCCACTGACCCCTTCATGGATAAACTCTTTCTCCAAGAAGGTAGCATGTTTCGCAACAAACACCTTTTGATCAGTTGGATGATAGAAATAATAACCTACGGTTTCTTTAGGGTATCCCACAAATCTACACTTATCGGATTTAGTCTGTAGCTTATCATTTTCAAACTTTTTGACATAAGCTGGACAACCCCAAGTCTTAACATGCTTAAGATTTGGTTTCCTCCCTTTCCACATCTCATATGGAGTCTTTGGGGCGGATTTGGTAGGTACCTTGTTAAGTAGGTATGCAGCCGTTTCTAGGGCATATCCCCAGAAAGAAATTGGAAGGTCGGTAAAACTCATCATGGATCGAACCATGTCCAACAGTGTTCGATTTCTCCTTTCAGATACTCCATTTAACTGTGGTGTACCTGGAGGAGTCCATTGTGAGATTATACCATTTTCTTTGAGACAATTGAGAAACTCACTGCTTAAGTATTCTCCACCTCGATCTGATCGAAGTATCTTAATACTCTTGCCCGTTTGTTTCTCTACTTCACTTCTGAACTCTTTGAACTTTTCAAATGATTCTGATTTGTATTTCATTAAATACACATATCCAAATCTTGAGTGATCATCAGTGAAAGTAATAAAATAAGAATACCCACCCCGTGCACTTGTTGTCATAGGTCCACAAACGTCTGTGTGAATCAATGCCAACAACTCTGTAACTCACTCTCCTTTTCCACTAAAAGGAGATTTAGTCATTTTACCCATGAGACAAGATTCACAAGTTGGATATGATTCATAATCGGATAGCTCGAGGAGCACATCTTTATGCAACTTGGATAATCTTGTTTCATTGATATGACCGAGTCTACAGTGCCACATGTAGGTATAATTAATATCATCTCTTTTCCTTTTCTTAGTTTGTTCAATTTGAAATATATTTTCTTGTAAGTCAAGTGTATAAAGTCCATTTCGCAAATTTCCAATACCATATAAAACATCGTCTTTATAAATAGAACAACCATTGTTCTTTATAATAACGTCAAAACCTTCCATATCCAATACAGAAATTGAAATAATATTTTTAATAATATTCGGAACATAATAACAATTATTAAGATAAATGGATTTGCCCGAAGGCATTGCTAAACAATAAGTTCCTACAGCTAATGCAGCAACCTTTGCTCCATTCCCCACTCGTAGGATCACCTCATCATTGTTCAGCTTTCTACTTCTGACCAGTCCTTTCACATTATTACATATGTGAGAACCACAGCCGGTATCCAATACCCAAGTAGAATTTTGACTTTCTGAAAAATTAATTTCAATCATGAACAAACCTTGATTGGAAGTCGAAGCTTCTCCAAGCTTCTTCTTTGCCAGAAACTTCTTGCAGTTCCTCTTCCAATGACCCGGCTCATTGCAATGAAAGCACATTCCTTTAGCTGGCTGGATCAGGTTTCTTTTGTTCCTTTATGTTCACCTTGCCCTTGGTCATCCGAGATCGGAAGAGCTCCTTAGATATCTCATATCTAGCAGTCCTACTTTGTTCACCATACAACTCCTTGAGGTGAATCAACATAGTAGGAGCATCCATGTTTTTGTGCTGACGCTGAAGCTCGTTATTCATGGATGCGAGCATGATGCATTGAGCCACAAATACATCATCTTGCCACTTTACAATGGTGGCAATCTCTTCCTCAGAGGCTATTTCTGAAACAGATTCAGGGATAGTGGAATTTAGGACATAAGAAATCTTTTCAGCAGTGAGAACAATTCTCAGATTTCTTAGCCAGTCCTCATAATTCGGGCCGGTAAGCTTATTTGCATCAAGTATGCTTCGTAGTGAGATTAGTGATTTTGACATTTTTAAAATTCTGCATGTGAAAAGACAACATTTTAGCAAACATTCATTTTATTAACTTTGCATACCAAAATAAATTTAGGTCTTTATTTTAAATTGGTATCTCCCACTATTTTCATCAAACTATATTACCCTCACTCATATAGTTCGGCAACATCTAATTAAAGATTTGCTAGTGAGATTAAGGATCCCATTTCAAATGTATATAACCTTGTGGATAGCACAACAAGCGATATACAAATAAATAGGTAGACAACTCTTGTCAATTACATCACCATGTAACTCCTTTTATTTTGCCTCTTAAATCATAATGGTCATGTGTGTGCACATCCGAACTAAAATGATTTAAGTTAAGTCCAGCCTAGCACTTCCATAAATTCAAAAAAGAAAAATTTTCGTCCTTGTGGATAGCACAACAAGACTAGATCGTTCAATTTTCTTGATAAGCATCAAATGTGATTAATTAACATCTTAAATATTCAATACTCGCCTTGTGGATAGCACAACAAACTCATATTAAATATTTAATACTCTATTAACTAATCATGCTAGAAGGCTACGTTCGATATTCCAAATATCATTTGAACGTTTCAGACTTAATATTATTTCTTTGAGGGGTTTGTTATTATTTGTCTCATCTTTTTAAGCGCGCATGCACACATATATATATATATATATATATATATATATATATAAAATACGCGTCATTTTATTAAACATGCGAAGCATGTTTGTATAAAATATAATATATATAATATTTAGCATGCAATATAGAATACTATATTCTACCCGGATTGATTATGGACTTTTATTCTAGTTTGGTTCACTAGAGCCACCAAGTGAACCAAAAGGTCAAACCTAGGAGTGCAAGAATTTAAATTTTAAATGTAACTATTACATTTAAACCCGGGCTCCATACAAACGAGTCTTCATGCGTTCCTTGCTCCTTGGTCTCCAATTTCTTCAAAATAATTCTAACTATCTCTATTACATTAACTATTTAAAATTAAATAGAAACCTTGATCAGCAGTCAAGGGGAAGTACATAGAAAGGAGATAGAATTTACATCAAGAATAAAACTAGAGAAGACGAGGTACGCAGACCCCATTTTATAAAACCCATACATTCAAGCATTCATCCAAAATAAAATCCAATCACATTGGTCATAGTCCATAATCAACCCCATTTATTATCATACACATCAACATATGCATCAATAAATATCCATTCATCTCATGAATAACAATGCTATTCCATATATGGATCGATGTTATTTAATGGACAAAAGTTTTGCTAAATTTTATTTTTGAAACAAAATAAACTCTTTTATTTTAATCAAAAATAAATCCAAATTAAACTCCTTTAATTTTAGCATTCTGAAATCATATTTCAGATAAAATAAACTTCTTTATTTTAAAACTTTATCAATTAAATAAACAGTTTACTTAATTAATTAAAATCAATTTTCAGGGTCTGTCCAGGTACCGGCGCAGCTGCGCCAGTAATGAACTGGGCAGCTGCGCAGCTGCACAGGTAGACGGAAGCAGCAGTTTTTGCAGACCGGCGCAGCTGCACCAGTAATGAACTGGGCAGCTGCGCAGCTGCGCCGTTCGTCGCAGAAACTTGCAGAAAACGATTTTTGTCCAGAAAAACGATCCAATTCTCACATCAATTCATACATGGAATTATAAAATTGATAATTAGCACAAAGTTAGGCTCTGATACCACTGTTGGGTTTGTATGTAACGCAATCATGCAATCAAATCACATAAATAGGGCGGAAGCGTAAAAACTAGGTTTTCAAAATTTATACAAACCCATAACCATGATCATGCTTTGTGCTTGTTATCAATAACAGAAAAGAGAGAACATGGAATTATACCCTTGAAGATCTAAGCTTCCTTAGGTACAAGTTCTACTCCTTTGATTCCTTTGATTCCTCTGATAGTGGCTCCTTCCCTTGAATAATGTCAGCTACCCAAATGTTTGGCCTCTAACGGTGATCCACCAAGGAAGATGAAGAACTCAAGAAGATGGGTTATTGGCTTAACCCTTGTTTCTATCTCTATAGAATATGTGTACTCCCAACTCTTGGAAAATTTCACATCCCTTATTTCTGATATAAGACTCTCTTATATAGATATTAGGTTAACCCTCCTAATCCAATTAGAATAGGATTTTATTTAATTAATTAATTAAATACTTTTAATTAATTTATATCCTAATCTTTATTAGGATTGAGAGAGAGTACTGATATTATATTAATTCCTAAACTCCTTTAGAATTAAAATAATAATAGTAATAATAATATTAATAAGACTCCTCTTATTAATTTATATTTAATATTTCTAAAATATTAAATAATAAACATTAAGCTATTTAATTTATTCTATCATCATAGATTAAATTAATTATACTTAATGCATTATTACTATCATGCCATTTTCTTCTTAAATAATTCTTCTTCCTTTTATGGTGTGACCCTTTAGGTTCTCCATATTAAACCGGTTGTGAATAAATCAATTAGAACAATTCTAATCTTATTTAAATAAACAAATTAAACTAATAATCTATTTAAATAAATAACATTTATTCTACAATAGGGATAAGCCTCCCTAGCGATCAACGACTTTCCAGATAATATAGATTTTAACATTAATCATAAAAGAACCTGTGAGTTAATAGTTACCGTACAATTCAATCCTTCCACCATACAATGTCCCAATTAAATATAAGACATGGATTTACTGTCAAGTCTTAATTTATTTAATCATATGTATTTCGATTAGAAAATGCACAACTCCAAATAATGCAAATTAGAAACCTCTTTCTAATTACATTCTACCTTGGCCAAGGATTCCTGGGTTGTCATTTAACGAATCACATAGGACATATCTCCTCTTTTACTAGAGGTGGTAGATTCTTTATTGATCATTCATTATCTCCATATGTAACTCATTACACCCAAGCATACCCTATATATGCCTTAAGAGGCCTTAAGGAATTAGTCAAAGTATAATTTGTTACATACAAGATACTATGATGATCTCAAGTCCAAGGATCACATGTACTACTATCACATTAGGAATTCCTATTGACAGGCGAGTAAAACTCCATTAGGTATTCCATAGCGAGTCACGTTCAGTGAACTTATTCTCCAATAAGCACCTACATACTTGCTTTAGTGTCTCCACACAAATGACCATGAGATCAGTCATCCTCATCCAATGAGCAAGCAACATATGTACCAATCTATCCGGATTTAGTAATCCCCTTTTTAGTAATCCCACGATTGGGAACTATTTTAGTTTTAAAGCTTTCTAAGAATTTAGATCTCATTAGCATGATCAACATCATGATTCTAAAAGCATTGCTTAAAACTATGGGTTATTTACATATTATAAAAACAGCACCATGTAGATAATTAAATGCCTTTAATAAATAAATATTTTATTAATAAATAAATAAGATTGTTTACAAAGTATGTGCTTTATCATCATACATGATTGGCTTGTATGCACGCTACTATCACTTCAAGCATGCCCTGATGCTGAAATGGAGTTTAGTGGCTTAATGACTGAAAGAGCTATTACTCCTGAGGCAGCACAAGCATCAGAGGAGACTCCGAAAGAGAAGGAGAAGAAGAAGAAGAGGGAATCAAGTGAGGACATGGCTGAAAGAAGTGTTAAAGCGGCTCAAAAGAAGAAGAAACGCAGTCACAGACCAAGGAAGCTTACAATTACTACGATTGAGGAGTCTTCACCAATCGTAGAGTCCAGGCAGGCTGCTAGTATGGAAGAAGATTCTGCAACAGTCTCTCACCCCGAACAGACAAACAGGGCTGAAGCTGAAGAAAGTTTTGAAGATGCAGTCAAGCCCAAGAGAAAGAGGACATTGGTCAAGAAATACATTCTTATCAATGAGGAAGTATTGAGGGAAGAGGACAGAAAAGGGCTGATGAGAAGGATAAACAGATTACTGAGTCACAGGAAGAAGAAACTCAGGAAGCTCAGAATCAAGAGAATGCTACAACTGAGGGGGAGCCAGAAAATGCAGAAATTGAGGGGGAGCTACCAGAGAATCTGAATGAAGTAATGCTAAATCAGTTTCCAGTCACAGAGTTCCAAAACTCTGTGACTGATGAACCGCATAACCAACTCATCTTTGTCGAGCGACCCGTTAACCATCTAATAATGATTAAGCACATCACACGAGTTGTCAAGGAAATGCTTGCAAACTCAATCAGTGAAACACCAACCTTAGATGACACACTACGATTCGGGCATACTGATAAATCCCGAAGAAGAAATCGTAGAGTGTCTAGAAAGCTCAAAGAGACACAAACACATACATCTAAGTCAAACACTACGCCTATCCAACAAACTCCTAACCCTCTAACCCAAGCAGACATTCCATCATCCTCCAACTATGAATACTTTGCTCTAGAAAGTTTGTCAAGGAGAGATGAACACACTACAGCTACTCCTCCTCCTCCAGAAACACAATAAATTCTAGATCAATTGTCTCTCATGCCAACAAAGGAGGAGCTGACTGCCACACTGAGTCAAATAGGGTCAGAATCTGAAAAGGTCCTTGAAGAACATTCTCTTGCTCTTCACCATAGATTCGACAACATTCTTGACTCGGTCAAGACTCTGCTAGGACATTTGGGAACGGAACTGACTAAATCATTAAGGGCGATCTTCAGGGAAATGGCTGAAACCATCAAGGCAAGAGATGCTATTCATTTTTCCGAGGCCAAGAAGCAGAAAGAACCCTTGCTGCTAATGCAAAAGAATCAGCAAACTCAAAATGAGCTGATGGCGGAACAGATTTTAGCACTGCATATTGCTTTGAACCAATTCCAAGAATGCAGTGCTACTTAAATCTCCCAAACAACGATGCCGTGAAAATGCTTCAGCAACAAAGAAGGGTCACTGAGGCTTTAGTTGCTGAATAAACCAGTGACATTTCTTAACAAAGAACTCAAATGTATGCCCTGGTAGACGGAATTAGACGGCTCTCAGACGATATTCGAACCCTTGATGATGACATAAAGGGGGAGAAGTTGGGCAAAGAGATAAAGGCAGAGGTGGAAGACCGAGGCAGACGCACATTCAACCACCACCTCTACAGCAGGAAAGGCAAAGGGAAACTCGTACTGGTCAATCGTCGGGTGGCAACTCCAGGAGTCCAAATGTTCAACCTCCACGATCTGATCAGTATCTATAGCAGCCTCCAATGGGAATACCTCTTCAAAGACATCAAGGTCAAATGTCTGGCTCACAAGGCATGACTTTTGCACAGTCCAGATATGAGCTAGAAGACATTGAATGGAGAGATGAGCAAACCAGAAGGATGAGAGCTGCTGAGTCTTCGAGGAGCAAGAGACAAAGAAAATAGAGATAAGCCTAAACTTAATTTTGTATTGATGTTTTTATGATTGAATGTAATATCTCTTCAAACATCAATAAATTCATGCTTATTCTCTAAAAATTTCAGTTGCTCACTGAAACACTAAGCCATATTTACTTTCTAGCATTTTGCATTTAGAAAATGAGGCTATGATCTAAATCTCCTTGATTATGTCAACATCAAATAGGGGGAGATTGTTGGGAATTGCATATTCAGATTTGATATTGAAAGTAAATATAAATGCTTAAGTGTATAGTCCTTAAGAGAATCATTGTACAAGGACTTAGATGATAGATCAAACGTGTTAGGTTGATCTGAGCCTTAATGTTTATCATTTATGTAAATGAATGTATAGAAGAAAAGATCAAACTTGTTAGGTTGATCTATTTGAGCTGTAAAAGTTAAAGTCTTGAAAGAATCATAGTCTATCAAAGACAGCATTCGAAAGACAGGGCAGAATCGTGGAGCTTAAGCAAAGATATCAGAATCATAGTCTGCCAAGAGATTCAAGCCTACAGAAGTTAAGGCAAAAAACATGGAGCTTGAGTGAATATATACAAACTAGAAGTCTGTCGAAGAATTAAGTCTGCAGAGGCCAAGGCAAGAATTGTTGAGCTCAAGTGAAAGCATCAAAGAATCATAGTTTGCCTCAGAAGCCACACTGAGAGTCATAAAAGTTGAAAAGCATCTGCCGAGCCAAGTTAGGAATCGCAGAGTGCTATCAGAAGTGTGAAGTCTACAAGACAAGCAAGCAAGGAATCGTAGTCTACCGAGAGCTTAAGAGAAATCATAGTGTGCTCTACGAAGAAGTTTGAATCACGCTGTGCAAAGCCAACACACAACGATTGTGTCACAATGACCATAATTGTAGTGTTCCTCCAGTCAACATCAATGATTAAAGATCTAATGAAGGGAGGAAGAGCAACAAATGAAGAAAGGCTTATAGCCGTTGACAAAGTGATAGTCCCAATACTTCCATATTCATCCTTAGTCCAAATCGAAGAAGCGTATTGTAGAAGCTAAGGATAGGACAAAAGCAGCCTGCAAAAAATACCTTTTCAGGTGTTAGGTGAAAGATACAGTCTGCTATGTCAGTGAGCCAGGCGGCAGAGCAGCAGAAAAGCAGGACGTCAACATCACTGCACAGAAAATGTCTGGAGCATTAAATGAAGCAACGGGAGCATTCAAAACGGCTATTTTTGAATGGCTCTTTTATAAGAAAATCAGACAAGGATTCAAAAAAAGTAAGCAAGACGTATAAAGAAAGAATACATTGAAAAAGCTCAAGAACACTACGATATCAAAGAAAGCTTGCTTCGCTACTCAGTCCTTTAAAAGACAAAAGCTGAACTGCAACTGAGTAGTACTGTAAGACCCCAACTTTTATGAATAAAGATATAATTTTCTTTATATATTATTTCGATATAGTAAGGTGTTGATTTGATAAATGTGAAAAGTTATGGGTGAAATGTGCAAATATTTTAAAATGAGCAAGTGATTATAAAATATTCTTGTTGTCGGGGAATATTCATTTGGTCGTGGAATATTCTTGTTGTCGGGGAATATTCGTACGACGGCGCAGCTATTTGTGGGCTCACAACGGAATAACTGTCGGATATAGAAAGCAACAGAAATAAATTTTTTATAAATGACGGCGTAGTTATTACCGTTAGTACTGTTGAAATACCCGGTGGTTAAAATACAGTAATACGCGGTGTTGCACAGTAGCACACGGTATTGCACAGTATTTCGAATTATTGAGTCTTACGGGAGAAGGCACTTACTCAATTATTGTTACAGTAATTACTGTTCAATATTTTATATTATTAATTCAATAATTGCATGATATTTTATTGATTCAATAATTGCTACGTTGATATTTTATTTACTCAATAATTGCTACGTTGCTATTTTATATGATTGATTCAATAATGGCTACAGTTGATATTTTGTATTATTGATTCATTAATTGTCACTGCACAGTATTTCACATTATCAACTCAATAATTTATATTATTTGAATAATATTATTAGATAGCATTATTGACAATGTCTAAGTAAGTTCTGTCTAGAAGGGGTTATTTAATTGCGCGCCAGTAAGGAGAAGTCCTTATCGGAAGGCCCCCTCTTTCCTGGGAACGACCTGGTTGTCAATATTGTAGTTCTGTAATATTATTTGTGAATAATTAATTATTGATTTATATTGTAAGGAAATATTTATTTTGTGGATATAAAAGAAGGAATTAGTGCTGATGTGTTTTTTATCAATATTTTGATGGGAAAAATCATCCGTTTATGAATTTCGGATAATTTATGTTTGGAATTTGGAAAAACTTCCTTCTACAAAGTTGTAGAGAATTAAATTTCCTATAGAAAGACATAGAACTTATATTTTTTTGACAAAAGGGCTATTTATTATGAATTATTGAAGTTTCAGAAAATAAATATTTTTTAATAAAAGGGTGGGCCCCACTTTTGGTTGGTGGCTGATGGCTTTGGTTGGGGGAGGCGGCTGGAATTTTTTATAAAATAAAATATTATTTTATTAATTTAGTCTACTTTGGCATCCTAAGCTTTTCCTATAAATAGGGTGCTTAAGTTAGAATTGAAAATCACACCAGAATCAGAAGTTTTCTCTCTCTATAATATCGAGCGTATTTTTGTGAGTATTTTGATACTTTGAGTGTTAGTATTCAGTGCAAGTTTTTTTCGGTATTATATCCGATATTCCAGCCAGAGGTACTATTCTTTTGAGGTAAGGGATGTTATTTCTTTCATAAATGATGTTATTCTTTTCAATATCATTATACCAAAATATTGTCATGGATTTTATTATGAAATTCTTACTTTTTCCGTTGGGGTTACTATTCACGTATACGGCACTATTCACGAAAAAAATTAAATTTTCTTCTATTTGTCCAAATTGTCTGTTACGGTTACTATCTTTGATTGGATCTAAAGTTTTGAGCTTCATTCTTGAATTTTGCTCCACAAAGTATTATTATGGAATATTCTTGAACTTGAATAAACTAAAATACAAATCCTTAATCTTATCCTTTATTTCACTGGATTCGTTATTTATATTATTTTCATCATCCTCAGTCCTATGTGGTGATATAACTGAATATTTTTGGCCTGTAGAGCAAAGATGAATGATTACCTGATGAATATCTTTGGCCGTAGTGCAAAGATGACAGGTATTGAGATGAACATGACCACTGATGATACAAATGAATATCTTTGGCCTGTAGTGCAAAGATGAATATTTGATTCGAGATGTATATTGATTGATGTTACAGGGATAAAATATTGATGATGAACGGTTATTTTCGCTACGAATATTGATCTAAAATTGGTTGTCCATTATATTTTATCTGATTTATTGAAGGCTAACGCTAATTTATTTTTCATTATCTTAGTCATAATATTCTTTACTGGGCTAGTTGAGCTCACCCTTTTCATCTGTTGTCCTCTTCAGGAAATGAGAATGTTGCGGGAACTAGTCGGGGGACAGAGTGATGGTCCGAGTTAGAGCAGTAGTAGTCCTCACTATTTTTAATAAATAGTGTGATAATAATTGTAATGAGGACTTAGTTTGAATATTATTATTTTCTACATATTTGTATTGACACTCACAGTTGTGTGGTCATATTTTGCACGACCGTGTGATATAAAAGTTTGTATTTGAATTCTGTACCATGTATTTGGCGACTCAGAATGGGTTGGGTTGACTGAACCTATTCTGGGGGCATCACAGTTGGTATCAGAGCTTAGGGATATGATCTTTGGCGGAGATCGGAGAATAGAACTAGGAGGGGAGAGACGAGTAAATCCTTCACTAGTATGTCCTACCTAAGCTTATGTGGTATTTAATTAGTCAGTCGGAGCATAGGATTATTATGTGATATGTTATTTGTTTAATTAACCCTTGTTTTATGGCAGTATTTGAGAATGGCAGCTGAGAATGTGAATAACGAAGTGAATGAGACCGTGGAGACACCTTTAGTCACTAACCAGGAGAACGTGCAACAAGAAGGCAATGTTCATCCTAAAAATAACGCTGGTCAGACGATAAACGATGAGATGTTTAGAAGTTTTTTGCAGTTTATGCAAAACTAGACGAGGGAGACTCGTGTGCAAAATACAGGTGGAGATAATAACAACTCGCGGCTTGTCACTGCCAAGCAGTTCAAAGAATTGGGACCACCAGAGTTTTTGGGGAAGCCGGATCCGATCAAGGCGGAGATGTGGGTTAAATAAATTACCAAGATATTTGATGTCTTGGGATGCACGGAGGAACAGAAGGTTCCATTTGCCACGTTTATGTTCCGTGGAGAAGCAGATTACTGGTGGGAGTCTGTGAAGCGTACCGAGCCTCCCGCACTCAAGATGTCTTGGGAAGCGTTCCAGAAATTGTTCAATGACAAGTACTTTCCTGAAAGTATTCGTCATATGAAGGAGGTAGAGTTTATCAGACTCGAGCAAAATAACATGACGGTATCCCAATACGAGGCTAAGTTCGCGGAGCTGTCCAGGTTTGCACCTCATTTGGTGGAGAATGAGGAACGTATGACGCGGATGTTTTTAAGAGGTTTGAAACCCGAAATACGTTAATACCTCATTTCTCATAAATTTTCTCTATATTCGGATGTAGTGAACAGGACCCAGTTGTTAGAACAAGATAATGATTATGTTCAACCGAGGGACCATAACCAAGGTCGTACCGGT
This sequence comes from Panax stipuleanatus, assembly GCA_020205555.1. Taxonomy (NCBI): domain Eukaryota; kingdom Viridiplantae; phylum Streptophyta; class Magnoliopsida; order Apiales; family Araliaceae; genus Panax; species Panax stipuleanatus. Next base: position 25,539,995 of record CM035118.1, on the reverse strand, counting down.
GGCAGCGGTCAACGGAGCAATGACAACTAGCGAGGATGAAAGTATGACAGAAGTGGTAACCACTCCGGTGGTAATCATGGCCATGATAGTAGAAAAAGCGAATCGGGAGGAGATTTTAAAAAGAGAAGGTATAACAATGAGAACGTGAAGATGTCAACATCAGCACCAGCATCAACTGTTTCTAGGGGAGGAGAACGACCACCGGTCGTATGCTATAAGTGCGGGAAAGAGGGACACATCAGCCCAAGCTTCCCACAACAATTAAAAGATGCTATAACTGTGGAAAAGAAGGACATATAGCTCGAGATTGTCCTGTTGCGAAACCAAATCCAGCGGGGGTGGTGATTCCCAAGACGGTTTCGGACAAGTCAAAGTCGGTGATTCCTGGAAGAGCGTTTGTCGTGACAGCCCAAAACGCGAAGAATCCACACGAGGTGATTACGGGTAAGCTAATCATAAACTCTTGCGAAGTTTACACCTTGTTAAATACCGGTGCTACCCATTCCTTTATTTCACCTACTTGTGCTCAACGTTTGAACTTGACTTCTGATAAATTAGACTTTGACTTATCTGTTGAAACTCCGTTAGGAGAAACCTTCGTTACATCTACAGTTTACAAATCTTGCTTGATTCAGATTGGTACCCTTACCTTACCTGTTGATCTTATATCTTTGAAAATACTTGCATTTGACGTGATTTTAGGAGTTGACTGGTTAACCACTTACCATGCCAAAATTGATTATTTTCGTAAGGTTGTTAGTTTTCATATTCCTAATCAACCTGTTGTACGAATTCAAACCACCAAACCACTAAAATCAGTCAATATCATTTCAAATCACAAGGCTATTCGTTTATTGAAAAACGGATGTCAAGCTTTCTTAGCTCATGTCACTGATCTAAACCAGAATACATCATATTTGAATGATATTTCCGTTGTTAATGAGTTTCCTGATGTATTTCCCGAAGAACTTCCCGGTCTACCCCCAGAACATGAAGTTGAATTCTTTATTGACCTTGAACCCGGTACAAAACCCATTTTTAAAACCCCATATCGAATGGCTCCTATTGAACTTCAGGAGTTAAAGGTCCAATTACAGGAATTGTTAGACATCGGTTTTATTCGTCCTAGTACGTCTCCTTGGGGTGCTCCTGTTTTATTCGTAAAGAAGAAAGACAGGAGTATGCGACTTTGTATTGATTATCGGGAGTTGAACCATGTCACCATCAAGAATAAGTATCTGTTACCTCGTATTGATGACCTGTTCGACCAGTTACAAGGAGCACAGTTCTTTTCAAAGATCGATCTTCGTTCTGGATATCATCAGCTGAAGATTAAAACTGAGGATATTCAAAGACTGCTTTCAGAACTCGGTACGGGCATTATGAGTTCTTAGTTATGTCTTTTGGATTGACTAATGCTCCTGCTGCTTTCATGGATATGATGAACCGTGTATTTAAGGAATATTTGGATCAGTTTGTTGTTGTCTTTATTGATGACATCCTCATTTATTCTAAAAGCCGTGAAGATCATGAGCACCACTTGAAGTTGATACTTCAAAAGCTTCGTGAGAATAAGCTATATGCCAAGCTGAAGAAATGCGAGTTTTGGCTTGAGGAAGTAGCATTCCTTGGGCATGTGGTATCGAAACGTGGAGTATCTGTTTACCCGGCGAAGATTGAAGCAATATAAAGCTGGGAGCAACCTAAGTCGGTGACCGAAGTACGAAGCTTTCTGGGCTTAGCTGGTTATTATCGGAGGTTCGTAGAGGGATTTTCTCGAATCGCTACTCCATTAACTCAGTTGACTCGGAAAGATACAAAATTCGTTTGGAGCGAGGAATGCGAGAAGAGCTTCCAAGAGCTCAAGAGAAGACTTATCTCGGCACCTGTTCTAACAATACCATCTGGTTCGGATGGATTTGTTATCTACAGCGATGCTTCGGGCAAAGGGTTAGGATGTGTTCTCATGCAACATGGAAAAGTCATAGCCTATGCCTCGCGACAACACAAAGAATATGAGAGGAATTATCCTACTCATGATCTAGAGTTGGCAGCAGTCGTTTTCGCGTTGAAGATCTGGAGACATTACCTGTACGGAGAGAAAATGGAGATCTATACAGATCATAAGAGCCTCAAATATTTCTTCACTCAGAAGGAACTCAACATGCGGCAACGACGTTGGCTTGAGCTGTTGAAAGATTATGATCATACCATCCAATACCATCTTGGAAAAGTGAGCGTGGTAGCTGACGCGTTGAGTAGAAGATCATATGTGGGAACGAGTGCGATGATGTTAAGTATACGCGTAGAACCAGCTTTGATTGATAAAGTTAAAGCTGCTCAAGCTACGGATACGGAGCTGATGAAGATGAAGAAGAAAGTGCAAGAAGGTGCCATTCCAGAAGCAAGAATCGATGAAGAGGGAATACTTCGAGTCAACTCCAGACTTTGTGTCCCTAACGATTCTGACTTGAAGCATAGAATCATGATGGAGACACAACACACCATTCGCAATCCATCCTGGGAGTACCAAAATGTATCGTGATCTTCGACATATATTTTGGTGGAGCAATATGAAGAGAGAGATCGCAGAGTTTATTTCGAGATGTTTGACTTGTCAACGTGTAAAGGCGGAGCATCAAGTACCGAAGGGTCCATTGCAACCACTGGAGATTCTAAAATAGAAGTGGGAGCATATTACGATGGATTTCGTTACGGGTCTTCCTAAGGTTTCTCAAGGCATAGATGTAATTTGGGTTATTGTTGATAGGTTAACCAAGTCTGCTCATTTCTTGCCGATACGAGAGACTTATTCTCTTGAATGTCTTGCTCATATGTACGTGAATGAGATTGTGAGATTTCATGGCATGCCAGTATCCATAGTTTCGGATCGTGACCCCAGATTTACTTCACGATTTTGGATCAGTTTGTAGAAAGCTATGGGTACGGATTTACGATTCAGTTCGGCTTATCATCCTCAAACAGACGGACAATCAGAAAGGACTATTCAAACTCTTGAAGATCTATTGAGACTCTGTGTTCTAGACTTCAAGGGGAGTTGGGATAAGTACTTACCATTGGTGGAATTCTCCTACAACAACAGTTATCAGGTAAGTATAGGCGTAGCTCCATTCGAAGCGTTGTATGGGAGAAAGTGTCGTTCTCCAGTATGTTGGAACGAGGTGGGTGAAACAACATTGTTGGGACCGGAGTTAGTACGTATGACTACAGAAAAGATCCAAATGATCCGACAACGGATACAAATCGCACAAGATCGACAAAAGAGTTATGCGGATCTTCATCGAAAGGACGTGGAATTTAATGTTGGGGACCATGTGTTATTACGTGTTGCTCCTTAAATCTTTTGTTCGGATAAGAAGAGTTTTGTTGAGATAAGGAGAGAGAAAGAGTTTAAAGTATCAAAAAATAGGTAGAGTAATGAGGGGTAATTTTGAAAAAATTGTCATTAATTCTCTTAGATTTGAACAAACGTCAAATAATTAAGAACAAATAAAAAAATTTAAAACGCCAAATAATTAAGGACGGAGGGAGTAATGATTATTTTAGTTATGGTAGTGTAGTTATGTCAGATTGAACGTTGTACGCATAAAGAACTAATTCTATTCTTTTGTACGTGGTCCCCTTTTGTAGTAGTAGTATTTTTTTTTTCTTTCTTTTTAGTTTTTTAGGGTTAGTAGCATATTTTTCCCAGCATATATATTCATTTACAGTTGTGACCATGAAGTTTTAATTGTTTCTATTCTCACCTTCAAGTATTAATAAATAATCAATATCAATCTTGGGAAAACAACTTGTCTGAAAAAGCAATAGTTGAAAATGGTTACGAGTTCCGGCCATGTAAATATAATTATAGTATGACTGTATATAATTAAGTTTGACTGTATAAAAATGTGTAAATAATACTTAGAGATAATTCAAACATATAGGCATGCATAGGCCCGAGTAGTGGTGCACAACAGGCCGGCCTAGTCTGGTTCAGCCTGGGCCTGCCAGGCTTTGGCTGTTGACCAGGCCAGGCCAGGCCTTGACTTTTGGGCCTTCAGACCAGGCCAGGCCAGGCCTCGACCCCCAAACCATGGCCTGATGAGGCCTGTAGGCCGGGCCGGGCCAGGCCCAAGCTGGTCTGGTTCAGCACTTATAAAAAAAAAATTGCATGTGGGCTTTGTGGCTTGGGGGTGGTCCGGTGTGGGGGCTGGGGGCTGGGCCGCTGGGAGCTGGGGCGGAGGCCTGGAGCCTGTAGGCTGTTACTTAGTTACTAACTAACTAACTTATATTAATATGCTATAATATTAATGCTATAATAACTAACTATAATAATATGCTATAATATTAATAACTAACTAACTTAATAATATTAATATTATGAATAAACTAACTAACTAATAATAAATAACTAGCTAACTTATATAAATAATTTTAATAATAACATTAATAATAACTATTAATAACCATTATTAATGTTATATTATTAATAACTATTAATAATAGTAATATTATGTACCTGTTATATTAATAATATGCTATGCAATATTAACTAACTTATGATTATTAACTAACTTATGAATATTAAATAAACCAAGTAGTATATTAATATTAAAATTTAATAAACTAACTTATTAATATTAATAAACTAACTCATATATTAATATACGAATTATTAAATGTATTAATTAAATGTACTTGTAATAAAATTTTGTAAAAATGATGCAAGATTTTTGAGATTTATTTTATTTTAACATTCTACTACACACCAATATAAGTTGAATGATTAGAACAAAAATAAATATATTTCTCTTAAATTAAAAGAAAATATAATTTAGATGTAACTGAATATAAAATAAATTGATTTCCTAAATATATGTATAGTTGTTTACTATACACTTCGTAGAAAATACTGTAGATTACACTTTTATTTTTTGAATATAAAGTTAATTTCATTGAATTAACTAACAACTAAGTAACTAACTTATTATTAATATTAACGATCAACTATGTATAGTTGTTTACTATCAACTAAGTAACTAACTTATTATTAATATTAAATATACTAACTAGTTATATTCATTGAAAATGTATATGAATTAAATATATCTACAAAAAACCAAGAATGAATAATTAAAATTTTAAACTTTATTGATGTATTAATTAAAACTAATGTATTATAATTTATAAACTACAATAATGGTAAGTAAAAATTTATACTTTATTGATGAATAATTATAAATTTAAAGTTCAAAAATTATAAAATCATAAATTTAAATTACAAAATCATAAATTATATCTCAAGTATTATTTTCAATTAGTTTTCTAATTGCTTTATAGAATTTTTATTTAAATTGGTACAACAGAATACCTGAAAAATAACCAAAATCATAAATTTTAAACTTTATTGATGTATTAATTAACTAACTTATGAATATTAACTAACTTATGAATATTAAATAAACTAAGTGGTATATTAATATTAAAATTTAATCAATTAACTTATTAATATTAATAAACTAACTCATATAGTAATATTAAAATTTAATCAACTAACTTATTAATATTAAATAAACTAGCTAATATATTAATTAAATGTACTTGCAAGAAATCAAGAATGAATAATAAAAATTTTAAACTTTATTGATGTATTAATTAACTAACTTATGAATATTAAATAAACTAAGTGGTATATTAATATTAAAATTTAATCAATTAACTTATTAATATTAATAAACTAACTCATATATTAATATTAAAATTTAATCAACTAACTTATTAATATTAAATAAACTAGCTAATATATTAATTAAATGTACTTGCAAGAAATCAAGAATGAATAATTAAAATTTTAAACTTTATTGATGTATTAATTAAAACTAATATATTATAGTTTATAAATTACAATAATGAATAAGTTAAAATTTATTGTTTATTGATGAATAATTATAAATTTAAAGTACAAAAAATACAAATAATTGGATAAAAAAGCATGCAAGGTCTCAGGCCAGGCTAGGCCCAAGGCCAGGTCAGGCCAGACTTTTTTTCAGGTCAGGCCAGGCCAGATTTTTGCCTAAAAAAGCGGCCTTTTCAAGCCTTCTAGGCCAGGCCTGATCGGACCGGGCTTTGACCAGGCCAGGCTTTGACCAGGCCGGGCCCAGGCCGGACCAAGGCCAGGCGCAGGCCTCGGGCCTTTTGTGCACCACTAGGCTCGAGGGAAGAATTTGGTAGTTATTTTTTGTTTTATTTATTATTATGGAAGTGTAGGTATGTCAATTTGTACTTTGTAGTTTGTACGCACCACCAGACAAAAAGGCCGCATGCCAACCCAAACTAGGTTCCCCCCAACTAAAGTATGGTTATCATAAGAAGCCTAGAGAGATGCATCTGGATCCCAATCTTCAACACCAACACTATGTTTCCGAATTTCTAATGGAAATGAAAACAATAGAAAACATGAATTAGGATAAAAAAGGAAAAAAAAATATAAATTTGTAACTTTTTTCTTTCACTTTGTTATTGAGTTTAACAAGGATTTTTTTAAAGTTAAATATTTACATTATACTCCTATCCATATACTCCCTCCATCCCATTATAATTGACGTTTTGAAGCTTTGCACAATTATTAAGGAAGTTACAACTCCTATAATTACTCCACTAAAATTATTATGCATTACCAAAAACACCCTTGCATAGATAAATGAAAAAATAGTCTTGAAAAAGGAGAGAATTAAGGAGAGTATTAAATGTTATTATTAGAGAATAGAGAAAATATAGGAATTATAAGAGAGAGAAAGAGAGTATACTATTAAAATATTAAAAGATGGAGAAAAAATAGCCTTGAAAAATGAGAGAATTAAGGAGAGTATTAAATATTTAGGGGTAATTTAGGAAGTAATGTAATCTATTCTTCTAGAAATCTACAAACGTCAAATAAAAAAGAACAAAATTTGCTCTCTAAAACGTCAATTATAATGGGATGGAGGGAGTATTAGTTTTGTTGTGTTTATAATATAAAAGGTATAATAGGGATAGAAAAAGATTTGTTTGTGTTATTTAGTTTTCCGTTCACATCTGTTCATTTTGTACCGAAAACTTTGACAAAAAAAAGTGATCAAGATTTTTATCCATCTCTTTTCTTTCCAGTTTATTAAAAAACTTGGTAACAAGAGAACAAACAAAAATTTTTAAAATTTTCACCATTTTTTTGGAAATTGCTATTTTTACATGTCTTTTTGATATTTTAGTGTCGCCGTCGTCGTTATAAGATGTATAGCGACGATTTTCTTATGAAAATATCAAAAAATTTCTATTTTTTTCTTTTCCGTTCATATTATAATTCAGATAGCATAATTAACAGAAAAAGATGGTAGAAGGCAAAAGTAATGGCAAGTCATCATGGAATTTTGAGAAAAGAGATTCCTTATAGATTTGAAAGGATAATAGAAGGCATAAGTAACATACCCTACTATCCTTGTTGTTAGGCCCTCATGGGTTGGCCAGTGCTGATGCACTTTCCATCCAACATATGTATATCTTCTTTCCAAACTTTTATGCAGATAATATCCCTTCAGGATCATAACTGCCTGTACTAGATTATTTTTCCTGATCTATTATTTTGCACATATAATATACACTTTAATTATGACACACTTATACATGATTATGTTTTATGATAGTTTATTAAAAATTAATTATTGATAAATAAATTAATAGAGAAGGGTTTGGGATAGATACCCTCTAGTGAGCAAAGAAATCGTATTTCGATAGGATTCGGTTTTTGTGTTGGCTGAAAAGGAAAAAAAATCCATGAAAAGTATAAAATTGATTGATGAGTTGAAGAGAGAAGAAAAACAGGTAGGCGATTACTCTAGTAACACATGACATAACTCTTAGGGTGAAAGAGTTTTCTCGGGTGCCTTGGGTCTCGAGAGAATTAGAAGTTGAAAAGTTCATTCTTCTAGAATGAAAGAAGTATTTATAGAGTTTCCTGGAAAACCTCAAAAAAATTTTAGAAATACCCTTAGTTACCCGAGTAATACCCAAATCGTCATGTCCTTCTAGTACAAACCCAATCTCTTAATCAATTCCCAATATGAGTTACCTCCAAAAGCCTTCTACCTCGAGACTTATGGAGACCTCTCTAAGGTCTCGTATTCCAAGGCTTTTGCTGCGCAATCCATGTCTTTCAGCTCTTCTTCCTTTATCTGAACATCATGTCATTCAATCTTGTTGTCGAAAACCTTTAAAGAGCTCGATACTGAACATGGTAGGACATGCCCTAGGGGGACGAACCCTAGGGTGGTCGAACCTTAGGGAACAAACCTCAGGTTCATGTCTCCTTTGGTCCTTTTTCGTTTAACTTAGCTTTTCTTGATCAATTTTTATCATTTTTTTACTGATTCTTGACTATGCGAGAAGCTTCCCTTGTCATGAAAGATTCAAGGAAAACCATTTTCAGACCCTCACAAGTTTCCTTATTTGTTTTTATGATTTGGGCTTGTTATTGGTCATTGCACCGGTCAAAGCTTTTTTGGTACGATTATCAGGAATATAAAACGGTGTGCCCCCTAGGAGGTAAACCCCTAGGGTGGTCGAACCCTAGGGTACCTAGGGGGCATATATTAGCTTCTTGTTTCTTCTCCATTCATTTTTTGTGTTGTCTTTATTTCGCTCCGAATGTTCAAACCAAGTTCAATTGAGGAAGTTGTTGTCGAATTTTGTCTCGAGGTGGGGCGCCACCTAGTTAAAGTAGTATGCACCAAGCCAATCATATTTGATATGATGTAGCATATACTTTATAATCTTATTCATTTATTAATAAAAGAATTCATTTATTAAAGGCATTTTAATTTATCTACATGGTGCTGTTATATTATATGTGATAAACCTATAGTTTTAAGTAGTGCTTTTAGAATCATGATGATAATTATGCTAATGATATCTAAATTCTTAAAGAACTTAAAACTAAAATCGTTCCTAATCATTGGATTACTAAAAAAGGGATTAGTGAATCCGGTTAGATTAGTACATATATACTTTGTTTGCTCTTAGGAAGAGGATGAATGATCTCATAATTATTTGTGTGGAGACACTAAAACAAGTTTGTAGGCGCTTATTGAAGAATAAGTTCACTCAGTGGCGGATCTAGCCTGAAAGTTCAATGGGGTGAAATTCGAAAAAAAAATCCTTAAGAATAAAAATTTAATAAAATGAATCATAAATCTAAATAATCCTTAAATATTATTTACAATAACATTTTTCGAGATTTCATTGCTCGAAACCGTTGCATGATAGCCTCATTTTTAATATTTACAAAAATATCTCAATGTATGTTACTACACAGTCATTCATCCATTCATCACCTATTTAATTATGGCGTTCATTCTTCACGATATTCACGGCTGAAAATGTCCTTTCAATAGTTGCAGTAGTAACGGGACATACATACGTGATACGCCTCTTTCAACGTGCCTTCTTCTTATTTAATTATTTACTCTGTTTTTTACATTCTTGGTATTTAGGAGAAGTAAATTGATCAAGACAATAAAATACTTAAGTTCTTAAAGTAGTATTTTATTTTAACAAAATAGTAGCATATTCTTTTTTCCAGTAACATAATAATAGTGTACTAATATAACTGTAGTACTCTACTTATTTTGTTCCACTAAACCTTAAAATTTGTGAATATATTAAAATTTGTCAATATATTAATAACTGTAATATATATATATATATATATATATATATATATATATATATATATATATATATATATATATATATATATATGAAGAGGCTGAAAATCCAGTGGGGGCATGCACCGCCCTCCCTGGCTTTGGGTTCGCCCATGAATTCACTGAACGTGACTCGTTAAAAGAATACGGTACCTAATGGAGTTTTACTTTTTTTTCAATAGGAATTCTTCTAGTGATAGTAGTATAAGTGATCGTTGGACTTGAGATCATCATAGTAGTTTGTGTATAATGAGTTCTACTTTGACATGTCCCTTAAGACCCTAAGGGTCTATCAAAGGGTATGCTTGGGTATAACAAGTTGTACATAGAGATAATGAATGGTCAACATAAAATCTACCACGCTTCTAGTAAAAGGAGATAATGTCCTATGTAATTCGATAAATGACAACTCAATAGTACTTGACCAAGGCATAATGAAATTAGAAAATAGTTTTTAATTTGCATTATTTAGAGTTGTGCATTTGAGAATCGAAATATATATAATTAAATAAAATAAGACTTGACAGTAATTTCATGTCTTATATTTAATTGGGACATTGTTTGGTAGAAGGATTGAATTGTACAGTAACTATTCACTAAAAGGTTCTTTTATGATTAATGTTAAAATCTATATTATCTAGAAAGTCGTTGATCGCTAAGGATGCTTACCTTTATTATAGAATAAATATTATTTATTTAAATAAATTAAATAGTTTAATTTATTTATTTAAATAAGATTATAATTATTCTAATTAATTTATTCACAAATGGTTTAATATGGAGGAACTAAAGGGTCACACTGCAAAAGAAAAATATTTATTTAAGAAGTAAATGATATAATCGTAATAATAAATTAAGTATATTTAATTTAATCTATGGTGATAGAATAAATTAAATAGCTTAATATTTATTATTTAAAATTTTTTAAATATTAAATATAAATTAATAAGATGAGTCTTATTATTATTATTGTTGTTATTATTATTATTATTATTATTATTATTATTATTATTATTATTATTATTATTATTATTATTATTATTATTATTATTACTATTATTATTATTACTACTATTATTATTATTTTAATTTATAAAGGGTTTGTGAATTAATTAATAAAAGTACTCTCATAAGTTCCTAATTGGATTAGGAGCTTAATTAATTAAAAGAGTTTAATTAAAACAAATCCCTATTCTTAAATAGTTTAGAAGGATTGCCTACATCTATAAATAAGAGGAGTCTTATTATGGGTTAAGATTAGACACACTTCAATAGATATTATTCCTTAGTGGATCATCTCTAGAGGCTAAACATTTGGGTGGTTAACGTTGATCAAAAGAAGGGAATCTCATTGGTGGAATTTGAGGAGAACACGAAGGATTTGGAGTTGAAATCGTACTTGAGGAAGCACGGTTTTATGAGGCTATAATTCTGTTAAAGTTTATGCTCTAGAGGCCAATTCTTTGATGTAATTGCTTAATATTTTTGATATTATATTTGATTAAATAAATGAATTATTTTATTATGATTTTATTTACTGCGTTATATAAATGTTAGCATAATAAAAGTCCTTAGAATAATGATACAAATTATTTGGCTTCAAGTATGTGACTAGAATATGAGATCATATAATTACAATTAGTATCATTATTCTTAAATGTCCCTAGTCGAGTGTCATTGTTAATGGGACAACAATGATACATTGAGACTAGTATGTGGATTGACTGATGGCCAAATCTCATTGGTCATAAATATATGAGATATTGAGTCAATGCATAGGTACATGTTAGAGAACAATGTACTGGACATACACACCATGAGAATTCTACGTGGAGCATTATGCAAAGTGTCATATGCAATTCTCATAGTGACAATGATGTAATGATCCGCCGACCTGAAATCACTATATTACTACACGAAATTTATGTACTTTGATATCATCAAAGGTCACCTTTAATAAAGTGGACAATAAAGGTGATTATTGGGTACACCATGAATCGTGTGAGGAATATGAGTGATCTAGATGGAATTTAACCCTCCTATATATTAGGGGTGATATCCATAGGCCTCTTGATTGAGTATGACTATGAAATGCATGGCCATGCTCAAATAGTGATTTATTTCATATAGTCTACTCATTGATCAAGAAAACTCAGATTAAATTATGAAGAGTATAACACATTCCATGACTCGAGTTTAATCTAGGATGTCAAGGTTAAAAGGATTAAATTACATTGAAACATTGGTCACAAAAAGGTTGCATCGAATCACCGATCTTATTATTACTTGGGTAGTAGTGATATATTACTAGATGCCGCTCACTGTTTATAATTTTATAATATGATTTTAAAATTGCCAACGTAATAATAACCCATAGGGCCACACACTTAGAACGTAATTAAAAAAAATTAATTTAAATGGTAAGGATTTAAATATGTCAATATGATTGATAGTATTTAAATTACGAATTTAAATTAATAGGATAATTTATATATATGTATATTAATTAAGTATGACTTAATTAAGATATAATATATATAAATTCGGATTTTACTTTTCTAATTGAATTAGATTTTGGATAATTCCTTTAACTGCTATATATATGATATATCAGCCGTTTTTAGGGTATTCATTATAAACCAAAAATCCTAGCCGCTCTTAAAGAGAGACTAGAGAGAAAATTAAGAGAAAGTCCAGATCCTTGGCGGCTAGTACCGCAGTTCTCTTCACTGCAGATCGTGTGACGATTCGCGGGGCATTCGTGTGGATACCGTAGAGACGCAGTTCCTTTGGATTGCGTTGAAGCTTCGAAGCTATTCCAGAATTTCCATCGTCTCCATTCAAGCTTGGATAATCGGTAAAAATAAATCTAAACCTCTGAATTAATATGTTTTCCCATGGATCATGTTTTAGGGTTTCAGAAAATTTTAATTTTCGCTGCGTTTATATGCCGAAATCCCTACAGATTCTGACTCTCCATCTCTTTCGTATGATCGATAATTAAGCACAAGGAAAGATCATGTTGATGGTTTGTATAAAATTTTAAAATACGATTTTAACGCGCTTCCGCTATACTTGTGTAATTTGATTGCATGCTCGCGTTATATACAAACCTAACAATGGTATCAAAGCCCAACTACTAATTGTCGATTTTGATTATTCCATGTATGTATAGGTATGCGATTCGATCGATTTTTTGGGCAATAGAAAAATTTTCTGCACCTGTGACGCAACGCCACTTCCAGTTCATTCTGGAGTGCGGCCGCACCCAATCTTAGAAAATATTTCTGGGGTTGCAGCGCGGTTGCGCCGGTTCCCAGATCATTCTGGGCGCGGCCGTGCGAGTCTGCAGATTTTAAAGATTTTGTTTTTTTTTCAATTAAAGTAAATTATTTATTCAATTGGAGTAAGCTTAAAATAAAGATGTTTATTTTATCTAAAATAAGATTCCAGGTTGCTAAAATTAAAGGGGTTTAATTTTAATTTGGTTTTTGAATTAAAATAAAATAGTTTATTTTGTTTCAAAACTAAATTTTAGCAAACTTTTGCTCATTAAATGATATCGATGCATATATAGAATGATTTTATTATTTATGAGATGAATGTTATTTATTGATGAATATGTTGATATGTATGATAATAAATGGGATTTGATTATAGACTATTAACCAATGGATGATTGAATTTTATTTTATGAGAATGCATGAATGATTGAGTTTTATAAATGGGGTCTGCGTACCTCGTCTTCTCTAGCTTTTCTTGATGTAAATTCTATCTCCCTCCTATGTACTTCCCCTTGACTGTTGATTAAGATTTCTACTTATTGTAAATAGTTTATATAATAGGATTAGTTAGAATTACTTGAAGAATTGGAGACAAAGGAGCAAGGAGTGCTTGAAGACCCGTTTGTAACGGAGTCCGGGTTTAAATGTAATAATTATATTTAAATTCAGCTCTTTCACCTTAAGTTTGACCCTTTGGTTCACTTGGTAGCTCTAGTGAACAAAATTAGAATAAAAGTTTATAATCAATCTGGGTAAAATATAGTATTCTATATGTGCATGTTTACTATATATATATATATAAATATATATATATATATATATATGTGTGTGTGTGTGTGTATGTGTGTGTGTGTGCATGCGCACTAAACAAGATGAGACAAATAATAACAAAATCCTCAAAGAAATTATATTAAGTTGTAACGTTTAAAGATATTTGAAATATTGAACGTCGCCTTTTAGCATGATAAAAACGATAGAGTATCAATTAATCATTATAAGTTTGTTGTGTCACCACAAGGCTTATTTTAATTTTTTGAGATGTTGTTTAATCACATTTGATGCTTATAAAGGAATGTAACGATGCTGTTTTATTATGTCACCACAAGGACATTGTTTTTCTCTTTACTTATATGGAAGTGCTAGGTTGGACTTAACTTGAATAATTTTAATTCAGATGTGTCACAACTTGAACAAAATAATCTAAGAGGCAAAATATAAGGAGTTACATGCTGATGTAATTTACAATAGTTGTCTACCTATTTATTTATATATAGTTTGTTGTGTCACCACAAGGCTATATACATTTGAAATGAGATCCTTATTTTCAATAGCGAATCTTTAATTAGATTTGCCGAAGTATATATTGAGGGTAATATAGTTTGATGAAAATAGTGGGAGATACCAATTTAAATAGAGACTTAATTTATTTTGGGAATTAATTAAATGAATATATGCTAAAATTTTGTCTATTTCACATGCAGAATTTGAAAAATGTCAAACTCACTAATATCACTGCGGTAGCATACTTGATGCTAACAAACTGACCGGACTAAATTACACGGACTGGTTAAAAAATCTGAGAATTATTCTCACTGTTGAAAAGATTTCTTATGTCCTAAATTTGCATGTCCCTATAACTGTTGCAGACATAACCTCTGAGGAAGAGATTGCTACTTTTAGAAAGTGGCATAATGATGCAACCCTGGCTCAATGCATCATGCTCGCATCTATGAGAACGAGCTTCAGCGTTAGTATGAAACTATGGATGCTCCTACTATACCCCTACATCTCAAGGAGTTGTATTGTGAGGAAAGTAGGACTACTAGATATCAGATATCTAAGGAGCTCTTCCGATCTTGGGTGACCGAGGGCACTACCGTTGAGACTCATGTCCTTAAGATAATAAATTTGACTGAATGTTTTGGACAGTTAGGGTTCGTGATGGATGGGGAGTTAAGTTAAGATTTGATCTTGCAGTCACTCCTAGACACCTTCTCACAAATTGTTATGAATTTTCACATGAAAAATTTGGACGTCAGCTTGTTTGAGTTACTTAACGTGTTGAAAACTGCTGAAGGTCACTTCCCATCTAAAGAGGACCAAGTCTTATTGGTAGATGATTCTTCCATGAAAAGGAAGAGGCCCAAGGTTTCTTCTAAAAAGAAGAAAACAAAGAAGGCTAAGGGTAAGGCGAAAGGAAAGGATAATAAGAAAGTTGATCTTGATAGCAAAGGAATATGCTTCCATTGCAAAAATCGGGTCACTGGAAAAGGAACTGCGAGAAGTATCTTGCAGATCTAAAGAAGTAGAAGCTTAATTGGAGAAACTTCGACTTCCGATCAAGGTTTGTTAATAATTGAAATTAATTTTTTTGAAAGTCAAAATTCTACTTGGGTATTGGATACCGGCTGTGGTTCTCACATATGTACTACTATGCAGGGACTAGGCAGAAGTAGAAAGTTGAACAAAGATGAAGTCGTCCTACAAGTGGAAAATGGAGCAAAGGTTGATGAATTAACTGTAGGAACTTATTGTTTAACATTGCATACGAGCAAGTCCATTAGTTTAAATAATTGTTATTATATTTCAACACTTATTAGAAATATTATTTCTATTTTTGTATTGGATATGGATGGTTTTGATATTATAATAAAGAACAACAATTGTTCTATTTATAATAAAAATATTTTATATGGTGTTGGCAATTTATTAAATGGACTTTACATACTTGACTTGCATGAAAATATACTTCAAATTGAACAAACTAAGAAAAGAAAAAGAGATGATGTTAATTATACCTTTATGTAGCATTGTAGACTTGATTATATTAATGAAACAAGATTAACCATGATGCATAAAGATGGGCTTTTAGATCTATCTGATTATGAATCATATCCAACTTGTGAATCTTGTCACATGGGAAAGATGGCCAAATATCCTTTTAGTGAAAAAGGAGAAAGAGTTACAGAGTTGTTAGCGTTGGTACACATAAACATATATGGACCTATGACAATGAATGCACGAGGAAGGTATTCTTATTTTATTACTTTCACTGATGATTATTCAAGATTTGGATATATGTATTTGAAGAAATACAAGTGTGAATCGTTTGAAAAGTTCAAAGAATTTAGAAGTGAAGTAGAGAATCAAACTAGCAAGAGTATTAAGATTCTTCGTCGGATCGAGGTGGTGAATACTTAAGAAATGATTTTCTTAATTGTCTCAAAGTAAATGCTATAATTTAATAGTGGAATCCATTAGGGACGCCACAATTGAATGATATATCTGAAAGGAGAAATCAAACATTATTGGACATGGTTCGTTCCATGATACGTTTTACCGACCTTCCAGTATCATTCTATGGTTATGCCCTATAATCGGCTAGATACCTACTTAACAAGGTACCTACAAAATCCGTCCCAAAAAATCCATATGAGTTATGGACATGGAGGAAATCAAATCTTAAGCATGTTAATATTTGGAGTTTTTCAGCTTATATTAAAAAGTTTGAGAATAATAAGCTACAAACTAGATCCGACAAGTGTAGATTTATGGGATATCCTAAAGAAATATCAGAATATTATTTCTATCATCCTACTAATCAAAAGGTGTTTGTTGCGAAACATGTTGCCTTCTTGAAAAAGAAGTTTATCCTTGAAGGGGTCAGTGGGAGTAAGATATATCTTAAAGAAGTTCAAGAACCACGAAATACTACGGATCAAAGTCAGGTACCTGACCAAGTGAAAGAACCTACTGTACCACAACCTATTCATAAATCTGGAAGAGTGTCGAAGATACCTGAGAGGTATTGGATTCATCATAGAGGATGATGATGAGGAAAGCATCATAGACGATGATGATCCATTGAATCACGAAGAGGATATGAGTAGTAAAGACTCAGAGAAATGGCTACAAGTCATGAAATTCGAGATGGACTCCATATATGAAAACCAAGTATGGACTTTAGTTTCATCACCTGAGGGCATTAAGCCTTGGGTGTAAATGGGTCTTTAAGAGAAAGACTGAAACGGACGGCAAGGTAGAGATCTATAAGGCCCAACTGGTTGCAAAAGGTTTCAAACAAACACAAGGTGTTAAATATGATGAAACCTTCTCACTAGCAGCTATGCTCAAGTTCATTCAGATTTTGCTTGCGATTGCAGCTTATTATGACTACCAAACTTGGCAGATGGACGTGAAAACGGCCTTTCTAAATGAGAAACTTTAGGAGGATGTATATATGATACAACCAAAGGGTTTTATTTCAAAGGTTGGAACAAATCAAGTATGTAAGCTACAACGATCCATTTATGGATTGAAGTAAGCTTCTCGAAGGTTAAACATCCATTTTAATGAGACAATCAAAGACTTTGATTTTATTAAAAATGAGGATGAAACTTGTGTGTACAAGAAGGTTAGTGGGAGCGCTGTTTCATTCCTATTATTATATGTTGACGATATATTACTGATAAGGAATGATGTTCCTATGCTACAATCGATCAAAATTTGGTTATCTAAACACTTCTCCATGAAGGACTTGGGTTAGGCATCCTATATTTTGGGGATAAAGATCTATAGAGATAGATCTAAAAAGATGTTTGGCTTGTCCCAATGAACGTACATTGACTCGATGCTAAAGAAGTTTAGCATGGAAGATTCCAAGAGAGGTGTCATGCGAATGAGCCATGAAATACAACTCTATAAGAAACAAGTCCTAAAGACACCTGAGGAGAGAGACCGTATGAGTAAGATTCCTTATGCTTCAGCAATAGGATCTATCATTTAAGGTATGATATGTACTATGACGCCCCCAAATTTGGGTTTCCTAACCTCGGGTTTGGTGCTCACGATCCGTCATACATATCACATCTAACTACCTATTCATTAATTAAAAACATCATACATATCATTACTTAATACAACTTATAACAATGTCCCAGGTTAACTAATCTTGACATAACTTACATACCCTTAGCTATTCAAAAGGTTTACAATAATTAATTTACATAATGTAACATAACCATTAAAAATCAATACTAACTACTCTTGAGCTTTGCCTTTGCCTTTGTCCCTGTTAGAACCCTCTGCTACCTCGGCCTTAGCTAAAATGTTTTATTTAAGCAAGGGTGAGCAACGAGTTTGCTCAGCAAATTAAAGTATTTAATAAAGGATATATATTATGAATAGAAGAGTCTAGCTTCTATAGAACTTCAACAATAATAAAAGGAATTCGAAGTAGCTGAATAATAATTCATTTTCAATAACAAGACTTTCTTAAATTTCATGCTGAATAACATATCAAGGATGAAAGAGTAAAATTCTTTCAAAGATTCAATCATATTCAAATGAATAAGAAGAATTAACAATACTGCAACAATATTCAATAAAGTGGGATGTTCCCAGATTTCATACTGAGTGATCACAAATGAATCATGAACTAATAGAGGAATCATTAGTTATTAAAACTAAATTACCTAAGAAATATAAGTTAGTTATAAAAACTAAACTATATACTTCTGCAAGTACCTGAAGCGACCAACTTCTTTGTACCTTATATTATGCATAATACTCAATAATAGTGCAAGGGTCGTTTTACGACAATAAAATTTGTTCATCTCAGTCTTACATCATGAGTCCATACCACAACAATATAGTTTGGATTGCTTTCAAAGAAATACTATGATTTCAACATATAATATCAATATTGATCTAACCGAAATCAATGGCATAGATATTCTAATAATAAATCAGTTCATAATAAATAGAACATTTTATGCTTTAACAAATATTAGTCTCGCCAAAACAAATAGCTGAGAAATGGCTCATAAACAGTTCAAATAATAGAACAAGAATCAATTGCACTATGTGCGAATAACAATAATCATTATATATGTGAATAACTAACAATAATTATTCACTAATTAAGTTTTGAAATTAATAACTCAAGTTGAGTTATGAAACTTGCAATAAATGCTAATATTCAATAATAATCTTAGATGTGGAATAATCAACAATAATTATTCACTATCATGCTTAAAAAATAATAACTCGAGTTTGAGTTAGGGAACTTGCCTGATTCGTTGACTACTGCTATGCAATATAAATTAACTTCTTTTGTAATACCTATCATTAATAAGATCGATCTCTCAATTAGCATCACATATCTTACTTATAATATTTATCATACATGTAATCACATAATCAAACATTCGATAACACCATACGTACTCACAAGTCTAAACCTAGCACACATCGAGTCTTTAATAGTATTCAAAATATTATACTTTCACAAACAACCAACAAATTATTTTTCGTCTTGTTTACACTGTTTTTACAGCGAGTTAGATCGGTTGCTAATTCATATATACCTCCGCTCCCTGAAGGAATTGTTTAACTCAGATACTGTACATCAACCATTAAAAAGTACGACTGCACTACTTTAGATTTAACACTTACTCGTTCATGTTATAAGTTCTTATTATAACTCGATAAACTGTTTACGAATTCAGCAAATCGAATACATAAATTCAGCAAGCTGAATCCAAACTGTATTCCCTACTTAACATTTTCAGTTTCCAATCCAGCAACCAGGATTGACCATTCCAGTAAGCTGAATTACCCTTTTCATGAAAATATCAAATTATTTTATTATTTTTTATCTTTTTGCTACACGTATATACATATATTTCATACATAAAAATAATTTTTTTGGAAATTTTCAATTTCCTTTAGTATTTTTCAAAAGTTCGTTTTTAGTTCGAATTTTAAAAAATTAGTTATATCATGCTCAACTCCAACAATTCCCAACTCTTGGAAGAATCTTACACGTATTGACGTGAACTTCCAGTTTAAATTTTGTGGCCATCGGAGTTATAGAACTCCAGTTATAGCTGTTTTCGTCAGAAAAAACCCAAATATTGAAATGACCATAACTCGGTCAATTTAAGTCGGAATAAGCTCATTTTTGGACAGGAGCTACTTTATATCATATATTTTCATTTCTCTAAAGATTTCCAATAATTAAGTTGCCAAAAATACCCCTGGAAGTTTTGGGCAGATTGCTTCTCGTCATTTTTTAGATTTTGCCACATTTGCTAAAAATAGTCCACATGAAAATCTACAACACCTTTTTCAGTGATTCCACTTGAAAATGTTAGAAGACTCATAGATCTAACTCTAGCACTTGACCACACTCAAAAATTCGAAATATAATGAGAGATATGGTTGTTTGAATTTTATGTTTTGTTTTCTCAAAAATCTGATTTTCAATCCTTTGTGATTTCTAAGAAAACTTCCATATTCCCACACATTAACCAACATAACTCATTCTAATACATATTAATACCTCTTATACTCATGGATCTACTATTATCCATGATCTATTTCATCAAACAATCACCAAACACTAGATTAAACACAATCAAGGCTAAGAAAATTCAGGATTTTCTAACTTTTGAAAAACCTAGTTTCTATTTCATGCTTTAGATCCAACTTTTGATCCTCAAAAGGGTTAAATCTAAACATAAAACACTTATAAACACATAGATCTAAGGTTTTAAACCTTAAGATCATAACTTTATATTATCCAAAATCAAATCAAACCAAAAAGGAATTGAACTATAATAAGTAGGAATCCTTTATACCTTAGCTTGTTATTCCTCTTCTTCTTACTAAGATTTGATTAAAGAAATATGAACTAACAAAAATATCCCTCTCTCCTATCTTGTATTGATCAAAATCTCTTGACTCTCTCTCTCTCTCTCTCTTGCTTGCTTTGCTAAGTTATGAGATGAAAGAGAAAATGAAAGGCTTTTGTGGCTTGGTAAAAAATTGTGTAGATATAATTTGTATATATCTAATTCACCTCCCATCAACTCTTTCTCTCTCTCTCTTATCATTACTAGCTTGCTTGCACTTCTTGGTTAACTTGTAGGTTTGGTGAAATGATAAGGCTAAGGAGATGACACCTAAGTGTGGTTAGGTGGGAGTTAGTAGAATGTCATCATTACATTCACTCCCCTTTCCACCTCCTTGTAAAATCCGGCCATATGGGCCTTCTTTGCCCCATTTGGTTTGTTTTTTAATGTCTCATTTAGCTTACTAAAGGTCCAATGAGTCCCCTCCCCTATTGGGCTAAGTTTGGGCTATTCAATTAATTCTTTAGCTTGCAAATTTAATTCTTTGGGCCATGAATCAACATGGTTCCATACTTTTAACTTTTATCTTATCCTAATCATTTACTTAGGATTTCCATTCTCCTCCTTTATAATTTAAATCCTTACTCATGTATCTTTAATTTCATAACCTAATTAGACTTGCTTTACTTATGTTATAAAATTAATTAATTGAGATGTATAAAATAAATCTCTTAGGGTTAGTAAATATTTTTAAATACTAACATTCTCTCATATTATAATCCTTTAGGTTATTTAATTACCATACCTAATATATATTAGGTTACATAACTTTATTCTTAATTCTCTTTATATACAAAATAAATGTATACACATTATATAATGTATATTTATTTAATCACATATATAATCCACATGTCATCACATATTTCATTAATTTATTAACTTAATTAGCCTTAATTGGCTTGATAAATTATTACCATTCATATAATCACTCTATAATAATTCATATCAATGCTTAATTACTTAAAGATTTTCATTTTTAATTTACCATTCAAGGTTAACATGCAAGCTATGTTAATTTTTAACATAACTTATCTTATTCTTCCTTAATTAAAATGATTAAGTATTCATCTTAGTTAATAAATAAATTAATTATCGTGCTTAATTCACATATTCACTTATATGGTTCAAGTACTTTCTAAAAAAGATGTATTCGTAAAAATTACACATATAATCATGTAAAACTCTCGGTCCTTACATGTACTAGACCGGATGTCGCTCATGCATTTAGTGTAACGAGCAGATATCAGTCGAATCCAGGAGAAGAACACTGTAAGATAGTGAAAAAACATCGTAAAGTACTTAAGAAGAACTAAAGATGTATTTCTTGTCTATGGTGGATCTGAATTGAAACTAGAGGGCTATATAGACTCAAGTTTTCAAACGGACCAAGATGAAAGTAATTCTGTTTCGGGGTATGTGTTTACCTTAAACGGTGGCGCAGTAAGTTGGAACAATTCCAAGCAGCAAACAATTGTTGATTTAGTGACAGAGGCAGATTACATAGCAAATGAAGCTGCAAAGGAAGCTATTTGGATGAAGAATTTCATTACTGAACTTGGTGTGGTTCCTAGCATTAGAAGAGTAGTGCCTTTATTCTATGAAAACACAAGAGCTGTTGCACAAGCCAAAGAACCCAGGTCTCATCAGAAATCCAACCACATGTTGCGGTGGTTTCATTTGATTAGAGAGATCATTGAAAGAGGAGACGTCACCCTGGAGTGTGTGGACTCTCAAGACAACATTGCAGATCCATTTACTAAAGCTTTAACACAACAAAAGTTTGATCGTCACTTAGAGAAGATGGGTATTAGATACCAAGGTGATTGGCTTTAATGCAAGTGGGAGATTGAAAGTAGTAAGCACACAAGCTATTCATATTTGATATGATGTAGCATATGCTTTGTAATCTTATTCATTTATTAATAAAAGAATTCATTTATTAAAGGCATTTTAATTTATCTACATGGTGTTGTTATATTTTATATGATAAACCCATAGTTTTAAGCAATGCTTTTAGAATCATTTATGATGATCATGCTAATGAGATCTAAATTCTTAGATAACTTAAAAGTAAAATCGTTCCTAATCATTGGATTACTAAAAATGGTATTAATGAATCTAGATAGAATGGTACATAGTTGCTTGCTTTTAGGAAAAGGATGATTAATTTCATAATCATTTGTATGGAGACACTAAAGCAAGTTTGTAGGTACTTATTGGAGAATAAGTTCACTGAATGTGACTCGCTAAAAGAATACCTAATGGAGATTTACTTTCATGTCAATAAGAATTCCTCTAGTAATAGTAGTACAAGTGAACCTTGAACTTGAGATAATCATAGTATCTTGTGTATGATGAGTTATACTTTTACATGTCCCTTAAGACCCTTAAGGTATATCAAAGGGTATGCTTGGGTATAAAAAGTTGTACATGGAGATAATGAATGGTCGACATTGAATCTACTGCTTCTAGTAAAAGGAGAAAATGTCTTATGTTAAATGACAACTCAGTAGTCCTTGGCCAAGGCAGAGTGAAATTAGAAAGTGGTTTCTAATTTGTATTATGGATAGTTGTGCATTTGAGAATCGAAATACATATAATTAAATAAAATAAGACTTGACAATAATTCCATGTCTTATATTTAATTGGGACATTGTATGGTAGAAAGATTGAATTTACAGTAACTATTCATTAAAAGGTTCTTTTATGATTAATGTTGAAATTTATATTATCTGAAAAATAGTTGATCGCTAAGGGAGTTTATCCTTATTGTAGAATAGATATTATTTATTTAAATAAATTAAATAGATTAATTTATTTATTTAAATAAATTCAATAAGATTAGAATTGTTCTCATTGATTTATTTACAACTGGATTAATACAGAGAACCTAAAGGGTCACACTGCAAAAGAAAAATATTTATTTAAGAAGTAAATGACATAATCGTAATAATTAGTTTAGTATATTTAATTTAATCTATGTTGATAGAATAAATTAAATAGCTTAATATTTATTACTTAATATTTTGAAAATATTAAATATAAATTAATTAGAGGAGTCTTATTATTATTATTATTATTACTATTATTATTATTTTAATTCCTTAATGGGTTTGGGAATTAATTAATAAAAGTACTCTCATAAGTTCCTTATTGGATTAGGAGTTTAATTAATTAAAAGAGTTTAATTAAAATAAAATCATATTCTTAAATAATTTAGGTGGGTTGCCTACATCTATACATAATATGAATCTTATTATGGGTTAGGGTTAGACACACTTCCAATAGTTGGGAGAGTACTTACAATTTCTATAGAGATAGAAATAAGGGTTTTGCGAACACCCATATTTTTGAATAGATATTATTCCTTGGTGGATCACCTCTAGAGGCTAAACACTTTGATGTCTAACGTTGATCAAAAGAAGGAATCTCATCTATGGAATTCTAGGAGAACACGGAGGATTTGGAGTAGAACTCGTACTTGAGGAAGCACGATTCTATGAGGGTATGATTCTGAGGCTTCATGTCTTTCGTATAGTTTATAATTGAGTACAAGGAAAGATCATTGTGATGGTTTGTATAAAATTTTCAAATCCAATTTTATCGAGCTTCCGCTATACTTGTGTAATTTGATTGCATGCTCGCATTATATACAAACCTAACACCTAGGGGTGGCCGGCGGAACAAAACCTTAGGTGTTCCCCCTTTGTTCATTTATTGCTTGTCTTGTTCACTTATTTTTGACTTTTTTATGTTTCATTCAATTCTTTAGGTCATATATGAACCCTAATTTGTACTTGGACCCACATTTCCCCCTGCATGTGATTCTTGCCTATGGAGTGACGATCATGTAAAATACTTCAAGTCTTTGAGTCCCACTTTAATTTTTTGAACAATCCTCTGAATTCAATCTTGCAAGCCTAAAAAAGAACGAAGTCCCTAGGGGAGGGAACCCTTGTAGGGTCAAACCTTAGGGGGGCAAGTGTTTGCCTAAATTTATTACTTAGGAAATACACGCAAGTATACGCGATCGACTTTGTAATATAGTGGCAAGAAGAGTATCGTTTTCACGAGAAATTAATTATAATTTTTTTCAAGTACTAATTTTATATCAAGTTAATCTTATTTAAACAGATGAATTAACTAAAATTAATAATTAAATTAAGTACTAAAAATATATAACTAAATAATAAAGTGTTGGTACATAAATAAATAAATTTAAGAATTCAATTTCATCCAATGCTTTATTCAAATCTCATAACTCTCTTTTTAATTATATGGTCACGATAAATTGTTAACCAGAAATACTTAATTTCATTTATAAGCCTCTTTCGATAGGAAAAAAATAATACTTATTCTAATTAACTTACTATATTTCTATGCAAATTAAATTAGAATAGATTCATTAAGATCAAATTCCCAAATTGGTTACACATGACATATAGGTATATTCCTATCCTATACAAAAATTATGGATTCAATCCTAAAAATAATAAACATAATCACATGTCATTATACTCAGATTTAAATATATAATTCATTTTTCCAATTTCATATAGATTATCCCAATTAATTACTGATAACGTAATTACACATACACACATAAAATATAATGAACCAGTTCATATGGTGTCAATCAAATAGAAAGATATTTAATTTAAACTACACATGAGATTCCATTAAAATTTTATATTAAAAACCTTGTTCATAGCAGATAAAATTATAATCCACAAAATATTCAACATTAATGAAAGACATAAATAATAAAAGTTTAGAGAAGAAAAATTGTCTACCGCCAATCTTTTATCTCCAAGCTTCTTCAATCCATGGCCTCCACCGCTGATGATATCTTGCTTGCTCTTGAACTTGGTAATTTTTTGTAAAGAATTAATCTCACATGGTGTTCCTTGGGTTTCCCCCCCACACTTTTTTTAATCCTATATGTTCATATTTACAATGATATATTCAGCCTTGTAGACTTTGTAACTCCTTAGGCTTCAAATGGCAAGTGCCCAACTTAATTTGGAATGAATTCATTAAGTTTTTTCCTCCAACAAAATCGTCCACGTGCCTGCCACACGCCCGAGAAAGCCTCTAAGTGCCGCAGCTTTTCCTTCAAGCGCCACGACTCTTGAAATTGAATTTGCATAGCGGTGCGACTTTCAAGCATAGCGCCGCGGCGCTTAACATTTTGTTAAAATTTTCCCTTACTTCTTTGCGCACCCAATTGGTCCACTACACCAATGCGTTGCTAAGTCACTTGCTCAACGCCAACGCATGACACCAGTCAACGCCCAAAGTTGCATAATAAGGCTAAATATTCATTATTTACTACTCTTTACAACATCTCAGGTTATATTCTAATTTCTGCACAAAAACACTAAAATGCATAATAATAAACTAAAAATACTTAAAAACTCACAAATTATTAAGCCTAAAAGTACCAAAATATTAGGTATAAAACCCACTGATAACCGAGCCATAGAGGGATCTCCTAAATATGTTATATAATCTTTTATCAAATATTTCCAAATCTTGCTCAATCTCGTTGTTTCCATAATTTTTTGGAAATTAAATCAAGATGAATCAAATTAAATATGAAAATTATATATTACAAAGTTAAATAGGATCTTTATCAAAAAAAAAAAAATCTTATCTTATCCTGGAAACGAAATCGAATCCTTCCAATTTTAGGAATTGAATATTTGTTTCCATAACTCTTGCAAGCATACTTGGAGCACTATATATATCCTATAATACCCGAGAATTTCCTAACATTATTAAATAGATATATTAATGAAAATGAGAAGTTATTTGAATATAAATAATTTTGTGTTATGAGATGAATTAATTCAATTATATAAAATTGAATAATTATAATAATTGAGAAATTGATGGAGTTTGCGATAAACTCATTGATAGCCTTGTGTGGCACAGTGACGTAATATAAGAATGATTATATTAATTTAAGCGAATAATTAATCTATATTAATTGTTATTATAAAATATTAATTTATTGTTATCGTAGAATATTAAATAATTATTGTGGAATATTAACTGTGATTGATTAATAATATGTGATTATTATTATTGCAAGAAATATAATAATGATAAACCACTTGTTTATAATTGTGCTGAGATTTGTACTTGTTAATGTGATAATGAATCCTATGATTATTAATTAGGTGTTATTAATAATCGATGAGGAATGGATTAATTAATATTATTGTTAATTAGTTGATAAGGTAAATAATTTATTTATTTGACATTATGAATAATAAAACAAATAAGTGAGTTATTAATATAATAAGATTATATTAATTGATATGTGCAAATGTGCAATACTTGAATATATAAAGTATATGGAATACAATTATATTATATAGTGTGGTGCAACATTTATGTGGCTATACTATATATGGACTATGTATTAAGATTAATTAAACTATGTGAGCTACATGATTAATGCCTATATGACAATATGTATGTAAGTATACATTAAAATGATATATCATGAATATATTGAAATCACTTGTAGGAAATAATGTGATGTGATTATATCCGGTATTAATAAATGTACATAGATGATATATATGTTACATTGCCATATCACATCTACTACCTTGAAATATTAAGCATGTGACTTACATTATAATGTTAATTATGATATATAGTATGAATATATATATAATAGCCTAAGTGTATGATATATGTATATATGGCCTTAGTATTAATACACTTCATGTTGCAAATGCTGAGTTTCATATTGCCTTGTCCCTAAATGCTAGTCTCATTCTCCTTCACGTGAAATACTCAAGGCTATGCTACTCCCTACCATCTCAAAATCAGCAACTTAGATAATCATAATGCAATGGGGAGTGGTTATAATGATGGAACCCAACCACTAATTACCTACCCTTTGATAACCTTCATGCATTCCTATAATCCCGTTAGTTTGATTTGGGATATAATTGCATTGTCTGTGTAATGATTGAGATTTTGTAATTAATTTTAGTATTTATTGAGATAAATAAATATTTTATGTGATTTATTTATTGAGTTAAATAAATAAATTATGTGATTTATAGAGTGATTAATTAAGTGTTATATACTAACTAAATGAATGTGTAATATTTATTTAATTAATATTAATGTTATATTATAGTTCTAATTTAATTGAGATAATTGAACTAGATGAATTATGTGATGAAGTGTTACATGAATTATAATTAGCGAGTAATTATAATTATGTGGCAAATTTTATGTGATTAATGGATGTTAGATTTTAATTGATTAAATTAGATGATTAATATTTAATTGATTAAAATATGACATGAAAGTATGTGTCAAAATGATTTATTAAAATAAACGGAAAAGAATTTTTAAATGATTTTTACCAAACAAGGCCCTTGTATTTGTTTTAAACCTATTTCTACCAAACAGGGCCCTAACTATCAAAAAGCTATTTTTAAATAAACTGTTTACCAAACATGGCCTTAGCATTAATAATCTATTTTTGAAAATAACCTTTTTTTGCCAAACAAGGCATTGTGGTTTTTGAATTTTGTAACTTATATAATAAATGTATTTATTATATATATTAAGTAATTAGCAGTTACATATATATCATTAGTATACGTATATTATATCAGTTATAATATATCTATACTACGTTAGATTAGAGTAAGTCTGTAAAGCTAAGAATTAAGAAGAAAAGAGAACAGAGAAAAGGAAGAGCAGAGAAGAGAAAAGAGGAAGAAGAATTGCTAGAATTGAACTCACATCACCTTCTCTTTCAATCTATTAACAAAAGGTATTATCTATAATCGCTAATTATTATAGAACTCAATCTACATGTTCCTTGTATTTTATTCTCTGTCAAAAGTTGAGTTTTCATGGAAGTGTGGAACCATAAATTATATATATATGTATTGTGTTCATGTGTTATTATTGGTGATTGTATGCTATAAAGGATTTTCAGAAAATCAAATTGTTGCTAGAATATGTCCTAATGGAAAATTGATGTTCTTGAGAGTTCATATGTTTTGGTTGAGTTTTAGAAAGAAAACTTATGAAAATTTTATGTAGTAAAATGCATGTTTAGAATTGTTTATGATGCTATCTTCAATCATGAATATAATGCATGTGTTATAAGTTTAATTGGAGGAGATATGTTGTTACAGTGAATTATTTTATGAAAAATATGAGTTTTCATGAAAATGGCCAAATTGGATTTTAAAATTTGTGATTATCATTGTTTAGATGGTTTTGTGTTTTAGAAGCATGTTATATATATGAATTATTGCATAGGTATGATTTACAATATTTAAGTTACTGTGAATTGTCGATTGTTGGCTTGTATGGGTTAATCAGTGAAGCAGGGTGTCGTTGCTGTCTGCCTCTGTCCGTGTTCCTGCGCAGCTGCGCCGGTAACACAGGCAGAAGCAGCGCAGCTGCGCCGGCTGCCTTTCCCAGAATCCTTCCCTGCGCAGCTACGCCGGTTATAGGGCAGCTGGCTGCGCAGCTGCGCCGGGCACAGTGCTTAGGCAGTGAAGGTTAGCTAATTGTGCAGTGTTGATTTTGAACCTAGTTTAATTATGCTATGACAGTGAGCATGTATCTAGTTGCTACAACATGTTGTTAACATAAATTTGAAAATTTTATATTTAGAAAAGAAAAGAGGTTTGAAAACCTTAAAGTATGATTTGAATTATTATTTAAATGTGATATATGATTATAATTTAAATAATTATAATCAAAAGTAAATGTTTATTTTAAATTATAATTTTGTTAAATTATAATGAATAAAGGTTGATTTATTAGATGTTAATTTAAATTATAATTTATGTAATTATAATTTAATAAATGCATATTTAATTGTGGATTTTAAATTGATAATTACATAATTAATTATAAATTGTGTAATTATAATGCATGTTATAGTTTAAGTAATTATTAATTAAATTGATAATTACATGATTAATTATAAATTGTGTAATTATAAATGTATGAATGTAGTTTAATTGATTTTAAATTATAATTATTTATAATTTAAATGGTAATTATAATTTAAATAATTATAATTTGATTAAGTGTTTGAATTATAATTGTTTAATTATAATTTAGTTAAATACATAATTAATTTAATTATGTGAGTATATGTGTGATGTGATTAACTATGTGATACTTAATTATTATTGTTTATTTAATTAGAGTGAGTTAACCATGAGAGTTAACCATTTATGAGAATTAGTTATGTCTTAACTGATTTAGATTATTATAATTGAATGTGTATAGGAAGTATTAAAGTACGTGAATTGAATTAAGTAGCTTGCGCTTGAGGCAAGTCTTCTAAACCCTAAACTCGTTAATTTTATGCAAGTTTTCTGTACCCTAAACTTGTTGATTATATACAAATTCTTGAATTTATATATTCATTGTTGAGAATGTCCTTTCTATTTCTGTATTAGACAATTGTTTATTTAATTGAAATGATCTTAACTTATTGTTCAAGTAAGATCCAGTTATTATTTTAAATGCTTTAAGTTGATTCTAAAGCATATGTTAATTCATAATTCTTTTATTTATGAATTATTGGAAGTTGATTCAACTAATCCTTAGTTGATGAACGTGAATTCTAAATTACCCTTGTAAGCTTATCCAAACCAAACTTTTTTTGGTGCGGACTTGAATTCAAATTACTGAGTTGAACAACCCTATTTACTAGGGGAGGTTACTACGCATAGCGTTAAGATATTTGTGCACAATACATGGTACGAAGGGCTGATCCCCTTAAGTACGAGTTAAGGTCCATAGTCTTATTGACTGTTAAAGGTTTAAATAGAAATATTTATAACCTAGGACAAGAGTTCAAAGGTCTTATGACACTTAGATAAATTATATATTCGAATTTTAATGTTGATAGAGAATTATTATTCAATTCTTTATTGTTAAAGTAAGCTATGTTATTCAGATTCTTTTTAAAGAATTCCTTTCATGTATATTTTATTGTTAAACTCAAGTGAGCTGTGGTTTGCTCACTCTTGCATTAAATAACAATTTCAGTTAAGGTTGATAACGCTGATGCTCCGTCTACTAGTAAGGGCAAGGGAAAGCAAAGCAAGTGAAGACTTGTTTTTATTTAATTGAGAATGATTGTAATAATTGAATGTTATATTTTATTTTCGCACTTTATTATATTCATATCAAGGTTAGAGTAACCCTGGGATTGATTTTGTGAAGGTTGTAAGGATTGATTTTGAGAAGGTTGTAACCCTTGTTTTAAGGGAGATTTTATTAATAGTTGAATAAAGGTTGTAATTTATTTTAAGATATATTGGGTAGATGTTTGTTATAGTTAGAAAGTGAACACCAAATAATGTGGAAACGAAGTACCCGAATTTGGGGGTGTCACAGGTTGGTATCAAAGCTATAGGTTATAAAACCTTAGGTAGGGAAAAACCTTAGGTTAGTAGCCTTATAGGTAAGATCGAAAAGATAGATGTGATAGGTAAAGATAATAAACTACCTTATGTGCTATGTGTTTACATTATAGTATTCGAAGAGTGACGATTCGTTATCACGTAATAATGAACTTTAAAATTCTTTTGTTAGGATGTCGAACGTGGGAGAACCTATTCAGGCTAGAGAGGATGTACCTCAGGTGCCTAGAGAGGAAGAGCCCTGTGACATACATATTGTCTGGGAGCAGCTGGTTAGGAGAGAGCCATCTCCAGTGATCACCGTAGCTGGTCGGGGGTGTGAGCTGACACCTATTCCAGAGGATGAGGACGAGGACGAGTCTGAAGAGGAGGAAGAGGATCCCGAAGAGGAATTCCCACCTCACTCTACTAGTGCTGAGATGTACGAGGCAGTCTAAGATAGCAATGTGGAACTTTATAGACGAATAGGAGATCTCGAGGAGACTATTCAGCAGCGTGATGAGACTATCGAAGAGATGGATAGTGAACTAGGAGATGCACAGTGGAACCTGATACATATGGATGTCGAAAGAGATGCTGCTCGTTTTGAATTGGCAAAGCTGAAGCAAGACATCCAGGAGGAGTCGAGGAAGCGTGCCAGAGCTGAGGAGTCAAGCTTGAGGGCTAATCAACGAGCCGATCGAGCTGAAGGTGAAGCTGAAGCCAAGAGAGCCAAGCTGAGGGAAACAAAATATGCTTTTCATACAGCAATAGAGAGAGCTCAAGACCGTATTTTCTACTACCCAGCTCAGTTCCAAGGTTTATCGTGGTATGTGGTGGACCAAAGAACGACATTTCGGGTAATGGAAGAGGAACGTAGAGAGGCTGTATGACGTATTAATATGCCTAGGCAGTAGCAGCAGTAGCAGTAATAGTAGTAGTAGCAGTAGCAGTAGTAGTAGAGCTTTTATTTATGTATTGCTTTTTGTATTAAATAATGTAAATTCCATAATTTGAGATAAGAATGGGATGAGTTAATAATATAATCCTGCAACTTTTCCAGTTCAGGAAGGATGATGTAAATGGAAGAAATACTATCTGATTGATGTTTTTAAACTACGACTAATGAATAAAAGAAGTCTATTGACGTTCTTGGTGTTCTATGTGAACTGAATTGTCTAGAACGTTCAAGTATGAACTGGAGTACTTAATAGTTGGATAAAAGGTCTAATAATAATATTTTCTTAACAGAAAATGCCTCCTAGAAGAAGAGTAACACGTCAAAATCCTGAGGGTTCGATGAACAACAACAATAACGAGGGAACGAATCCCAATTCGGTTCAGCAGTTGGTGAATCTGTTGACAGGAGCTCTTGCGAATCAACCGCAAGTGCAGGGTACTACTTTCAAGGAATTCAAGGCAGTAGGACCGCCTGAGTTCAAAGGATCGACTAACCCTATCGAAGCTCAGACATGGGTTATGGAAATGGAGAAGGTATTTGACGTGGCTAGGGTAGGAGAAGACCAAAAGACAATGTTCGCGGCTTTCATGTTGAAGTCGGATGCTAGCTTTTGGTGGCAGGCTAACAAGACTCGAGAGGGAGAGGGAGTCATCACGTGGGAACGTTTCAAGGAAATGTTCTACGAGATGTATTTTCCAGTGAGTTCGCAGGACCAGATGGAGGTTCAGTTCCTAGAACTTAAGCAAGGAGGGATGACGGTGTCTGAGTATGTCGCTAAGTTTAACTAGTTGGCCAGGTTGGCTACATACCAGGTTAGCACTGACGCTAGGAAAGCGAGAAGGTTTGAGCGGGGACTAAAGCCCTGGCTCTACAGCAAGGTTTCCATGTTCATGCTGAATACCTTTGCAGCGGTGCTGGAGAAGGCCATACTTGCTGAGGGAGGAAACGAAGCGGTGACGAAGTTCAACCAAGATAAGAAGAAGAAGAATGAGGTAGAAACCAAGACTGGGGGTAGCAGCGCTGTGAACCAGAAGAGGAAGTGGTTCGATAATACCTCTGCTGGGAGTCAGCAAGGAAGCCAGCAGAAGAGAAAGTTCAAAGCATGTGCTATATGCAGTAAGAATCACACTGGCGTGTGTATGAAGGGGAAGCGGGTGTGCTTCAACTGTGGTCAGGAAGGCCACATCGCGCCTAATTGTCCAAACCCAAAGAAGGGAGGTTGCTTTACATGTGGATCCAAGGATCACATGGCTCACAACTGCCCTAAAAAGCTGACGGCAGGGTCAACAGGGAACGGAGGGAATGGAAGCGACAGTTTCGTGACTATTGCTGCACCATTGCAAGCTGTTCGACCCACTGCACGGACATTCAATATGACGGTGCAGGATGCTGTGCAATCAAAAGATGTGGTGTCAGGTATTATTCCGGTCAATAGTATAAATGTATATGTATTATTTGATTCGGGTGCTACTTGCTCATTCATATCTGATGATTTTTCTAGAACCCTAGACTTACCTGTAGAAGAGTTAGTTTACCCTTTGAACATAGAGATTGCGAATAGGGAAGTTATTCCTGTTAGGAGCGTTTATAAGAACTGTAGATTGGACATTAAGGGTCAGGAGCTTAGAGTAGATTTAATTCCGATAAAACTTGGGGAATTTGACGTCATATTAGGTATGGATTGGTTGTTCAACCATGGGGCGGTAATCGACTGTCAGAAGAAGTCGGTAAACCTTACGACTCCGTCGAAGTTGGTGTTCTATGGTAGCAAATCGCCTAGGAAAGCGAGTTGTCTGACGGTTATGCAAGCCAAGAAACTTCTGACGCAAGGCTGTGTAGTATATCTAGCCTACATAGTAGATTCGCGTAAGGAAAGCCCGAAGGTGGAGGAGATATCGGTAGTTAAGGAGTTTGTGGATGTTTTTCCAAGCGATTTGCCAGGACTTCCGCCAGATAGGGAGACAGAGTTCGTGATCGATCTAGCGCCAGGAACTGCTCCAATTTCGAAGGCTCCGTACCGAATGGCTCCAGTCGAGATGAAGGAACTGATGGTTCAACTACAAGAATTAATGGACAAGAAGTATATTCAACCGAGCATTTCGTCGTGGGGAGCGCCTGTCTTATTCGTGAAGAAGAAGGATGGGTCGATGCGTCTTTGCATTGATTATAGAGAGTTGAATAAAGTTACGATCAAGAATAGGTATCCTTTACCTAGGATCGATGCCTTATTTGATCAACTGAAGGGTGTGAGGTACTTCTCGAAAATCGATTTGAGAAGCGGGTATCATCAGTTGAAGGTGAGGAAGGAAGATATACCGAAAATAGCTTTTAGAACTCGGTATGGTCATTACGAGTTCTTGGTGATGTCATTTGGTCTCACGAATGCCTCAGCTGCATTTATGGACTTAATGAACAGGGTGTTCAAGCCATTTCTGGACAAGTTCGTGGTAGTGTTCATAGATGACATCCTGGTTTATTCCAAGACCGAGGAGGAGCATGCTGAACACTTACGACTAACTTTAGAAGCCCTAAAATGAGAAAAGCTTTACGCTAAATTCTCAAAATGCGAATTCTGGTTGGAACGTGTGCAATTTCTTGGCCACGTGGTCGACAAGGATGGTATTTCGGTGGATCCGTCGAAGGTTGAGGCCGTAGTGAATTGGGAATAGCCGAAGACGCCGTCCGAAGTGAGGAGTTTCTTGGGATTGGCTGGTTATTACCGAAGATTTATCCAAGACTTTTCTAGAATCGCAACTCCATTGACGAATTTGACTCGTAAAATAGTTAAGTTTGTTTGGACGGAGAAGTGTGAGGAGAGTTTTCAGGGGTTGAAGAAGAGGTTGAGTACTGCGCCTGTATTGTCTTTACCGGATAGTTCAGAAAATTTCATAGTATATAGCGATGCCTCACATAAAGGATTAGGCTGTGTGTTGATGCAGAGCGGCAAAGTCATTGCCTATGTGTCACGTTAGCTGAAGGATTACGAGAAGGGGTATCCGACCCATGACCTAGAATTGGCGGCAGTAGTGTTTGCCCTAAAAATTTAGAGGCACTACTTATATGGAGAAAAGCATGAAATATACACAGATCACAAGAGTCTGAATTATATATTTACCCAGAAAGATTTGAACATGCCCCAAAGAAGGTGGTTGGAACTGATTAAAGACTACGATTGCGAGATACTTTACCATCCGGGTAAAGCTAACATTGTTGCCGACCCATTGAGCAGAAAAGGTCGGGAGAAGCTGAACGTATTAACTGATCAGGATCGGTTAATAGAACAGATGGCTAGATTGGAGTTGGAAGTGAAGTTTCTGAAAGAATCGGATGAGATGTTGTTTCAAGTAACCACTGGTTCTACTTTAATAGACAAAGTGAAAGAAGCACAACTTCATAATAAAGAAAGTGAAAAGGTTCGGAAGAGGATAACCGATGGCGAAGAGTTCAAGTTCAAGATCGATAATGAAGGTGTGTTACGATTTGAAGGTAGAATATGGGTACCGCCAGTACCAGAGGTTAAAGAAAAGATTCTGAGCGAAGCTTATAGTTCTAGATATTCTATTCACCCTAGGAGTACGAAGATGTACCAGGATCTCAGGCATCATTTCTGGTGGCCGAATATGAAGAGGGACATTGCTGAATGTGTTGCGAAGTGCTTAACGTGCCAGAAAGTTAAAGCAGAACACTAGAGACCAAGTGGTTTGCTGCAACCGTTAGAAATTCTAGAGTGGAAGTGGGAGCGCATCATGATGGATTTTGTGGTAGGACTTCCAACGACTCAGAAAGGATTCGATTCGATATGGGTTATAGTGGATCGACTTACGAAGTCAGCCCACTTTCTGCCGATCAGGGTTAAGTACAACCTGGATAAGCTGGCGAAGCTATACGTCAAGAAAATTATTTCTCGACATGGTGTTCCAGTGTCGATTGTGTCCGACAGAGATCCGCATTTTACGTCTAATTTTTGGAAGCGATTGCAAGAATGTTTGGGAACGCAATTGCGAATGAGTACAGCGTATCATCGTCAGACTGATGGACAGAGCGAGAGAACGATTCAGACGCTTGAGGATATGCTGAGAGCTTGTGTGATGGACTTCAAAGGAAGCTGGGAGGATCATCTACCATTGGTGGAGTTCGCCTACAACAATAGTCATCATGCGAGTATTGGCATGCCGCCTTACGAAGGATTATACGGTAGAAAATGCAGAACTCCTTTGTGCTGGGATGAAGTCGGTGAACGTCAATTGTTGGGACCAGAATTGGTACAACAAACCTCTGAAGTTGTGAAGCTGATCAGAATGAGATTAGTTGCTGCTCAAGACAGACAGAAGAAGTATGCCGATTTACATCGACAGAACCGAGAATTCTTACCAGGAAGTTTCGTGTTCCTGAAAGTATCTCCCTGGAAGGGGAAAATTCGATTCGGTAAGAAGGGGAAGTTGAGTCCCCGATTCATTGGACCTTTTGAGGTACTACGAAAGGTGGACGAGGTTGCCTACGAGATTGCATTACCTCCGGAGCTCGAGAATATACATAATATCTTTCATATTTCTGTGTTAAGACTTTACAAGCACGATTATAAACATATAATAGAATATGAATCTTTACAGTTTGATAAAGACTTAACATATGAAGAAGTGCCTGTTCAAATAATTGATAGAAAGGAAGAAGTACTTAGGAATAAAGTGATACCTTCTGTTAAGGTAATCTGGAGGAACCACAGTGCTGAAGAAGCTACGTGGGAACTAGAAGATGTTAGGATGAAGTCTTATCCGCATTTATTTGCTTAGTTATGTGTAACCCCTTATATACTGATTCTGGGGACAGAATCCTTTTAAGGAGGGAAGAATGTAATAGACGAGATTTTTTTTTGTGTGATTCTGGGGACAGAATCCTTTTAAGGAGGGAAGATTGTAATGATTGAGATTTTGTAATTAATTTTAATATTTATTGAGATAAATAAATATTTTATGTGATTTATTTATTGAGTTAAATAAATAAATTATGTGATTTATAGAGTGATTTAATTAAGTGTTATATACTAATTAAATGAATGTGTAATATTTATTTAATTAATATTAATGTTATATTATAGTTCTAATTTAATTGAGATAATTGAATTAGATGAATTATGTGATGAAGTGTTACATGAATTATAATTAGCGAGTAATTATAATTATGTGGCAAATTTTATGTGATTAATGGATGTTAGATTTTAATTGATTAAATTAGATGATTAATATTTAATTGATTAAAATATGACATTAAAGTATGTGTCAAAATGATTTATTAAAATAAAAGGAAAATATTTTTTAAATGATTTTTACCAAACAAGGCCCTTGTATTTGTTTTAAACCTATTTCTACCAAACAGGGCCCTAACTATCAAAAAGCTATTTTTAAATAAACTGTTTACCAAACATGGCCTTAGCATTAATAATCTATTTTTGAAAATAACCTTGTTTTGCCAAACAAGGCATTGTGGTTTTTGAATTTTGTAACTTATATAATAAATGTATTTATTATATATATTAAGTAATTAGGAGTTACATATATATCATTAGTATACGTATATTATATCAGTTATAATATATCTATACTACGTTAGATTAGAGTAAGTCTGTAAAGCTAAGAACTAAGAAGAAAAGAGAACAGAGAAAAGGAAGAGCAGAGAAGAGAAAAGAGGAAGAAGAATTGCTAGAATTGAACTCACATCACCTTCTCTTTCAATCTATTAACAAAAGGTATTATCTATAATCGCTAATTATTATAGAACTCAATCTATATGTTCCTTGTATTTTATTCTCTGTCAAAAGTTGAGTTTTCATGGAAGTGTGTAACCATAAATTTTATATATATGTATTGTGTTCATGTGTTATTATTGGTGATTGTATGCTATAAAGGATTTTCAGAAAATCAAATGGTTGCTAGAATATGTCCTAATGGAAAATTGATGTTCTTGAGAGTTTATATGTTTTGGTTGAGTTTTAGAATGAAAACTTATGAAAATTTTATGTAGTAAAATGCATGTTTAGAGTTTTTTATGATGCTATCTTCAATCATGAATATAATGCATGTGTTATAAGTTTAATTGGAGGAGATATGTTGTTACAGTGAATTATTTTATGAAAAATATGAGTTTTCATGAAAATGGCCAAATTGGATTTTAAAATTTGTGATTATCATTGTTTAGATGGTTTTGTGTTTTAGAAGAATGTTATATATATGTATTATTGCATAGGTATGATTTACAATGTTGAAGTTACTGTGAATTGCCGATTATTGGCTTGTATGGGTTAATCAGTGAAGCAGGGTGCCGTTGCTGTCTGCCTCTGTCCGTGTTCCTGCGCAGCTGCGCCGGTAACACAGGCAGAAGCAGCGCAGCTGCGCCGGCTGCCTTTCCCAGAATCCTTCCCTGCGCAGCTACGCCGGTTATAGGGCAGCTGGCTGCGCAGCTGCGCCGGGCACAGTGCTTAGGCAGTGAAGGTTAGCTAATTGTGCAGTGTTGATTTTGAACCTAATTTAATTATGCTATGGCAGTGAGCATGTATCTAGTTGCTACAACATGTTGTTAACATAAATTTGAAAATTTTATATTTAGAAAAGAAAAGAGGTTTGAAAACCTTAAAGTATGATTTGAATTATTATTTAAATGTGATATATGATTATAATTTAAATAATTATAATCAAAAATAAATGTTTATTTTAAATTATAATTTTGTTAAATTATAATGAATAAAGGTTGATTTATTAGATGTTAATTTAAATTATAATTTATATAATTATAATTTAATAAATGCATGTTTAATTGTGGATTTTAAATTGATAATTACATAATTAATTATAAATTGTGTAATTATAATGCATGTTATAGTTTAAGTAATTATTAATTAAATTGATAATTACATGATTAATTATAAATTGTGTAATTATAAATGTATAAATGTAGTTTAATTGATTTTAAATTATAATTATTTATAATTTAAATGGTAATTATAATTTGATTAAGTGTTTGAATTATAATTGTTTAATTATAATTTAGTTAAATACATAATTAATTTAATTGTGTGAGTATATGTGTGATTTGATTAACTATGTGATAGTTAATTATTATTGTTTATTTAATTAGAGTGAGTTAACCATGAGGGTTAACCACTTATGTGAATTAGTTATGTGTTAATTGATTTAGATTATTATAATTGAATGTGTATAGGAAGTATTAAAGTACGTGAATTGAATTAAGTAGCTTGCGCTTGAGGCAAGTCTTCTAAACCCTAAACTCGTTAATTTTATGCAAGTTTTCTGTACCTTAAACTTGTTGATTATATACAAATTCTTGAATTTATATATTCATTGTTGAGAATGTCCTTTCTATTTCTGGATTAGACAATTGTTTATTTAATTGAAGTGATCTTAACTTATTGTTCAAGTAAGATCCAGTTATTATTTTAAATGCTTTAAGTTGATTCTAAAGCATATGCTAATTCATAATTCTTTTATTTATGAATTATTGGAAGTTGATTCAACTAATTCTTAGTTGATGAACGTGAATTCTGAATTACCATTGTAAGCTTATCCAAACAAAACTTTTTTTGGTGCGGACTTGAATTCAAATTACTGAGTTGAACAACCCTATTTACTATGGGAGGTTACTACGCATAGCGTTAAGATGTTTGTGCACAATACATGGTACGAAGGGATGGTCTCCCTAAGTACGAGTTAAGGCCCATAGTCTTATTGACTGTTAAAGGTTTAAATAGAAATATTTATAACCTAGGACAAGAGTTCAAAGGTCTTATGACACTCAGATAAATTCTATATTCGAATTTTAATGTTGATAGATAATTATTATTCAATTCTTTATTGTTGAACTAAGCTAAGTTATTCAGATTCTTTTTAAAGAATTCCTTTCATGTATATATTATTGTTAAACTCTAGTGAGCTGTGGTTTGCTCACTCTTGCATTAAATAACAATTTCAATTAAGGTTGATAACGCTGATGCTCCGTCTACAAGTAAGGGCAAGGGAAAGCAAAGCAAGTGAAGACTTGTTTTTATTTAATTGAGAATGATTGTAATAATTGAATGTTATGTTTTATTTCCGCACTTTATTATATTCATATCAAGGTTAGAGTAACCCTGGGATTGATTTTGTGAAGGTTGTAAGGATTGATTTTGAGAAGGTTATAGCCCTTGTTTTAAGGGAGATTTTATTAATAGTTGAATAAAGGTTGTAATTTATTTTAAGATATATTGGGTAGATGTTTGTTATAATTAGAAAGTGAACACCAAATCATGTGGAAACGAAGTACCCGGATTTGGGGGTGTCACAGTTTTTCTATAAATACGAACTCTTCTCCTCCATTCTTCTTTGCTGAGATTTTGCTAAGTATTGAATTGGGAGCTAAGTTATATATCAGTGATAACATTCTAAGAATTTGAGAGAGTTCGTCTTAGCTAGCTTAATTCACATAACAGAGGTATATTCATCTTTCCATGGTCTTCATTCTTCTTCTTCATTTTTGATTTCTGTCCAAATTCCAATTCTTGATTATGGATGCAAAACATGCCAAATGGATTATAGAAAGCTTGTTTAGTTGTTATAATAGACTTATAAGCATATTGAAATACAATGTGGTTATTTTCGTGAGGAAATTTTGTGAATTGGGTTGATGTTTTCCGAAGCACGAGCTTCCAACTCTGTACAGGTAACAGCACAGCTGCGCCCTGGTTATACTGGGGTGATGCGCAGCTGCGTCAGTGCTAAACTTGTGTTTTGCTAGCCAAGGCCCTGCGCAGCTGCGCCAGTTTTGAACTGGGAGGCTGCGCAGCTGCGCCGGTCACTGGTTTCAGATTCTACTTTTGATCCAGACTGTTACATGCTATCTTATGATAACACTTAGAACAAGTTTGAGAACATAAGTAGCATGCCTATAGGAGTACATGGAGATAACGCAAACATGTTTTACTATGTTGCATGCATGATTGGTGAAGACTTATAGTGTTGAAGAAAACTTAGAGTTTATAAATGAACTTTGATATATGTACATGCCATGTTGATATTCTGATCTTGCGAAAGTGTTAACATGACTTGACTACATACGATAAGAGCTTTGAAGTTGCCTTGTAT
The DNA here is from genome assembly GCA_020205555.1 of Panax stipuleanatus. Lineage (NCBI taxonomy): Eukaryota > Viridiplantae > Streptophyta > Magnoliopsida > Apiales > Araliaceae > Panax > Panax stipuleanatus. The sequence continues at coordinate 25,498,761 of CM035118.1, read as the reverse complement.
GTGTTAAATTGCGTTGTTCAAGTTTAAAATGGTTTCAAAAGCAAACTTGGATATGTTTTCGAACCAAGTGCATTAAGTATGAGTAGTTAAGTTCTTAAAATAAAAAATGACATGTTTACATTCATTATGTCGCTAAGCATGACTCTTTTATGTTTGATATAACGGTAGTAAACCAAGCATGATTATAGCATGTTTTCAAGATAATAACAATGCTAGCTACATATATGCGATACGAATACTCCTAAGCATGCCTAATACAAATTATATGAATATCTTATGTGTTTAAAAAGCGAGCATGTTAGATCCTTATGAGTTCGTGTCCTTGAATGGCTTTAAGTATTAACTTAAGAACCAATACCATGTATGATTGGATTTGGAAAAGTTATGCAAACATAAAAGTATTCTTTAAAATGTATACATGCTACGTGATATTATATGATGTTACTTGAACCCGATTTTGACGGTTAAGTTATGAGAATGCCATAACTTGGTAAAATGAAATATATTTAGTATTGATTGTAGTCTTATGTGATATTAATAATATGCGAGTATGTTTGCTAATTGTGATAGACTCACATGATAGTAATGATGTATGAATATGATCAACTTGAGAAAATAGGAAGTTAAGGATAGAAGTTATATTCTATATAACTATGTAGATAGGTTAAAACTTAGCTTATGTGTTGATCGTATATTCGAAGATAAAATGTGAAGTTAAATTATATGACTAATGAATATCATATATATACGTAATTGTATTACGATAGGAATCCGAAAGTGTTGGCTAGCTTTACGTGAGTAAACTACGCATAAGGCAAGTATCCCTTGCATTACTTTATTCAACGGATATCGTAAGCGAGTATCTAAACCTTATCTCTTTAGATGCAAGTATTCTATCTTTGTATATTGCGAACTAGTTTCCTACTTAATCGTTTGAATTGAATTAGCGTACTTGAACTCTTATTTCATTAAAGCTATTATTCATGTTGAACTTAGTATTGTTTTTGAATATTGTGAAAGTGTCTATGCCATTTGATTCGGCTAGACTTATATTATTGAAAAGTGACCCAAAACCAATTGATTGGTGCGGGATCTGGTATTTGACTGAGAAGAACAACCTTCTTTGAAGGGAACATATATAATTATCGGAGAACCGACGCGCGCACTTGAGTATGATTGATTGTTATGCATAACGATGGTACTTTAGGCTGATCACCTGTTGCACCTGTTTTTGTTGGATTTTCAGTTTATTACTGTTAATTCTAGTAGAAGTTCATAGTCCTTAGCGACTGCTCAGTATTCAGTTATCTTGAAATCTTGAACTGATTTGTTATTGAATCACATTGATATTATTCTGTCTTTAGCGACTATTATTGAAAACTGTTGATATTCTTGTTATCCTTGAACTATCAAACTTTGATATACCCTTTCGAGAATTAAGAATTATATCACTTACCCTTATTGTATATTACTTGCTGGGCAATTTGTGCTCATTCTTGCTTTCCCTAAAACATTTCTGTTAAGGCAGCGCAGGGCGAACCTTCGGGCGTTGATAAGGGCAAGGGCAAGGCTACCAACTAGCTTGTCTCTTCTATGTTTTAAATATTTTAATATTGTATTAAGATGATGTAGTAAGACTGGATTTGATTATGTTTAAGCTTAAGTTAGATTATGTAATAAGTCGTTAATTGTTATTATTATGTAATCTATTAAGTACTATAGGTTGCGAGACTTGGGGGAATAATTATAATAAATCATTGTAAATTATTGTAGAATAGATTTTCCGCTGTGATTGTGTGATATTTAGTTATTATTATTGTGATGTATTACCATGAGCACGTGATGAACCGAATTCGAGCGACCCTGTGACGGTCCTGGAATTTGGGGGCGTCACAGGTTGGTATCAGAGCTGTAGTTATAAATCTTAGGAACGAGTGTCCTTAGACTATAACTTAGGCGAACTTAGAAGTTGGAAAGGAGATAAAACTCACATAGAGTTTTCCCTAGAGCGAAACTTCATTCTATACAATGAACTTATGTTTTATTTAACATTCTAATGGAGTTGCTGTTTGTTTGTCTTGTGTTTGTGATTGTAGGATGACAGACACAGGTGTACCTAGTAGAGTGGCAGAGGAGGAGCCCAGGGATATACATGTAGTATACGAGGCACCTCTAGAGGCTACACCAGTGCAGGCTGTTGCATCGTTCGAGTCTGACGACGAGGACGAGATTGAGATAGAGTCTGATCCAGAGGAGGAGCCAATGGAGGACGAGCCGGTGGGGGATGAGCCAGTAGAGGACTCTGATGAGGTTACTGTAGAGGAGCAGATGCTAGGCGAGTATGAGGAGCGGATCCTAGAGTTAGACTGCAGAGTACAAGAGCTAGAGGAAGAGGCCAAAGAGAGAGAGTCTGAGTTCCAGAAGCTGAGGGACGAAGACCACCAAAGGAAGCTGGCCATGAAGGAGTTAGAGGTGGAGATTGCCTACCGTAGGGAGGCAGTGATCCAGATGGGGACTCTGTTCCATAGGTCGGTGGCAAGAAATGTAGATCTGGCAGGGAAGCTGGAAGAAGTAGAACAGAGAGAATTGAGTGAGAAGACTGAGAAAGAGGCACTCCGTTCTCAACTAGAATTGAAGGTAATGGATAGGATACACTTCGAGGAGAAGTGGGAAGCGTCCAATGAGAGAGCTGACGACCTAGAGGACGAGGTCAGGTGCAAGAAGAGAAAGATGAACAAGATGGGGTATGTATTCCATTCAGCTTTTGAGAGGGTGATTGATGGTGTGTACCACTGCTCGGCAGAGCAGGGACAGACTCTACATACTTTGAGTCGAGAGCTGGTTTCCTTAGTCAGTAGTAGTTAGTAGCATTTATCTTTATGTGTTGTACATTCTATGTTGTAATCCTGATCTTTTGTGTAAGATGTGGGATAATGATGTGAAGCCCGTGTTAGCTTTTGTTAGAGGGGTAGTATGGTAGTAGGTTGGTATATTCCCCGTCTTGTGTGATATTAGGGGATATATGTGATAACATTTATAGCAGTATGCTAGGGAAATCATGTAATGAAACGATTTGGCATATGAATATAAATGAAGTTTATTTCAGAAATATGTTATAAATTTATTCTTTTGTATTAAAAGAAATACTTAAGTAATATACTTGAATAATAATAAAATGAAAACTTGTGATGCAGATAATGCCGCCCAGACGTAGATTAACTGCACCTAAGGAGTCAGTGAACAATGAGAGGGAACAAGTAGACCCGATCCAGAAACTGGTAGACCTGATAGGAGAGGCATTAAGGGGAAGGAACAATGAACCCGTTCGCCCAAACCCTCAGGCTGTGCCAGTAACAACCTTTAAAGACTTTAAGAGTGTAGGACCCCCGGAGTTCGAGGGAACTACCGATCCAATCGTCGCACAAACCTGGATCAAAGAGATCGAAAAAGCTTTCACTATAGCTAGCGTAGGCGAAGATCAGAAGATGGTGTTTGCCACGTACATAATGAGGGGAGAAGCGAACTACTGGTGGGAGACTAATCAACAAAGAGCTGGAGAAGGGATAATAGCTTGGGATAAGTTTAATACGCTGTTCTTTGAGAATTACTTCCCGAAGAGTATGAAGAATAGGATGGAGGTGAAATTCCTAGAGTTAAAACAAGGTGAGATGACGGTGGCGCAATACGCGGCTAGGTTTAGCGAACTAGCGCGATTTGCGGAGCACCAAGTTGGGGATGAGGAGAGAAAGGCTAGACGCTTCGAACAAGGGTTGAAGCCATGGCTGCTCAATAAGGTATCAGTTCTTCAAATTGATTCCTTTGCAACATTACTAGAAAAGGCAATCATTGCGGAAGGTGGCAGTGAGGCCTTAAGTCTGTATAACAAAGAGAAGAAAGGAAAGAATGCTGGAGGAGAGAACCGTACGGGAGGAAGCAGTAGCGGAGGAAGCAACTTGGGAAAGAGAAAATGGGAAAATAACAACAACAACAAAAATAACAATAATCAATCAGGGAATTTTCGTGGAGGTTTTAAGAAGAGGGCTGAAGGATGCCCAAAGTGTGGGAAGAATCACCAGGGCAAGTGCTGGAAGGGACGTGGCACTTGCTACAACTGCGGACAGGAAGGGCATATCTCGCCAAACTGTCCGAAACCAAAGAAGATCCAAGGGTGTTTTACTTGTGACTCAACTGAGCACCGTATTAAGGATTGCCCAAAGAAGGGAAGTGGCGGGGGTAGTAATCAGCAAGGAGGCAACAAGTTGATGATCGGCGGACCGGCACAATCCAACCGCCCAACCGCCAGAACTTTTAACATGACCGTCCAGGACGCCGTGGCTGCGAAGGACGTGGTGTCAGGTATAATCCCGATCAATGATATAAATTCTTATGTATTATTTGATTCGGGTGCCACCTGTTCTTTTGTATCTGAAGAATTTTCTAGTAAACTTAGTACACCCCGAGAACGATTAGAAAATCCTTTGAACATAGAAGTTGCGAATAAGGAAGTAATCCCTGTAGAATACGTTTATCGAGATTGTCGCGCAAACATTAGGGAACATGAATTGAGCGTAGACTTGATTCCTATTAGATTGGGAGAATTTAACGTAATACTGGGAATGGATTGGTTGTATAACCATGCTGCGATAATTGACTGTCAGAATAAATGTGTAAACCTTCAGACTCCGAGTAAGTCTAAGGTAGTGTTTTATGGTAGCTCATCACTTAAGCAATCGTGTTGCATTAGGATGATGCAGGCCAAGAAATTGTTAAGGAAAGGATGTGTAGGTTATTTAGCTTACATTGTTGATACTCGAAAAAAGGGAGTAGAAATTAAGGATATATCCGTAATTAATGAATTTCTAGATGTGTTTTAGGACGATCTGCCTGGTCTTTCGCCAGACAGAGAAATCGAATTCGTAATAGACTTAGCACCGGGAACGGCACCAATTTCGAAAGCTCTATATCGTATGGCGCCAGTAGAAATGAAGAAATTGATGATATAATTGCAAGAGTTGTTGGATAAGGGTTATATTCGACCGAGTGTTTCTCCTTGGGGAGCACCAGTGCTATTCGTTAAGAAGAAGGACGGATCGATGAGACTCTGTATTAATTATCGAGAATTGAATAGAGTAACGATCAAGAACCGATATTCGCTACCGAGGATAGACGACCTATTTGATCAACTGAAGGGAGCAAAGTGTTTCTCAAAAATCGACCTACGAACAGGATATCATCAAATGAAAGTGAGGGATGAGGACATACCAAAGACTGCGTTTTGAACCCGTTATGGACACTCCAAGTTTTTGGTAATGTCATTTGGATTAACTAATGCTCCAGCAGCATTTATGGACTTGATGAACCGAGTTTTCAAGCCATACTTGGATAAATTTGTAGTAGTTTTTATCAACGACATCTTGATCTACTCGAAGACAGAGGAAGAACACGCCGAACATCTGAAGATTGTTTTGGAGGCACTAAGGAAGGAGAAGATGTATGCGAAATTTTCAAAGTGCGAATTTTGGATGGAGAAGGTTCAGTTCTTAGGCCACATGGTGGATAAGAATGGAATCGCTGTAGACCCTGCGAAGGTAGAAGCGGTAAGTAATTGGGAACAACCGAGAACACCGACAGAGGTAAGAAGTTTTTTAGAGTTAGCTGGGTACTATCGAAGATTCATCCAAGATTTTTCTAAGATAGCAACCCCGCTGACCAATTTGACTAGAAAGACGGTGAAATTTTATGGACCGACAAATGTGAAGAGAGTTTTCAGGAGTTGAAGAAGAGATTGAGCGAAGCACCTGTGTTATCATTACCAGATGATGCGGGAAATTTTGTGTATAGTGATGCATCGCACAAGGGACTTGGTTGTGTGCTCATGCAACACGGCAAGGTTATTGCATATGCGTCACGACAACTTAAGGATTATGAAAAACGATACCCTAATCACGACTTAGAGTTAGCGGCAGTAGTTTTTGCGTTAAAGATATGGAGGCATTATTTGTACGGGGAGAAATGTGAGATATACACGGACCACAAGAGTCTGAAATATATCTTCACACAAAAGGAGTTGAATATGCGTCAGAGGAGGTGGTTAGAATTAATCAAGGATTATGACTGCGATATTCTTTATCACCCGGGAAAGGCAAATGTGGTTGCCGACGCTTTGAGCAGAAAAGGGAGGGAGAAGTTGTTTAATTTGACGACTCAGGAAGAGTTGATAAGAGAGATGGAAAAATTGGAGATAGAAGTGAAAGGACCAGAAAAGTCTGGTGAGAAGTTAATTGTAATGGAAGCTTGTCTGACGTTATTGGATAGAGTAAAGGAAGCCCTGAAAAAGGATGAAGAGTGTGAGAAAATCCGAAAGAGGATCACGAAAAATGAGGAAGAAAAATTTAGAATGGATAAGACGGTATTTTAAGATTTGAAGGAAGAGTGTGGGTACCAGCGGCAACCGAGTTGAGGGAAGAGATTTTGCATAAGGCACACAATACGACATATTCTGTTCATCCGGGAGGCACAAAGATGTACCGAGATCTAAAGCAACATTTTTGGTGGCCTAATTTGAAACGGGAAGTCGCAAAGTGCATCAGTAGATGTTTGACTTGCCAACGCGTTAAAGCAGAGCATCAACGGCCAAGTGGTTTACTACAACCGTTAGAAATACCAGAGTGGAAATGGGAGCATATTACCATAGACTTCGTGGTAGGACTTCCAGTTACACAGAAAGGTTATGATGCTATTTGGGTTATCGTGGATCGACTAACGAAGACCGCACATTTTCTACCAATCAAGATCCGCTACAGTTTGAATCAGTTAGCAAGCCTATACGTAAAAGAAATTGTCTCACGACATAGAGTGCCTGTGTCAATTGTCTCTGATCGAGATCCGTGCTTCACGTCTAATTTTTGGAAGAGTTTGCAGGAAAGAATGGGGACGTAGTTGAGATTGAGTACTGCTTACCATCCTCAGACAGACGGACAGAGTGAGCGAACTATACAAACGCTGGAGGACATGCTTAGGACTTGCGTGATGGATTTTAAGGAAAGTTGGGACGACCACCTACCCTTAGTCGAATTTGCGTATAATAATAGTTACCATGCGAGTATCGGCATGCCACCGTACTAAGCTCTTTACGGAAGAAAGTGCAGAACGCCATTATGTTGGGACGAAGTCGGAGAGCGACGAATACTCGGACCAGAGCTAGTACAACAAACCGCAGACGTGGTGACAGTGATAAGAGCCAGGTTAGTAGCAGCTCAAGATCGCTAGAAGAAATACACAGATTTGCATCGGCAGGACCGAGACTTCAAAGTCGGTAATTTCGTATTCTTGAAGGTATCTCCATGGAAGGGAAAGATTCGTTTCGGCAAGAAAGGAAAATTGAGTCCGAGATTCATAGGACCGTTCGAAGATACTGAAGCGAGTGGGCGAAGTGGCATACAAAGTTGCGTTACTACCCGAACTGAAGCACATCCACAACGTGTTTCACATTTCCGTGTTGCGACCGTACAAGGCCGACTACAAGCACATGATTTCTTATGAGCCCATTCAAGTGGAGAAGAACTTGGCATATGAAGAGATTCATGTCCAGATATTAGATAGGAAAGAGCAAACCTTGAGAAATAAATTATTTCATCTGTAAAAGTACTTTGGCGTAACCACGATGTCGAGGTGGCAACGTGGGAGTTAGAAGATAGGATGATGAAGGACTATCCCCATCTATTCGTGTAACCTTGTAGCAATTCCGGGACAGAATTTTTATAAGGGGGGGAGGATGTAATACCCGAGAATTTCCTAATATTATTAAATAGATATATTAATGGAAATGAGAAGTTATTTGAATATAAATGATTTTGTGTTATGAGATGAATTAATTCAATTATATAAAATTGAATAATTATAATAATTGAGAATTGATGGAGTTTGCGATAAACTCATTGATAGCCTTGTGTGGCACAGTGACGTAATATAAGAATGATTATATTAATTTAAGCGAACAATTAATCTATATTAATTGTTATTGTAAAATATTAATTTATTGTTATCGTAGAATATTAAATAATTATTGTGGAATATTAACTGTGATTGATTAATAATATGTGATTATTATTATTGCAAGAAATATAATAATGATAAACCACTTGTTTATAATTGTGCTGAGATTTATACTTGTTAATGTGATAATGAATCCTATGATTATTAATTAGGTGTTATTAATAATCGATGAGGAATGGATTAATTAATATTATTATTAATTAATTGATAAGGTAAATAATTTATTTATTTGACATTATGAATAATAAAACAAATAAGTGAGTTATTAATATAATAAGATTATATTAATTGATATGTGCAAATGTGCAATACTTGAATATATAAAGTATATGGAATACAATTATATTATATAGTGTGGTGCAACAGTTATGTGGCTATACTATATATGGACTATGTATTAAGATTAATTAAACTATGTGAGCTACATGATTAATGCCTATGTGACAATATGTATGTAAGTATACATTAAAATGATACATCATGAATATATTGAAATCACTTGTAGGAAATAATGTGATGTGATTATATCTGGTATTAATAAATGTACATGGATGATATGTATGTTACATTGTCATATCACATCTACTACCTTGAAATATTAAGCATGTGACTTACATTATAATGTTAATTATGATATATAGTATGAATATATATATAATAGCCTAAGTGTATGATATATGTATATATGGCCTTAGTATTAATACACTTCATGTTGCAAATGTTGAGTTTCATATTGCCTTGTCCCTAAATGCTAGTCTCATTCTCCTTCACGTGAAATACTCAAGGCTATGCTACTCCCTACCATCTCAAAATCAGCAACTTAGATAATCATCATGCAATGAGGAGTGGTTATAATGATGGAATCCAACCACTACTTACCTACCCTTTGATAACCTTCATGCATTCCTATAATCCGTTAGTTTGATTTGGGATATAATTGCATTGTCTGTGTATTAGTTTTTCTATAAATACGAACTCTTCTCCTCCATTCTTCTTTACTGAGATTTTGCTAAGTATTGAATTGGGAGCTAAGTTATATATCAGTGCTTACATTCTAAGAAGTTGAGAGAGGTCATCTTAGCTAGCTTAATTCACATAACAGAGGTATAATCATCTTTCCATGGTCTTCATTCTTCTTCTTCATTTTTGATTTCTGTCCAAATTCCAATTCTTGATTATGGATGCAAAACATGCCAAATGGATTATAGAAAGCTTGTTTAGTTGTTAGAATAGACTTATAAGCATATTGAAATACAATGTGGTTATTTTCGTGAGGAAATTTTGTGAATTGGGTTGATGTTTTCCGAAGCAGGAGCTTCCAGCTTTGTACAGGTAACGGCGCAGCTGCGCCCTGGTTATACTGGGGTGCTCTGCAGCTGCGCCAGTGCTGAACTTGTGTTTTGCTGGCCAAGGCCCTGCGCAGCTGCGCCGGCCACTGGTTTCAGATTCTACTTTTGATCCAGACTGTTACATGCTAACTTATGATAACACTTTAGAACAAGTTTGAGAACATAAGTAGCATGCCTATAGGAGTACATGGAGATAACGCAAACATGTTTTACTATGTTGCATGCATGATTGGTGAAGACTTATAGTGTTGAAGCAAACTTAGAGTTTATAAATGAACTTTGATATATGTACATGCCATGTTGATATTCTGATCTTGCGAAAGTGTTAACATGACTTGACTACATACGATAAGAGCTTTGAAGTTGCCTTGTATGTGTTAAATTACGTTGTTCAAGTTTAAAATGGTTTCAAAAGCAAACTTGGATATGTTTTCGAACCAAGTGCATTAAGTATGAGTAGTTAAGTTCTTAAAATAAAAAATAACACGTTTACATTCATTATGTCGCTAAGCATGACTCTTTTATGTTTGATATAACGGTAGTAAACCAAGCATGATTATAGCATGTTTTCAAGATAATAACAATTCTAGCTACATGTATGCGATACGAATACTCATAAGCATGCATAATATAAGTTATATGAATATCTTATGTATTTAAAAAGCGAGCATGTTAGACCTTATGAGTTCGTGTCCTTGAATGGCTTTAAGTATTAACTTAAGAACCAATACCATGTATGATTGGATTTGGAAAAGTTATACAAACATAAAAGTATTCTTTAAAATGTATACATGCTACGTGATATTATATGATGTTACTTGAACCCGATTTTGACGGTTAACTTATGAGAATGCTATAACTTGCTAAAATGAATTATATTTAGTATTGATTGTAGTCTTACGTGATATTAATAATATGCGAGTATGTTTGCTAATTGTGATAGTCTCACATGATAGTAATGATGTATGAATATGATCAACTTGAGAAAAGAGGAAGTTAAGGATAGAAGTTATATTCTATATAACTGTGTAGCTAGGTTAAAACTTAGCTTATGTGTTGATCGTATATTCGAAGATAAAATGTGAAGTTAAATTATATGACTAATGAATATCATATATATACGTAATTGTATTACGATAGGAATCCGAAAGTGATGGCTAGCTTTACGTGAGTAAACTACGCATAAGGCAAGTATCCTAAACCCTTGCATTACTTTATTCAACGGATATCGTAAGGGAGTATCTAAACCTTATCTCTTTAGATGCAAGTATTCTATCTTTGTATATTGCGAACTAGTTTCCTACTTAATCGTTTGAATTGAATTAGCATACTTGAAATCTTATTTCATTAAAGCTATTATTCATGTTGAACTTAGTATTGTTCTTGAATATTGTGAAAGTGTCTATGCCATTTGATTCGGCTAGACTTATATTATTGAAAAGCGACCCAAAACCAATTGATTGGTGCGGGATCTTGTATTTGACTGAGAAGAACAACCTTCTTTGAGGGGAACATATATAATTATCGGAGAACCGACGCGCGCACTTGAGTATGATTGATTGTTATGCATAACGATGGTACTTTAGGCTGATCACCTGTTGTACCTGTTTTTGTTGGATTTTTAGTTTATTACTGTTAATTCTAGTAGAAGTTCATAGTCCTTAGCGACTACTCAGTATTCAGTTATCTTGAAATCTTGAACTGATTTGTTATTGAATCACATTGATATTATTTTGTCCTTAGCGACTATTATTGAAAACTGTTGATATTCTTGTTATCCTTGAACTATCAAACTTTGATATACCCTTTCGAGAATTAAGAATTATATCACTTACCCTTATTGTATATTACTTGCTGGGCTATTTGTGCTCATTCTTGCTTTTCCTAAAACATTTCAGTTAAGGCAGAGTAGGGCGAACCTTCGGGCGTTGATAAGGGCAAGGGCAAGGCTACCAACTAGCTTGTCTCTTTTATGTTTTAAATATTTTAATATTGTATTAAGATGATGTAGGAAGACTGGATTTGATTATGTTTAAGCTTAAGTTAGATTATGTAATAAGTCGTTAATTGATATTATTATGTAATCTATTAAGTACTATAGGTTGCGAGACTTGAGGGAATAATTATAATAAATCATTGTAAATTATTCTAGAATAGATTTTTCGTTGTGATTGTGTGATATTAAGTTATTATTATTGTGATGTATTACCATGAGCACGTGATGAACCGAATTCGAGCGACCCCGTGACGGTCCTGGAATTTGGGGGCTTCACATATCCACCCCTAGCTACACATATTTTTTTATTCCTCTATTAGTCTCTTGGAATTTCTCTCTTCCTCAAATTTCTTTCTTTCTTTCTTCAACGAAGAGATATATAAAAGTCAAGCGAACATTCAACAAGCTAAGACGATCAAAAAGTAAGGAGACACCTCCCCTTAAGTGGTCGAACCCTAGAGGTCAAACCTTAGGGAGCTTCGATGCCTCCTCATATGTTATATTCTATTCTTCCTTCTCTTGTTTACCCGCATGGTTTCGTATGTTTGGATTCTTTTTGATTACTTCATCTACTTCTTTTTAAGTGACAACAATATTTGTTTTCTAGGACACTTCACATTCATTGGATATTCTCAAAGAAAAAATACGTTTTTATCACCACGAAGAAGTATCCATTCTGGCCAATCGATTAACAAACTAGAGGGAGTCAAAAGGTAAGATGGGAGAACCCTCTAGATGGTCGAACTCTAGGGGCCGAACCATAGGGGGTTTTAGCCTCTTCATTTATTTTTTCGGTCTTTTCTTCTCGTTTTATTTGGATGACTTCTTATGCTTGGGTTTTTTCTTACTTGTTTTTCTTCTTCTTTAAGGTAACTTCAATCTTTATTTTCCGAGCCTTATCATCTTGATTATATCTTGGTTTTTTCCCTAGGATATTTATAAAGAAAGACTATACTTTTGAGAACACAAGGAGGCATTTTGTTCTAACAATCAAACAACGAACCACAAGAGGAGCTAATGTATCAAAACGGGACCACCCTAGGGGGTCGATATAGGGACGAACCTTAAGGTGCCCGAACTCTAGGGGGATTTTTGTCTTTTATTCATATGTTCTTTTTTCTTTTCAAGTTTCCTTAATCTCTCTCTTTTGGGATAAATCTTCTCATTTGAGCTTCAAACTTCTTTTCTGCCTGATATTGTCAAAGGGAGATCATTCTCAAGGCAACCTCATTACTTAGAGTCGGGATTCATCACTTCTCTTTTCATCATAGTAAACACTTGATTTTAAATGTTTTCTCATTCATTTATTATTATATAGAGTTCTTATATCAAATATCTATTATTGTAGGCCAATTCTGACGAGCACTCTGTGGACCCTATAACCACTGAGGAAATCCCCTTCCTTACAAAATGGGGAAAACCCCCTTTTTATGGGCCCCTTGATGCTTTCTAAGATCAGGTAAAGAATTATGATCGTTCGGCTTTTCCTCTGCCTAACAAGGAAGGTCTGCTTCTATACGCTGTAACTTACGAAAGTTGGGATAGTTTTTGTCCCGTTCTGATAGTATTCCCCGCATGTGTATTGAGAAATAGGAATACTGTTGGTCGATTTTGCAATCAATAAAACACTGTGCAAGTATACGTGGTCTAACAAGTAATATAATGATAAGAGAGTTGTCGAACCCACGAGGAACTATTGCTAATATTTACCAAGTACCGACTTTGTATCGCTTAAGTCTTATTCAAACAGTTAAATAAAAGATGTGTAATTAATCTAGTTAATTCTAATTATAAAAGCAAGTAAATGGATAACGATTGGTATCTAAGGCACTACAAGCTAAGATCATAACTTCACCCCACACTAGCATTTTGTCAAACACTTGGTGTGCAAAGTTTCATCAAACATCCTAACTTTCTCTCTGGTCTTAGTGGTCATGACGGAGTGTCGGCCGAGAACACACAAGTGCTCATACATATCTTTCGAGGTATATATAAACCTATCCTTTCTAGATCCACCCTAAAGGGAATAAAACAGAAAAAAAAAACATCCAAGCTAGGTAATAATCTGACACATTCCTATGCGAATTAGCCAAAGACAAAGAATTAAAGCATAGGTTCTCAATCAGGTCACACATGGCGCACACATATATTCCTATCCTATACACAAATTATGCAGTATAATCAAGTAGATAAATCATAATCACATACCAATATATTAAGGTATAAATCTACAATCCATTTTCCAATTTCATATAGATTACCAAAATCATCACAAATTCCTTAACAAGAATCATTAAGCATAAATATATTGAACCAAACCATATGGTGCCAACCAAAGAGATAAGAAACTCAATTTAATATAACAAAGGGTTCCATTATAATCTTAGAGCCAATAATTAGTTCATAGCTCTTAAACTAAACATAAGTAGTAATATATACAACATTTATAGATTACAAAATCAAGGGAAATAAATAGAGAAGAATAAACTCTGTCAAGCCTTCTTCAATCTCCATAAATTCCAATCAATTCAAGATTTCCAATCCATGTTGCTAAATGCTCTTAAGTTCTATGGAATCCCAATTCTTTCCCTACTCTATGTATTATCAAAAGCTATATACAAGCTAAAGAGAAAATAATTAAGCTAAGGAGTTGAGAGAGTAAGAGCCATGGAGAGGAGTTGTGTAGAGATGGAGAAAGATATACCAAAAAGAGGCTGAGAAAATGATATATAAGCTTCCTCCCTTTTCTCTAGGTCATTCCCACTTGTTACTGTCTAAAAATAAGAGGTGGCGCTGTGGCGCCAAGATTAAGCCTTGGAACTGCGCTGCAGCGCCTGGTCAAGGGCTTGGGTCAATAAGTGATGAAGGACTTGAGGAGCTGCTGTTGGGTTTGTACGTAACGCAATCATGCAATCAAATCACATGAATAGGGCGGAAGCGCGAAACATAGGTTTTCAAAAATTTATACAAACCCATAACCATGATCATGCTTTGTGTTAGTTATCAATAACAGAAAAGAGAGAACATGAAATTATACCTTTGAAGATCCAAGCTTCCTCAGGTACAAGTTCTACTCCTTTGATTCCTCTGTAGTGGCTCCTTCCCTTTATCAATGTCAGCCACCCAAATGTTTGGCCTCTAACGGTGATCCACCAAGGAAGATGAAGAACTTAGGAAGATGGGTTATTGGCTTAATCCTTGTTTCTATCTCTATAGAATATGTGTACTCCCAACCTTTGAAAAAATGCACGTACCTTATTTCTGATATAAGACTCTCTTATATAGATATTAGGTTAACCCTCCTAATCTAATTAGAATAGGATTTTATTTAATTAATTAATTAAACACTTTTAATTAATTTATATCCTAATCTTATTAGGATTGAGAGAGAGTACTGATATTATATTAATTCCTAAACTTCTTTAGAATTAAAATAATAATAATAATAATAATAATAAGACTCCTCTTATTAATTTATATTTAATATTTCTAAAATATTAAATAATAAACATTAAACTATTTAATTTATTCTATCACCATAGATTAAATTAATTACACTTAATGCATTATTATTATCATGCCATTTTCTTCTTAAATAATTTTTCTTCCTTTTATGGTGTGACCCTTTAGGTTCTCCATATTAAACCGGTTGTGAATAAATCAATTAGAACAATTCTAATCTTATTTAAATAAATAAATTAAACTAATAATCTATTTAAATAAATAATATTTATTCTACAATAGGAATAAGCCTCCCTAGCGATCAACGACTTTCCAGATAATATAGATTTCAACATTAATCATAAAAGAACCTGTGAGTTAATAGTTACCGTAAAATTCTATCCTTCCACCATACAATGTCCCAATTAAATATAAGATATGGATTTACTGTCAAGTCTTAATTTATTTAATCATATGTATTTCGATTAGATAATGCACAACTCCAAATAATGCAAATTAGAAACCTCTTTCTAATTTCATTCCACCTTGGCCAAGGATTCTTGGGTTGCCATTTAACGAATCACATATGACATATCTCCTCTTTTACTAAAGGTGGTAGATTCTTTATTGATCATACATTATCTCCATATGTAACTCATTATACCCAAGCATACCCTATATATGCCTTAAAAGGCCTTAAGGAATAAGTCAAAGTATAATTTGTTACATACAAGATACTATGATGATCTCAAGTCCAAGGAGCACTTGTACTACTATAACATTAGGAATTCCTATTGACAGGCGAGTAAAACTCCATTAGGTATTCCATAGCGAGTCACGTTCAGTGAACTTATTCTCCAATAAGCACCTACATACTTGCTTTAGTGTCTCCACACAAATGATCATGAGATCAGTCATCCTCATCCAATTAGCAAGCAATATATGTACCAATCTATCCGGATTTACTAATCTCCATTTTAGTAATCCCACAATTGGGAACCATTTTAGTTTTTAAGCTTTCTAAGAATTTAGATCTCATTAGCATGATCTCATCATGATTCTAAAAGCATTGCTTAAAACTATGGATTATTTACATATTATAAAAACAGCACCATGTAGATAATTAAATGCCTTAAATTAATATTTTATTAATAAATAAATAAGATTGTTTACAAAGTATGTGCTTTATCATCATACATGATTGACTTGTATGAACACTACTATCAGCTGCAGCACTGAAGGTTGGTGAGCTGGCAAGGAAGGAGCGCTGCGGCGCCAGTTTTGTACTAAGAACCGGCGCTGCAGCTCCAGTGCTACAAAAGTGACCTTTTTGCCCCTGAAAGCTGGAAATAACCTGTAAACTCCTGTAAAATATATATTAAGCAAAATAATAACAAAAGAATATAAAAGCAATATAAAATAATAATAACATGCAACTTCTTAAGTATAAAAGTAGTCGATTCGCGGGTATAAATCTCACTCATCAAATATCCCCAAACTTAAGCCTTTGCTTGTCCTCAAGCAAACATGTCATAACAAAAATATCAACAGTAAGTATAACTACGAATCACACCAAACTACTATATACCTGCATTGCGGCCTCAAGGATGAGAATAACGATTTCAAAGTAGAAGCAAACTCATAAATAAGGCTTCAATCAAACTTCTAGCTTAGACTGCTACTGATCCAAATCTGTGTGTGTGTGACAACCAACTATTATAACTAATTATAATTCTCAAACATAGACAATTGCAATAATAAAAATGTCGACTCTATACGCTCAAGCTACATCAAGTATTTGGAACAGGACAATAAATGAAAGAACAGACCACTCGGTATTAGCATGAGAACGACTATATTTGACTTGTGCAAAATTTGGCTACCTTAGGCTAAGTTACCCATTTAGCAAGTTTTCGATCAATGACTCCCAAGCCAGTGGCTTTAGGGCCATAGGCGTATAACACCCCTAAGGATCTAATAACTCAAGTAACACTAGCCCCGTAGCCAAACTAGAGTCAAACTAGAATTTTATCAGTTATATTTTAACTAATGCAACCTCAAGCATGACTGTGCAGTGTCTAATCACATTAGGCTATTCAGAGTTACCCGTGTAACGAGCTTTTGATCAATGACTCCCAAGCCAGATGACTTTAGGACACTAGGTGTAGAACACCCCTAAGGATCTATTAACTAGAGTAACAAAAGCCACGTAATCAAACTTGGTCAACTAAGGATATCAATTTATTCTTTTTTTTATGTATGCTATAAGACCACGAATATATCCGAACTTGCATAAAAGTCTAAATCTTACTATCATCGACTCACTTAAGTTCGTAAAAGCTAACAAAATAAAATTTCGTAAAAATTACCAATTAAGTCTATTAGAAGTATAACTAGTTATTGTCGACGTCGAAAAAAAATCCGCAGGTCGGGTCACAACCCGGATCTTTCTCTCTTCCAAAGTTATCTCTACCCTTACTCTTTTTTTTTGTGAAAATGGTTTTGAATGATTTTTAGGAAAAGTCTAACATGTATCATGTCGACGATTGAATATTTTACAGAGTCACCAGTTAGTAATTTTGAAATGGTTGTACCAACTTAACCAAGTTTTGTTTGAAAAGAGGCCCAATTGCTGGGCACTGTCGAAACTTGATCTTTGAAAACAAAGTTTTCAGTTCGGGGGCTTGGTTAAGTGTGGGGAAGGTATTAGGCACCCCACAACTCCCGTGTAAACACGGTACCGCATCTTTTCAATATTTTCATTTTAAATCTGCAATGTATGTGTGAATGCTGGAAGAAAATTGGGCCTATGTATGCATCGTTGATCATATATACGAAGGGTTTGATTTTATTTGCAAAAAGTCTTTGATTTGATTTGCAAAAGTGTTTGATTTGATTTGTAAAAGTTTCTTTTTCAATAAGTTTATTGAAATGATGTTTTGAAAGAAGGTTTTCAAACCCTTTACGCTAACATAGGAAATGAAGCACATCGTTACTTTAGTTTTATCTTTTCACCCTTAAGGCTCAATTTGAATGGTGATTGTCAGGCTGCGAAGCATCCACAACCACAACATATATAAAAGTGTCAGTCTTCTCATGGGCATGACAGCCATCGGAGTGACTCTGACACGATAAACCATGTTTTCATTATGTTGAGACCTTAAACCCGGATAATAGTTTTAAGGTCTTTTGCATGTACATTTTTTCAGAAAAACTGGCAGGGTACATTTGTAAAAGGGAATTTGTCCATCGTGGGAATCAGATTCTGATCAGTTTGATCATGAATCTCACGATTTCTAGGCTCATATAGGGAGGCTAATAAACCTGTACAGCTCAAATTTGTACATAAATATATCCAAATATTGCCAGAACCAAGGATTCATCAGTAAATCTTAGTTCGCACTGGTCGAAGCATCTCGTTTTCACTAGATAGCGATCTAAGGGCCGCGAGGTAGATTTTATAACTGAAACTAGAAAAACGCTAGATTTAAAAAAATCTCAGCCATTCTAGCATTCCAGTTCTGTTTGTGTGACACCCCCAAATCCGATTCCTCTGACCCCGGTCTGATCGCCATGATACAATACTAACATCCACCTCTAAACAACATACGATAACAAAAAATGCGGAATATAATAAACTTACGTCGTTCATTCAAAAGGTGTTACTAGTCTCAAGATTCTATAACCTTAATATAATCTTACAAACATACCCTAGAATAATCATTAGGGTTCATATTACAATAATAGTAATTAAACGAAACGTAAAGACAAAGTCTGCTCCTTGCAAACTATCCTATAATCTTTTCTATACCCCTGTCCTTCCCTGAAGTCTCGGGCTTAACTGCAATATAAGTCATGATATCGCAAGAATGAGCAACAAGTTTGCTCAGCAAGTTTAAATACAACAATAAAGGATATATCATGATGAATGGAAAATAGCTGACAATGAATTCAACATATGAATATCTTAAGGATTCAAAATATGAATATTAGAAAGATTCAACAATATGAATATCTAAAAGGATTCAACAATATGAATATTAGAAAGATTCAACAATATGAATATCTAAAAGGATTCAACAATATGAATATCTAAAAGGTTTCAACAATATGAATATTAGAAAGATTCAATAATATGAATATCTAAAAGGATTCAATAATATGAATATCTAAAAGCAAGGATACTAATTGCTTTTAGAATTACTGATAGTCAAGCAGACTTTGAACTATAACTTCCAATGGGTTCAATAGCTAATTGACCATTTGGTTACTGGCTATTGGCTACAGAAAATTAGTACCTCGAAGAGATCAGCCTCGGGTACAACATGTATATGCATAACACTTACATCTGCTTACTCGTATCATATAATAGATACTTGGGCACACTCCTAACATATGTGGGGTGTTCTGTTCTGTCTAAGAATCCTTACCATTAATTGGTTTGGATAGCTTTAAAGAAAACTTCATACACTTGTCTGATCGAACAAAGGTTCAGACTCTATCTGACACAGTTCAAGAATTTAGAACTTTGAATAATGTACAAGTCCAAGACTGTATGAACTCAAATGCACTAAGTGCGGATATCAATATTATAGATGTGGAATAATTATAGAATAGTTAAACCACTAAATAACATGCTTGGGAATAAAGTTCAAGCATTAAGTAAATAACTTTCGATTCAACAATAACCTACTCAATACAATATGAGAAGGATAGGGAACTTGCACAAAGTGAAGTTTAGAATTTGCACAATATATGAATTTGTGTAAGTTCGGGGAACTTGCAAAATCAAAGAGTGAAGTTCGGGGAACTTGCACAATACTTAAAGTGTGAAGTTCGGAGAACTTGCACAATACTCAACGTGTGAATTTCGGGAAACTTGTACAATACTCAACGTGTGAAGTTCAGGGAACTTGCATAATACTCAATGTGTGAAGTTCGGGGAACTTGCACAATAATAGATTTCCTTGCATAAAGTAAATGCATAGGTTAGGACACTTGCTCAAATAAAAGAGTAAGTCAGGAAACTTGCAACACAATATAAGTAGTGTTCGGTGAGGAACTTGCATAACCAAAGAATGAAGTTCGAGGAACTTCCAAATCAAAGAGTGAAATTCAGAGAATTTTACCATAATCGATTCCTTGCATAAATTAAACACAAGGACATGATACTTGCTCAAATAAAAGAGTGAAGTTCGGGGAGCTTGCACTCAACAAAACAATCAAATGAAGTTAGGAAACTTGCACCTTAAAAAAGTGTAAGTTAGAGAACTTGCAATACAATAATAACCTGCTCAATACAATATGAGAAGGATAGGAACTTGCACAATAAAGAGGAAGTTTAGAACCTCGCTTACTCGAGTCATTGAATAAAGTAGTGCAAGAATTTAGAATACTTGCACAATAAAAGTAGGGTTCGGGTACTTGCTTACAATATCTGTTGAATAAAGTAATACAAGGGTCTAGGATACTTGCCTGTTTGCTCAGCTACAATTAATTATAGCTTTAATAAAACTGCATTGGAACGACCTAACATTAACAAGTCAGCCTTTCAATTAGCATGTATAAAGTTATATAAGTCTACACTTACAAGAATCTGATCATTGTATAATTCTATCACATAGTTCACGTAAGTCAATCTAATCGTGTCTTAGATTTAATAACTTTAGATTACTTAGTTTCTATGAGTCAATATAGGCTTGAACACATAGCACTTCCAGTTACTGATATAAATCAACACATATGCTTATCAAGTTTATCTAACTCAAGTTCGAAAGCTAACATGTTCATTCTATGTTCACTTCAAGACCACATATTTTTATGTCGGACATTCACATACTTTAAATAATATAAGTTCATGCTTCAAGATTGGTTACTAAAGTCATGTTATCACATAACAAGGTCAAACAATACTTAATATGTATGCTCGAGTATAATATACACATGTATACTTTAATCACGTAGTTCATACTTCAAGTTCATTTCTTATGATTGAGCATGCATATGTGAAATTTGTATATAAACAAATAAGGTTCATGTCAATACGTCTATAGGCATAATGAAATCTTTATATTTATGCTCGCAGAATCATAATGTAATTCACATGGTAATCAATGCTATTTAGCTTCCACATTCTAAGTTTCCATTTGCAAAGTACACGAAGTCAAAAAGACAACACGGTACATGTAAAGCATCTCATAACCAGTTATTCACATGTAATAGAACACATACATAAGTCACATACATGTATTTAAGTGGTCACAATCTAAAGACACAAGTCTTGGTTAAGTTTACTTTGAAAGTCTTAAGTTTCTCTTTTGAAATCGTTGAAATCTTGCAATCGTGCATGCTAGTGTGTTCAACCCTTTAAACGTACATTTCATGTCAATATAGACCATACGGTCAGGTTCATAAAATTATAATTCATATCTCAATGTAACATGCCAAGTCCTTGTTCAATGCTCACGTTTTGTTAGTAAGTTTTCCCTAATGAGGTCTAACATGACTGTGCACATTTTTAAATATGTATATACCAATTAACATGCTCTTCATGCCTATGTTGGTCATACTAACATGCTCGTTAAATTAGAATGCATACACAATATCTACATGTTAAAGTTCACCTTTGAAACTTATATTTTTCATTAGAAATGTTAAATAGTGGGGTTTTCATGTTGACATTCCATCATGAAACTTATGTATGCAAGTTGACATGCTTCTCATGTGTTTCTAGGTCATACAAGAAAGTCCCAAAAGTCAAAATATAGCCGGGGTACTTATATGCTCATGACAAGTTTACTTTAACTAATCCTAAGTTCATTTATAAAACTATAAAGCTTCCTTCCATAACGTATACTAGCATGGTTATAGTCATGCACGTTTCATCAAGAATATATATATACATGAGTTGAACTAGTCCTCAAGCTTGCTTTAAACAATGTCAACACTTATCATGTAGTAGGTTTGCATTAGAAAAGAAAACTAGCAACTGGTACTGGCGCAGCTTTGCCGCTGGCCAGTGCAATACTGGCGCAGCTGCGCCGCTGGCCAGTGCAATACTGGCTCAACTGCGCAGGCTGGCGGCCAGACCAGAAGCTGTTTCCTGGTCGACAGACTGGAAACCCAACTTAGAAATATCATATGAATTCTACTCTATCTATGTTATGAAACAATTCCAACACTTTTAACATCTTGTATAGCATTTAACAATTATATCTCCAATCAATTAACATCCAATTCAATTGAAATCCAGAATTAAGAATTTAGCAAATCTCAAAAATAGAAAAATGGAGAACATGAATGCAATGATTATACCTTTGTTATGGAATGCACCTAGCTTCAATATTTCTCTCCCTCAACCCAATTGAAATCTCAGAATACAATCTCAATTCTAAACTTAGAGAAAATCTCAGCAATGTAAATTATGAAGGAGGAGAGCTCTTGTATAGGTAAATGTATATCCGGTTCTTGCCTTTGTTCACCAAATCAAAACAAAGGATAGCAAGATTACATAATAGTTAAGGATTGGTAGGTGAGTAGTTGGTGATTCCACTCATGAATCCCACTCCCCATCTCATGATTAGCTAGCTTTGGTTGTGTTTGAGGAGAAAGAGATAGAGTAATATAGCATGTGGGTGTTTCACGTGAATGATAGAAATAAGAGGAAATTGGCTCTTATTATGGAACAACCAACTAATCTCAGCAATAGCAACTTGGATGTAATACAATACACTATCATTATATGCACCATGCTTACTAAGGTTATATCATGTATACACATTTTATTTTATGTAAATACTTAGGCTATAATTAAATTAAAGTCACAATTTCAATGATCAATTAATAATATGATGCATCAAGTAGGGTATATACATATAATCCATATACATTATCTATTAACACCAAATATAAAGTAATTGGGTATTATTATAATAATAACTGTTATTATAATAATTATAATAACTTATTGAAATCATTTATCAATTAATAATGTTATTTATATAATATAAAGTAATAGGGTATACATATTAATGTCTATCCATGTATTGTCACATACTCTTATGTACACATTCAATTTATCAACCTCACATAATACAATTAAGGTTACTATATAGTCTATATATAATATACATAGCCATATCAAAGGTCACCTTGTACTATATATAATATATAGTTAACTACCATATATTAAAGGTTTACATATCACATGCATGTATAAAATAATTAATCAATTAAATATAATATTATTATATTTATAAGTCCTTTGCTCATTAATTTATTAATAAATTATACTTTTATGTTTTATTATTCTCAACAATAAAAATTTCAGATATTATCGATTAATTACACCAATATCAATTAATCAATCACGATTAACTCTCTACACTATATTCAAGTAAATTTGAATATGTAATTACTAACACTTTTATCAGTACTCTGATATAAAGGTCTCAGGGTTAATCTACTAATTTAAAAATAACCATTAGTGATTCTCTTTAATAAAATCCTAGCATTTATTCACATAGGTTCAATTCACATAATCACATAACCACATAAGGTTTAAATAAGCTCGTAAAACTAACTCTTAAAATTTTTAAATCACATATTAAATTAATAAGAAGTTTAAAATTCCTGGTCGTTACATCCCCCCCCCCCCCCCCTTATAAAAATTCTGTTCTCGAAATTATAAAAAAAATAAGGTTACTCAAATAAAAACGGATAATTCGCTCTTATTACTTATATAATCTCTACTGTCTGCTGTACCACTTCTGGTCCCAACAGTCGATGTTCATCTACTTCGTCCCAACACAACGGTGTTCGACACTTCCTCCCATAAAATGCTTCTAGTAAAATCTCTTCTTTTAGTTCTGGTACTAACGGTACCCAAATTCGTTCTTCAAATCTTAACAGTCCAGTGCTATCAATCTTAAATTTCATTTCACCACCTTCAGCTAATCGCTTCTTAAGGTTATCATAATCTTCGTCCTTTTCTTGTGCTTCCTTAACCTTATTCAATAAAGTCGGGCTCGCTGTCATTGTAAATAATTTCTCGTTAGTCTTCATCGGATACTTATCCTCTAAGTCTAGTCTTTCGAAAACTTTCACTAATTCTCCTAGAATGGTCAACTTCGATAACTTCCCTCTGCCTTTTCTTCTCAAGGCATCTGCCACTACATTTGCTTTGCCTGGATGGTACAGAATCTCACAATAATAATCTTTGATCAATTCTAGCCGTCGGCGCTGCCTCATGTTTAATTCCTTCTACGTGAAGATATACTTCAGACTGTGTATATCTCACACTTCTCGCCATACAAATAATGCTTCCAAAACTCTAAGGCAAAAACTATTGCTGCTAAATCTCGTTTGGGAAGATATCCACGAATTCCCTTCAAATTGGTATAACAATTCCTATGAATGTATTCTACAGGGATAACTTCCTTGTTTGCTACTTCTATGCTCATAGGGTGTTCTAATTCCTCACGGGGTAAGTCTAACTGTTTAATAAATTCTTCAAAAATAAAAGAGCAGGTGGCACCTGAATCGAATAACACATATGCATCTATATCATTAATTGGGATAATACCTGACACTACGTCCTTGGACACCACCGCATCCTGTACGGTCATGTTGGCCTGACTAGCTGGCTCTTTGATGTTCAGTCCGTTATTGTTGTTGCGATTTCTGCTAGCTGCATCGCCCTTTTTCTTCGGGCAGTCCTTGATTTGATGGTCTGTGGCTCTACACGCGATGTAACGATTGAGATTTTATAATTAATTTTAATATTTATTGAGATAAATAAATATTTTATGTGATTTATTTATTGAGTTAAATAAATAAATTATGTGATTTATGGAGTGATTTAATTAAGTGTTATATACTAATTAAATGAATGTGTAATATTTATTTATTTAATATTAATGTTATATTATAGTTCTAATTTAATTGAGATAATTGAATTAGATGAATTATGTGATGAAGTGTTACATGGATTATAATTAGCGAGTAATTATAATTATGTGGCAATTTTATGTGATTAATTGATGTTAGATTTTAATTGATTAAATTAAATGATTGATATTTAATTAATTAAAATGTGACATTAAAGTATGTATTAAATAATTTGTTAAAATAAAAGAAAAAGGATTTTAAATGAGTTTAAATAAACAAGGCTTTGCATTTGTTTTAAATCTATTGTACCAAACATGGCCTTAGTAATAATAACCTATTTTTTTAAAATAATGTTGTCTTGGCTAAACAAAGCCTTAAGGCTTTTTGAATTTTGAAACTTATGTAACTGCTAAATTAATTAGGCTAATTAGTATTAGTTAGTACGCGTATTATATTATATTACGTTAGATTAATCCTAAGTCTAAACTAAGAGCAAAGAAGAAAGAAAAGAGTAGAGGAAAAAGAGAAAGCAGAGAAGAGTTGGAGAAGAAGAGAAGGAAGAAAAATCTTGTGAAGGCTAGAGTGAATCTTTATTTTCTTCTCCTATCACCGAAAGGTAATCCATAATCTCTACTTTCATATTTTCAAAACTCGATTTAAGTTTCATGTTTTATTCTCTATGAAAACTGAGTTTTCATGTAATAGCATAAACATGGATGGTATATATATATAGGTGGTGTTGTTCATGGTGAATTATATGGTTATCAATGATTTTCAGAAATCAAATTACTGTAGAAATATATTTTAACAGAAAATTCACGTTTATATGAGTTCATATGGAATTTCATGAGTTTATATATTATGGGTGAATTTACATTGAGAAATTGGTATATGTTAATATGTTGTTTAAAAATTTTCTATGATATTACCTTGAATCATGAGAATAAAGCATGTGTTATAAGTTGAATTGCTTAAGAATTTGATTACAGTGACTTATTTTGGAAAATATATGAGTTTTCATGAAAATGGCCAAATTGGATTTTTAAAACTTGTGATTATCATTGTTTAGATGGTTTTGTGTTTTAGAAGCATGTTATATATATGTATTATTGCATAGGTATGATTTACAATGTTTAAGTTACTGTGAATTGCCGATTGTTGGCTTGTAAAGGTTAATCAGTGAAGCAGGGTGCCGTTGCTGTCTGCCTTTGTCCGTGTTCCTGCGCAGCTGCGCCGGTAACAAAGCCAGAAGCAGCGCAGCTGCGCCGGCTGCCTTTCCCAGAATCCTTCCCTGCGCAGCTGCGCCGGTTATAGGGTAGCTGGCTGCGCAACTGCGCCGGGCACAGTGCTTAGGCAGTGAAGGTTAGCTAATTGTGCAGTGTTGATTTTGAACGTAGTTTAATTATGCTATGACAGTGAGCATGTATCTAGTTTCTACAACATGTTGTTAACATAAATTTGACAAATTTATATTTAGAAAAGAAAAGAGGTTTGAAAACCTTAAAGTATGATTTGAATTATTATTTAAATGTGATATATGATTATAATTTAAATAATTAGAATCAAAAGTAAATGTTTATTTTAAATTATAATTAAATTATAACGAATAAAGGTTGATTTATTAGATGTTAATTTAAATTATAATTTAATAAATGCATGTTTAATTATGGATTTTAAATTGATAATTACATAATTAATTATAAATTATGTAATTATAATGCATGGTATAGTTTAAGTAATTATTAATTAAATTGATAATTACATGATTAATTATAAATTGTGTAATTATAAATGTATGAATGTAGTTTAATTGATTTTAAATTATAATTATTTATAATTTAAATGGTAATTATAATTTGATTAAGTGTTTGAATTATAATTGTTTAATTATAATTTAGTTAAATACATAATTAAGTTAATTATGTGAGTATATGTGTGATGTGATTAACTATGTGATAGTTAATTATTATTGTTTATTTAATTAGAGTGAGTTAACCATGAGGATTAACCACTTATGTGAATTAGTTATGTGTTAACTGATTTAGATTATTATAATTGACTATGTATAGGAAGTATTAAAGTACGTGAATTGAATTAAGTAGCTTGCGCTTGAGGCAAGTCTTCTAAACCTTAAACTCGTTAATTTTATGCAAGTTTTCTAAACCCTAATCTTGTATAATTTCTTGAGTTCATATATTCTTGTTAAGAATGTCCTTTTCTATTTCTATATTAGACAATTGTTTATTTAATTAAAATGATCTCAACTTATTGTTCAAGTAAGATCCAGTTATTATTTTAAATGCTTTAAGTTGATTCTAAAGCATATGTTAATTCATAATTCTTTATTTATGAATTATTGGAAGTCTATTCAACTAATCCTTAGTTGATGAACGTGAATTCTAAATTACCCTTGTAAGCTTATCAAAACCAAACTTTCTTTGGTGCGGACTTGAATTCAAATTACTGAGTTGAACAACCCTATTTACTAGGGGAGGTTACTACGCATAGCGTTAAGATGTTTGTGCACAATACATGGTACAAAGGGCTGATCCCCCTAAGTACGAGTTAAGGTCCATAGTCTTATTGACTGTTAAAGGTTTAAATAGAAATATTTATAACCTAGGACATGAGTTCAAAGGTCTTATGACACTTAGATAAATTCTATATTCAAATTTTAATGTTGATAGAGAATTATTATTCAATTCTTTATTATTGAAGCAAGCTAAGTTGTTCAGATTCTTTTAAATATATCCTTTCATTTCTATGTTATTGTTAAACTCTAGTGAGCTGTGGTTTGTTCACTCTTGCATTAAATAACAATTTCAGTTAAGGTTGATAACGCTGATGCTCCATCTACGAGTAAGGGCAACGGAAAGCAAAGCAAGTGAAGACTTGTTTTTATTTAATTGAGAATGATTATAATAATTGAATGTTATGTTTTATTTCCGCACTTTATTATATTCATTTCAAGGTTAGAGTAACCCTGGGATTGATATGGAGAAGGTTGTAACCCTTGTTTTAAGGGAGATTTTATTAATAGTTGAATAAAGGTTGTAATTTATTTTAAGATATATTGGGTAGATGTTTGTTATAGTTAGAAAGTGAACACCAAATCATGTGGAAACGAAGTACCCGAATTTGGGGGTGTCATAGGTTGGTATCAAAGCCATAGGTTATGAAACCTTAGGTGGGGAAAAACCTTAGGTTAGTAGCCTTATAGGTAAGATCGAAAAGATAGGGGTGATAGGTAAAGATAATAAACTACCTTATGTGCTACGTGTTTACATTATAGTATTCGAAGAGTGACGATTCGTTATCACGTAATAATGAACTTTAAAATTCTTTTGTCAGGATGTTGAACGGGGGAGAACCTAGTCAGGCTAGAGAGGATGTACCTCAGGTGCTCTTCCTCCCCGTGACATACATATTATCTCGGAGCAGCTGGTTAGGAGAGAGCCATCTCCAGTGGTCACCGAAGCTGGTCGGGAGCGTGAGCTGACACCTATTCTAGAGGATGCGGACGAGGACGAGTCTGAATAGGAGGAAGAGGATCCCGAAGAGGATTTCCCACCTCACTCTACTAGTGCTGAGATGTACGAGGCAGTCTACGATAGCAACGTGGAGCTTCATGGACGAGTAGGAGATCTCGAGGAGACTATCCAGCAAAGAGATGAGACGATCGAGGAAATGGCAAGTGACCTGGGAGATGCACAGTGGAACCTAATACATATGGAGGTTGAAAGAGATGCTGCTCGTTTTGAATTGGCAAAGCTGAAGCAAGACATCCAGGAGGAGTCGAGGAAGCGTTCCAGAGCTGAGGAGTCAAGCTTGAGGGCTAATCAACGAGCTGATCGAGCTGAAGATGAAGCTGAAGCCAAGAGGGCCAAGCTGAGGGAAACAGAATATGCATTTCATACAGCGATAGAGAGAGCTCAGGACCGTATTTTCTACTACCCAACTTAGTTCCAAGGTTTACCGTGGTATGTGGTGGACCGAAGAACGGCATTTCAGGTAATGGAAGAGGAATGTAGAGAGGCTGTGCGACGTATTAATATGCCTAAGCAGTAGTAGCAGTAGCAGTAATAGTAGTCGTAGCAGTAGCAGTAGTAGTAGAGCTTTTATTTATGTATTGCTTTTTGTATTAAATAAAGTAAATTCCACAATTTGAGATAAGAATGGGATGAGTTAATAATATAATCCTGCAACTTTTCCAGTTCAGGAAGGGTGATGTAAATGGCAGAAATGCTATCTGGTTCATGTTTTTAAACTACGACTAATGAATAAAAGAAGTTTTTTGACGTGCTATGTGTTCTATGTGCACTGAATTGTTTAAACGTTTAAGTATGAACTGGAGTACTTAATAATTGAATAAAGGGTCTAATAATAATATTTTCTTAACAGAAAATGCCTTCGACGAACAACAACAATAACTAGGGAACGAATCCCAATTCGGTTCAGCAGTTGGTGAACCTGTTGACAAGAGCTCTTGCGAATCAGCCGCAGGTGCAGGATACTACTTTCAAGGAATTCAAGGCAGTAGGACCGCCTGAGTTCAAAGGATCGACTAACCCTATTGAAGCTCAGACATGGGTTATGGAAATGGAGAAGGTATTTGACGTGGCTAGGGTAGGAGAAGACCAAAAGACAATGTTCGCGGCTTTCATGTTGAAGTCGGATGCTAGCTTTTGGTGGCAGGCTAACAAGACTCGAGAGGGAGAGGGAGTCATCACGTGGGAACATTTCAAGGAAATGTTCTACGAGATGTATTTTCCAGTGAGTTCGCAGGACCAAATGGAGGTCCAGTTCCTAGAACTTAAGCAAGGAGGGATGACGGTGTCTGAGTATGCCGCTAAGTTTAACGAGTTGGCCAGGATCGCTACATACCAGGTTAGCACTGACGCTAGGAAGGCGAGAAGGTTTGAGCGGGGACTAAAGCCCTGGCTCTACAGCAAGGTTTCCATGTTCCAACTGAATTCCTTTGCAGCGGTGCTGGAGAAGGCCATACTTGCTGAGGGAGGAAGCGAAGCGGTGATAAAGTTCAACCAAGATAAGAAGAAGAAGAATGAGGTAGAAACCAAGTATGGGGGTAGCAGCACTGTGAACCAGAAGAGGAAGTGGTTTGATAATACCTCTGTTGGGAGTCAGCAAGGAAGCCAGCAGAAGAGGAAGTTTGAAGCATGTGCTATATGCGGTAAGAATCACACTGGCGTGTGCATGAAGGGGAAGCGGGTGTGCTTCAACTGTGGTCAGGAAGGCCACATCGCGCCTAATTGCCCAAAACTGAAGAAGGGAGCTTGCTTTACATGTGGATCCAAAGATCACATGGCTCGCAACTGCCCGAAGAAGCTGACGGCAAGGTCAACAGGGAGCGGAGGGAATGGAAGCGGCAGTACCGTTACTATCGCTGCACCATTACAAGCTGTTCGACCCACTGCACGGACATTCAATATGATGGTGCAGGATGCTGTGCAATCAAAAGATGTGGTGTCAGGTATTATTCGGTCAATAGTATAAATGCATATGTATTATTTGATTCGGGTGCTACTTGCTCATTCATATCTGATGATTTTGCTAGAACCCTATACTTACCTGTAGAGGAGTTAATTTACCCTTTGAACATAGAGATTGCGAATAGGGAGGTTATTCCTGTTAGGAGCGTTTATAAGAACTGTAGATTAGACATTAATGGTCAGGAGCTTAGAGTAGATTTGATTCCGATAAAACATGGGGAATTCGACGTCATACTAGGTATGGATTGGTTGTTCAACCATGGGGCGGTAATCGACTGTCAGAAGAAGTCGGTAAACCTTACGACTCCGTCGAAGTTGGTGTTCTATGGTAGCAAATCGCCTAGGCAAACAAGTTGTCTGACGATTATGCAAGCCAAGAAACTTCTGACGCAAGGCTGAGTAGGATATCTAGCCTACATAGTAGATTTGCGTAAGGAAAGCCCGAAGGTGGAGGAGATATTGGTAGTTAAGGAGATTATGGACGTTTTTCCAAGCGATTTTCCAGGACTTCTGCCAGATAGGGAGATAGAGTTCGTGATCGATCTAGCGCCGGGAACTGCTCTGATTTCGAAGGCTCCGTACCGAATGGCTCCAGTCGAGATGAAGGAACTGATGATTCAACTGCAAGAATTGCTAGACAAGAAGTATATTCAACCGAGCGTTTCGCCGTGGGGAGCGCCTGTCTTATTCGTAAAGAAAAAAGATGGGTCGATGCGTCTTTGCATTGATTATAGAGAGTTGAATAAAGTTACGATCAAGAATAGGTATCCTTTACCTAGGATCGATGACTTGTTTGATCAACTGAAGGGTGCAAAATACTTCTCGAAAATCGATTTGAGAAGCGGGTATCATCAATTGAAGGTGAGGAAGGAAGATATACCAAAAACGGCTTTTAGAACTCGGTATGGTCATTACGAGTTCTTGGTGATGTCATTTGGTCTCACGAATGCCCCAGCTACATTTATGGACTTAATAAACAGGGTGTTCAAGCCATTTGTGGACAAGTTCGTGGTAGTGTTCATAGATGACATCCTGATTTATTCCAAGACCGAGGAGGAGCATGCTGAACACTTACGACTAACCTTAGAAGCCCTGAGACGAGAAAAGCTTTATGCTAAATTCTCAAAATGCGAATTCTGGTTGGAACGTGTGCAATTTCTTGGCCACGTGATCGACAAGGATGGTATTTCGGTAGATTCGTCGAAAGTTGAGGCCGTAATTAGTTGGGAACAGCCTAAGATGCAGTCTGAAGTGAGAAGTTTCTTAGGATTGGCTGGTTATTACCGAAGATTTATTCAAGACTTTTCTAGAATTGTAACTCCGTTGACGAATTTGACTCGTAAAATAGTTATGTTTGTTTGGACGGAGAAGTGTGAGGAGAGTTTTCAAGAGCTGAAGAAGAGGTTGAGTACTACGCCTGTATTGTCTTTACCGGATAGTTCGGGGAATTTCGTAGTATATAGCGATGCCTCACATAAAGGATTAGGCTGTGTGTTGATGCAGAGCGGCAAAGTCATTGCATATGCGTCACGTCAGCTGAAGGATTACGAGAAAGGGTATCCGACCCATGATCTAGAATTGGCGGCAGTAGTGTTTGCCCTAAAGATTTGAAGGCACTACTTATAAGGAGAAAAGTGTGAAATATACACAGATCACAAGAGTCTGAAGTATATATTTACCCAGAAGGATTTGAACATGCTCCAAAGAAGATGGTTGGAACTGATTAAAGACTATGATTGCGAGATACTTTACCATCCGGGTAAAGCTAACGTTGTTGCCGACCCATTGAGCAGAAAAGGTCAGGAGAAACTGAACGTATTAACTAATCAGGATCGGTTAATAGAACAGATGGCTAGATTGGAGTTGGAAGTGAAGTTTTCGAAAGAATCGGATGAGATGTTGTTTCAAGTAACCACTGGTTCTACTTAAATAGACAAAGTGAAATAAGCACAACTTCATGATGAAGAATGTGAAAAGATTCGGACGAGGTTAACTGATGGCGAAGAGTTCAAGTTCAAGGTCGATAATGAAGGACTGTTACGATTTGAAGGTAGAATCTGGGTACCACCAGTACCATAGGTCAAAGAGGAGATTTTGAGCGAAGCTCATAGTTCTAGATATTCTATTCACCTTGGGAGTACGAAGATGTACCAGGATCTCAAGCATCATTTCTGGTGTCCGAATATGAAGAGGGACGTGGCTGAATGCGTTGCGAAATGCTTAACGTGTCAGAAAGTCAAAGCAGAACACCAGAGACCAAGTGGTTTGCTGCAACAGTTAGAAATTCCAGAGTGGAAGTAGGAGCACATCACGATGGATTTTGTGGTAGTACTTCCAACGACTCAGAAGGGATATGATGCAATATGGGTTATAGTGGATCGACTGACAAAGTCAGCCCACTTTCTGCCGATCAGGGTCAAGTACAACCTTGATAAACTAGCGAAGCTCTACGTGAAGGAAATTATTTCTCGACATGGTGTTCCGGTGTCGATTGTGTCCGACAGAGATCCACGTTTCACGTCTAATTTCTAGAAGCGATTGCAAGAATGTATGGAAACGCAATTGCGAATGAGTACAGCGTATCATCCTCAGACCGATGGTCAGAGCGAAAGAATGATTCAAACACTTGAGGATATGCTGAGAGCTTGTGTGATGGACTTTAAAGGAAGCTGGGAGGATCATCTACCATTGGTGGAGTTCGCCTACAACAATAGTCATCATTCAAGTATTGGCATGCCGCCTTACGAAGCGTTATACGGTAGAAAATGCAGAACTCCTTTGTGCTGGGATGAAGTCGGTGAACGTCAATTGTTGGGACCAGAATTGGTACAACAAACTGCCGAAATTATAAAGCTGATCAGAACGAGATTAGTTGCTGCTCAAGACAGACAGAAGAAGTATGCCGATTTACATCGACAGAACCGAGAATTCTTACCAGGAAGGTTCGTGTTCCTGAAAGTATCTCCCTGGAAGGGGAAAATTCGATTCGGTAAGAAGGGGAAGCTGAGTCCCCGATTCATTGGACCTTTTGAGGTACTACGAAAGGTGGGCGAGGTTGCTTACGAGATTACATTACCTCCAGAGCTCGAGAATATACATAATGTCTTTCATATTTCTGTATTAAGACCTTACAAGCACGATTATAAACATGTAATAGAATATGAACCTTTGCTATTTGATAAAGACTTATCATATGAAGAAGTGCCTGTTCAAATAGTTGATAGAAAGGAACAAGTACTTAGGAATAAAGTGATACCTTCTGTTAATGTAATCTGGAGGAACCACAGTGCTCAAGAAGCTACGTGGGAACTCGAAGATGTTATGATGAAGTCTTATCCGCATTTATTTGTTTAGTTATGTGTAACCCCTTATATACTGATTCTAGGGACAGAATCCTTTTAAGGAGGGAATAATGTAATAGACGAGATTTTTTTTTTTTTTTTTGTGATTCTGGGGACAGAATCCTTTTAAGGAGGGAAGATTGTAACGATTGAGATTTTATAATTAATTTTAATATTTATTGAGATAAATAAATATTTTATGTGATTTATTTATTGAGTTAAATAAATAAATTATGTGATTTATGGAGTAATTTAATTAAGTGTTATATACTAATTAAATGAATGTGTAATATTTATTTAATTAATATTAATGTTATATTATAGTTCTAATTTAATTGAGATAATTGAATTAGATGAATTATGTGATGAAGTGTTACATGGATTATAATTAGCGAGTAATTATAATTATGTGGCAATTTTATGTGATTAATTGATGTTAGATTTTAATTAATTAAATTAAATGATTGATATTTAATTAATTAAAATGTGACATTAAAGTATGTATTAAATAATTTGTTAAAATAAAAGAAAAAGAATTTTAAATGAGTTTAAATAAACAAGGCTTTGCATTTGTTTTAAATCTATTGTACCAAACATGGCCTTAGTAATAATAACCTATTTTTTTTAAAATAATATTGTTTTGGCCAAACAAAGCCTTAAGGCTTTTTGAATTTTGAAACTTATGTAACTGCTAAATTAATTAGGCTAATTAGTATTAGTTAGTACGCATATTATATTATATTACGTTAGTTTTATACTACGTTAGATTATTCCTAAGTCTAAACTAAGAGCAAAGAAGAAAGAAAAGAGTAGAGGAAAAAGAGAAAGCAGAGAAGAGTTGGAGAAGAAGAGAAGGAAGAAGAAGCTTGTGAAGGCTAGAGTGAATCTTTGTTTTCTTCTCCTATCACCGAAAGGTAATCCATAATCTCTACTTTCATATTTTCAAAACTCGATTTAAGTTTCATGTTTTATTCTCAGTGAAAACTGAGCTTTCATGTAATAGCATAAACATGGATGGTATATATATATAGGTGGTGTTGTTCATGGTGAATTATATGGTTATCAATGATTTTCAGAAATCAAATTACTGTAGAAATATATTTTAACAGAAAATTCATGTTTATATGAGTTCATATGGAATTTCATGAGTCTATATATTATGGGTGAATTTACATTGAGAAATTGGTATATGTTAGTATGTTGTTTAAAAATTTTCTATGATACTACCTTGAATCATGAGAATAAAGCATGTGTTATAAGTTGAATTGCTTAAGAATTTGATTACAGTGACTTATTTTGGAAAATATATGAGTTTTCATGAAAATGGCCAAATTGGATTTTTAAAACTTGTGATTATCATTGTTTAGATGGTTTTGTGTTTTAGAAGCATGTTATATATATGTATTATTGCATAGGTATGATTTACAATATTTAAGTTACTGTGAATTACCGATTGTTGGCTTGTATAGGTTAATCAGTGAAGCAGGGTGCCGTTGGTGTCTGCCTCTGTCCGTGTTCCTGCGCAGCTAGCGCCGGTAACAAAGCCAGAAGCAGCGCAGCTGTGCCAGCTACCTTTCCCAGAATCCTTCCCTGCACAGCTGCGCCGGTTATAGGGCAGCTGGCTGCGCAGCTGCACCGGCACAGTGCTTAGGCAGTGAAGGTTAGCTAATTGTGCAGTGTTGATTTTGAACCTAGTTTAATTATGCTATGACAGTGAGCATGTATCTAGTTGCTACAACATGTTGTTAACATAAATTTGACAAATTTATATTCAGAAAAGAAAAGAGGTTTGAAAACCTTAAAGTATGATTTGAATTATTATTTAAATGTGATATATGATTATAATTTAAATAATTATAATCAAAAGTAAATGTTTATTTTAAATTATAATTAAATTATAACGAATAAAGGTTGATTTATTAGATGTTAATTTAAATTATAATTTATGTAATTATAATTTAATAAATGCATGTTTAATTATGGATTTTAAATTGATAATTACATAATTAATTATAAATTATGTAATTATAATGCATGGTATAGTTTAAGTAATTATTAATTAAATTGATAATTACATGATTAATTATAAATTGTGTAATTATAAATGTATTAATGTAGTTTAATTGATTTTAAATTATAATTATTTATAATCTAAATGGTAATTATAATTTGATTAAGTGTTTGAATTATAATTGTTTAATTATAATTTAGTTAAATACATAATTAAGTTAATTATGTGAGTATATGTGTGATGTGATTAACTATGTGATAGTTAATTATTATTGTTTATTTAATTAGAGTGAGTTAACCATGAGGGTTAACCACTTATGTGAATTAGTTACGTGTTAACTGATTTAGATTATTATAATTGAATGTGTATAGGAAGTATTAAAGTACGTGAATTGAATTAAGTAGCTTGCGCTTGAGGCAAGTCTTCTAAACCCTAAACTCGTTAATTTTATGCAAGTTTTCTGTACCTTAAACTTGTTGATTATATACAAATTCTTGAATTTATATATTCATTGTTGAGAATGTCCTTTCTATTTCTGTATTAGACAATTGTTTATTTAATTGAAATGATCTTAACTTATTGTTCAAGTAAGATCCAGTTATTATTTTAAATGCTTTAAGTTGATTCTAAAGCATATGCTAATTCATAATTCTTTTATTTATGAATTATTGGAAGTTGATTCAACTAATTCTTAGTTGATGAACGTGAATTCTGAATTACTATTGTAAGCTTATCCAAACCAAACTTTTTTTGGTGCGGACTTGAATTCAAATTACTGAGTTGAACAACCCTATTTACTAGGGGAGGTTACTACGCATAGCGTTAAGATATTTGTGCACAATCCATGGTACGAAGGGCTGATTCCCCTAAGTACGAGTTAAGGTCCATAGTCTTATTGACTGTTAAAGGTTTAAATAGAAATATTTATAACCTAGGACAAGAGTTCAAAGGTCTTATGACACTCAGATAAATTCTATATTCGAATTTTAATGTTGATAGAGAATTATTATTCAATTCTTTATTATTGAAGCAAGCTAAGTTGTTCAGATTCTTTTAAATATATCCTTTCATGTCTATGTTATTGTTAAACTCTAGTGAGCTGTGGTTTGCTCACTCTTGCATTAAATAACAATTTCAGTTAAGGTTGATAACGCTGATGCTCCGTCTACGAGTAAGGGCAAGGGAAAGCAAAGCAAGTGAAGACTTGTTTTTATTTAATTGAGAATGATTGTAATAATTGAATGTTATGTTTTATTTTCGTACTTTATTATATTCATTTCAAGGTTAGAGTAACCCTGGGATTGATATGGAGAAGGTTGTAACCCTTGTTTTAAGGGAGATTTTATTAATAGTTGAATAAAGGTTGTAATTTATTTTAAGATATATTGGGTAGATGTTTGTTATAGTTAGATAGTGAACACCAAATCATGTGAAAATGAAGTACCCGGATTTGGGGGTGTCACACGCGAAACATCCTCATTTCGACCTGTTCCAACATTGAGGAGCCATATGCCCCGGTTGTCCACAACGATAACAAGTGCTCTTTCCCTTCAAACATTTCCCCGAGTGGTTCCTCCCGCAATTACTGCACTTTACATTTTTCTTAGCCTCTCCCCCAGATTTACTACCTCCGGATGATTGGCTCTCCATCCATTTACTCTTATTGGGGTTGTTGCCTCCGCTGCTTTCCCCCTTCTGTTCTTCCTGACCGATCTTCTTTTCTTGCTTGAATCGAGCGATGGCTTCATTGCCTCCTTCGACAATGATAGCCCTTTCTAAAAGATCAGAGAAAGTCTTAATCTTCAATACATCTACTATTTTCTGCACCTATGGTTTCAATTCTAATTCAAATCTCTTTGCCTTCCTGGCTTCCATATCCACCTGATGTGAGGCAAATCAGGCCAACTTGTTAAATCTTGTCGCGTACTCTGCGACAGACATACCTCCTTGTCTCAATTCCAGAAACTTAACTTCCATATCTTGTTGTGTATTCTCTGAAAAGAAATTCTTAAATTTATCCCACATAATAACTCATTCGCCTGCTAGTCCTGTATTGGCTTCCCACCAATAGTTAGCTTCGCCCTTCATCATGAAAGTGGCAAAACTCGTCTTCTGTGCTTCGGCCACCCGTGCGACCTCAAACACCTTCTCTATTTCTTCTATCCATGTCAGGGCATCGATTGGATCTAACGTTTCTCGGAATTCCGGTGGTCCTACCAATTTAAAGTCCTTAATGCTAGCCAAGTGATGTCCTGGCTGCCCTGCTGCTGGCTGGGGTCTGTTCTGCATTGCTTCTGTTAGCAGGTTAATGAAGCTCTGCATTGGGTTAAAATTTCCCCCTCCACCATTGCTAACAGATCCTTCCTCCCTTTGGTTCCGCAGAAATCTCCTAGGCAACATGATCCTGAGGAAAGGAAGATAACTTTAGTCGTTACGTGATATGCTATCCAAGATAGCATTAAGAAGTTTAGGACGTCTATCAATCATAGCTGATTTAAATAAACAACTTCAGTATGACAATAAGACTCGATGGATCTCCTCAATCCATCACTTACAAACTCTACTTGAGTTTTCTACTAAGGTTATAACTTAGGTTTTGAATTCCTAACGTTTATAACCTAAAGCTTTGATACCAACCTGTGACACCCCCGAATTCGGGTCCTCTGACCCCGGTCCGGTCACCACGATATAATACTAACATCCACCTCTAAACAACATATGATAATAAAAAATGCAGAATATAATAAATGTACGTCGTTCATTCAAAAGGTGTTACTAGTCCCAAGATTCGATAACCTTAATACAATCTTACAAACATACCTTAGAATAATCATTAGGGTTCATATTACAATAATAGTAATTAAACGAAATGTAAAGACAAAGTCTGCTCCTTGCAAACTATCCTACAATCTTTTCTATACCCTTGTCCTTCCCTGAAGTCTCTGGCTTAACTGCAATATAAGTCATGATATAGCAAGAATGAGCAAAAAGTTTGCTCAGTAAGTTTAAATACAACAATAAAGGATATATCATGATGAATGGAAAATAGCTGACAATGAATTCAACATATGAATATCTTAAGGATTCAACAATCTGAATATTAGAAAGATTCAACAATATGAATATCTAAAAGGATTCAACAATATGAATATTAGAAAGATTCAACAATATGAATATCTAAAAGGATTCAACAATATGAATATCTAAAAGGTTTCAACAATATGAATATTAAAAAGATTCAACAATATGAATATCTAAAAGGATTCAACAATATGAATATCTAAAAGCAAGGATACTAATTGCTTTTAGAATTACTGATAGTCAAGTAGACTTTGAACTATAACTTCCAATGGGTTCAATAGCTAATTGATCCTTTGGTTACCGGCTATTGGCTACAGAAAATCAGTACATCGAGGAGACTAGCCTCGGGTACAACATGTATATGCATAACACTTACATCTGCTTACTCGTATCATATAATAGATACTTGGGCACACTCCTAACATATGAGGGGTGTTCTGTTCTGTCTAAGAATCCTTACCATCAATTGGTTTGGATAGCTTTAAAGAAAACTTCATACACTTGTCTGATCGAACAAAGGTTCAGACTCTATCTGACATAGTTCAAGAATTTAGAACTTTGAATAATGTACAAGTCCAAGACTATACGAACTCAAATGCACTAAGTGCGGATATCAATCATATCGATGTGGAATAATTGTAGAATAGTTAAACCACTAAATAACATGATTGGGAATAAAGTTCAAGCATTAAGTAAACAACTTTCAATTCAACAATAACCTACTCAATACAATATGAGAAGGATAGGGAATTTGCACAAAGTGAAGTTTAGAATTTGCATAATATATGAATTTGTGTAAGTTCGGGGAACTTGCAAAATCAAAGAGTGAAGTTCGGGAAACTTGCATAATACTTAAAGTGTGAAGTTCGGGGAGCTTGCACAATACTCAACGTGCGAAGTTCGGGGAACTTACACAATACTCAACTTGTGAAGTTCGGAGAACTTGCACAATACTCAATGTGCGAAGTTCGGGAAACTTGCACAATAATAGATTTCCTTGCATAAATTAAATGCATAGGTTAGGACACTTGCTCAAATAAAAGAGTAAGTTAGTAAACTTGCAACACAATATAAGTAGTGTTCGGTGAGGAACTTCCATAACCAAAGAATGAAGTTCGGGGAACTTCCAAATCAAAGAGTGAAATTTGGGGAATTTCACCATAATAGATTCCTTGCATAAATTAAACACAAGGACATGATACTTGCTCAAATAAAAGAGTGAAGTTCGGGGAACTTGCA
Organism: Panax stipuleanatus; assembly: GCA_020205555.1. Classification (NCBI taxonomy): domain Eukaryota; kingdom Viridiplantae; phylum Streptophyta; class Magnoliopsida; order Apiales; family Araliaceae; genus Panax; species Panax stipuleanatus. The sequence goes on along the minus strand of CM035118.1, from coordinate 25,458,850 downwards.
CAATAATCAAATAGTGAAGTTTGGGGAACTTGCACTCAATATAACAATCAAATGAAGTTAGGAAACTTGCACCGTAAAAGAGTGTAAGTTAGAGAACTTGCAATACAATAATAACCTGCTCAATACAATATGAGAATGATAGGAACTTGCACAATAAATGTGAAGTTTTGAATCTCGCTTACTCGATTCATTGAATAAAGTAGTGCAAGAATTTAGAATACTTGCACAATAAAAGTAGGGTTCGGATAATTCCTTACAATATCCGTTGAATAAAGTAATACAAGGGTCTAGGATACTTGCCTGTTTGCTCAGCTGTAATTAATTCTAGCTTTAATAAAACTTCATTGGAACGACCTAACATTAACAAGTCAGCCTTTCAATTAGCATGTATAAACTAATATAAGTCTACACTTACAAGAATCTAATCATTATATAATTCTATCACATAGTTCACGTAAGTCAATCTAATCTTGTCTTAGATTTAATAACTTTAGATTACTTAGTTTCTATGCGTCAATATAAGCTTGAACACATAGCACTTCCAGTTACTGATATAAATCAACACACATGCTTATCAAGTTTATCTAACTCAAGTTCGAAAGCTAACATGTTCATTCTATGTTCACTTCAATACCACATATTTTTATGTCGGACATTCACATACTTTGAACAATATAAGTTCATGCTTCAAGATTGGTTACTAAAGTCATGTTATCACATAACAAGGTCAAACAATACTTAATATGTATGCTCGAGTATACTACACACATATACTTTAATCACGTAGTTCATACTTGAACTTCATTTCTTATGATTGAGCATGCATATATGAAATTTGTATATAAACAAATGCGGTTCATGTCAATACGTCTATAGGCATAATGAAATCTTAATACTTATGCTCACAAAATCATGATGTAATTCACATGGTAATCAATGCTATTTAGCTTCCACATTCTAAGTTTCCATTTGCAAAGTACACCAAGTCAAAAAGATAACACGGTACATGTAAAGCATCTCGTAACCGTTATTCACATGTATCAGAACGTATACATAAGTCACATACATGTATTTAAGTGGTCACAATCTAAAGACACAAGTCTTGGTTAAGTTTACTTTGAAAGTCTTAAGTTTCTCTTTTGAAATCGTTGAAATCTTGCAATCGTGCATGTTAGTGTGTTCAACACTTTAAACATACATTTCATGTCAATATAGACCATACGGTTAGGTTCATAAAATCAGAATTCATATCTCAGTGTAACATGCCAAGTCCATGTTCAATGCTCACGTTTTTTTAGTAAGTTTTCCCTAATGAGGTCTAACATGACCGTGTACATTTTTAAACATGTATATACCAATTAACATGCTCTTCATGCCTATCTTGGTCATAATAACATGCTCGTTAAATTAGAATGCATATACAATATCTACATGTTAAAGTTCACCTTTGAAACTTATATTTTTTGTTAGAAATGTTCAATTGTGGGGTTCGCATGTTCACATTCCATCATGAAACTTATGTATGCAAGTTGACATGTTTCTCATGTGTTTCTAGGTCATACAAGAAAGTCCCAAAAGTCAGAATATAACCGAGGTAGTTATATGCTCATGACAAGTTACTTTAACAAATCCTAAGTTCATTTATAAAACTATAAAGCTTCCTTCCATAACGTATACTAGCACGGTTAAAGTCATGCACGTTGCATCAAGAATATATATATACATGAGTTGAACTAGTCCTCAAGCTTGCTTTAAACAATGTCAACACTTATCATGTAGCAGGTTTGCATCAGAAAAGAAAACCAGCAACTGGTACTAGCGTAGCTGCGCCGCTGGCCAGTGCAATACTAGCGCAGCTGCACAGCTGGCGGCCAGACCCGAAGCTGCTTCCTGTTCGGCAGACTGGAAACCCAACTCAGAAATATCATATGAATTCTACTCTAGTTATGTTATGAAACAATTCCAACACTTTTAACATCTTGTATAGCATTTAACAATTTTATCTCCAATCAATTAACATCCAATTCAATTGAAATCAAGAATCAAGAATTTAGCAAATCTTAGAAATAGAAAAATGGAGAACATGAATGCAATGATTATACCTTTGTTATGGAATGCAGCTAGCTGCAATATTTTTCTCCCTCAACCCAATTGAAATCTCAGAATACAAGCTCAATTCTAAACTTAGAGAAAATCTCAGCAATGTAAATTATGAAGGAAGAGAGCTCTTATATAGGCAAATGTATATCCGGTTCTTGCCTTTGTTCACCAAATCAAAACAAAGGATAGCAAGATTACATAATGGTCAAGGATTGGTAGGTGAGTAGTTGGTGATTCCACTCATGAATCCTACTCCCCATCTCATGATTAGCTAGCTTGGTTGAGTTTGAGGAGAAAGAGATAGAGTAGCATAGCATGTGGGTGTTTCACGTGAATGAGAGAAATAAGAGGAAATGGGCTTTTATTATTGAACAACCAACTAATCTCAGCAATAGCAACTTGGATGCAATACACTACACTATCATTATATGCACCATGCTTACTAAGGTTATATCATATATACACATTTTATTTCATGTAAATACTTAGGCTATAATTAAATTAAAGTCACAATTTCAATGAGCAATTAATAATATGATGCATCAAGTAGGGTATATACATATAATCCATGTACATTATCTATTAACACCAAATATAAAGTAATTGGGTATTATTATAATAATAACTGTTATTATAATAATTATAATAACTTATTGAAATCATTTATCAATTAATAATGTTATTTATATAATATAAAGTAATAGGGTATACATATTAATGTCTATCCATGTATTGTCACATGCTCTTATGTACACATTCAATTTATCAACCTCACATAATACAATTAAGGTTACTATATAGTCTATATATAATATACATAGCCATATCAAAGGTCACCTTGTACTATATATAATATATAGTTAACTACCATATATTAAAGGTTTACATATCACATGCATGTATAAAATAATTAATCAATTAAATATAATATTATTTTATTTATAAGTCCTTTGCTCATTAATTTATTAATAAATTATACTCTTATGTTTTATTATTCTCAACAATAAAAATTTCAGATATTATCGATTAATTACACCAATATCAATTAATCAATCACGATTAACTCTCTACACTATATTCAAGTAAATTTGAATATGTAATTACTAACACTTTTATCAGTACTCTGATATAAAGGTCTCAGGGTTAATCTACTAATTTAAAAATAACCATTAGTGATTCCCTTTAATAAAATCCTAGCATTTATTCATATAGGTTCAATTCACATAATCATATAACCACATAAGGTTTAAATAAGCTCGTAAAACTAACTCTTAAATTTTTTAAATCACATATTAAATTAATAAGAAGTTTAAAATTCCTAGTCGTTACCGTCTAGACCTATTTGAACCATTTGAAAGCTAAATTTGGCGAGATTTAAAGAAATCTAGTTCGCACGCAGAAATGTTAGTGTCGATTCATATCAAATGAATATTTAAAGCAACAATTTAATAAAAATGAGTCAAGCAATATATTTATATATAATTATATATACGAAAGCTGTAAAGAGCGATGAGTTTCCACATCGGTGCCCGGATTGAAATGTAAATATAAATATAAATATATATATATATATATATATATATATATATTTATAAAAGCTGTATAAAAGTCATGGAATGATTTAGGCTGGACATAATGTAAATATATATAAAAAAGTAATAAAGGGCGGTGGGTTTTCACTCCGAGGCTCGGACTGAAATATATATATATATATATATATATATATATATATATATATATATATATATATATATATATATATATAAGCAGTAAAAAGGCCACAAAATGATATAGGCCGAACTGGAATGTAAATATATATATTTATAGACAGGACAGTAGTCAACCAAGACTGGAAAGATATCCCAGTGTGGTGAATGTTGCATATATATGCATATATATATATATATATATATATATATAAGAGCAGTATAAAAGCAGTAAAAATGCCACAGAATGATCCAGGCCGAACTGGAATATAAATATATATTTATATATATATATATATATATATATATATATATACAGTAAAAAGGCCCAGAATGATCCAGACCAAACTGGAATGTAAATATATATATAAGAATCAAAACTGTAGCAATAAACTATAAGAAATGATAACAATAGTTTACTAAAAGATTATTTATTGAGAATCATAAACTATTTTCAAACAAGGTATTAATATAAATGCTTACAATTTGGCTCGATTATAGAAATAATCCTAACATTGGTTACTAAGAAGAAGTAGAGGTTTAAAGATTAAATAGATAGGAATCTGAGTCTTTCTAAAACTCTTTATTAGACTTCTAGTCCTGCCTTAATAAATGACTTCAATTTCCTTTTATAGAATAAGGAATCGATACTATTACAAACTTGTATGATTACAGACACAAATTACTATTGCTGAACAGTGCAACTTTATAAAAGTAAATGATTACAAACAACTTTTACTATTGATGAATAGTAAAAGTTACTCAATAATGCTGCTTTTACAAAAGCAGTATACAACTTTTAACTAAATTAAATTATATAGACCAACTTTCGGTTGCTTTTGGTGGAAAAGCATCACGCGTGAAATATGACACCCCCAAATCCAGGTACTTCAATTTCCATGGGATTTGGTGTTCACTGTACAAATATCGTCTATCTATCTACCCATAATATATGCAAACCATGCAATAGATAGAAATAAATTAATCATCTTCCCTTATGGGGTTACAATATCTGAATAATAAATACATAATCAATCCCAGGTCGTACTAACCTTAAATCTCAAATGCGGAAACGTAAACAAATAAATAGTCTTACACAACTTTAACATAAGTCTTAAATAATGACATGTCAAACAAACAACAAGTTTTCATCACTTGTTGACCTTGCCTTGCCTTTGCTAGAAGAAGGCTCGTTGGACCTTTCGTTCTTAACTGTAATATTATTATTACGCAAGAGTGAGCACGATTTTTCACAAGTATAATAATATAACAATAATATAATAACATGCGAGTGAATCAAAGACTTCTGAAATAAGAAAACTAGACTTTTGAATCAAGAATGAATATAAGAATCAAAAGAACATCTGAGGGTCATAAGACCTTGAACTATGTCCTAGGTTGTCAAGTGTTTATACTTGAAACCTTTAACAGTCATAAAACTATGGACTCTACTTCTCGTGCTTAGGGGGATCAGTCCTTAGTACCATACTGTGCACAATATCTTAACGCTAAAGCATCGTCAATCCCCTATAATAGGGTTGTTCATCTTACTTTGACATCAGGAGTCCGCACCAAAGGAAGTTTGGTTTGGATAAGCTCAATAATAGTTCTGAAATTTAGAACGCTCATCAACTATGGATTAGTCGAATCAATAAGGGTTCGCTAGTCTTACAAGGTTCAATAATAAAGATATTCAATTTGAGTAACAAATATCAAGAGTATATAATTTAGGAAATATTGTATAACTGAAGTAATACTTAAAAAAAGTTATAATATCTCATCTAAAATCTTGAACTTGAATAGTAAGAACAAGAACTTGATTGACATAGAATTATAAGTATCGAACTTGCTCAATCGAAGAATTTAGAATTTAAAGAAACTTGTTTAACAATAATAAGTTAATGATAGAATACTTGTTCAATGTAAAAGTAAGGTTTAGAAACTTACATAATCGTAAACGAGTTAGGGTAAGGAAACTTGCCTCGTACGCAAGCTATAAATATAGTTACAATTCAATTCCTCAACGTCCTACACATTACATTATGTATATAACATCGATTAGTTTTCATAACTGCCATGTTTAACTGTTAAACTATTCACTTAAGTTCAACTTACAACTTGGTTTATAATATTACTCGTTGACTAACCACATAACATGAATATAAACTCACAACATGCATATCACACATGTATAACCCTTTAAACAATCATAATTAAGTTTTACAATCACAATATTCAAGTTCGCACTTAGTTTGTTAACTTGAACCTTCACATTATTTTATACATGTCAATAACTTAGTTTATTAATCATGAACTACAAATCATACAATATTCATCTTTATAACTTAGAACAATATCTTTTATTGTCGAGAGCACTACACATGCGTACGTGCATGTCCGACGCCCTCTGATTGCCTCCGAATACACATCAGTCACAAAGATGGCTATTTTAACCCATGTTAACGACTTCAAATCTAAAAACTTAATGAACAAAAGTTGTAGGTCTACTTGTTATCTTTCTGAATCATCTTGAATTGCCTTAATCGGAGTTCGTATGAAGAAGTTATGCTTATTTTACTACAAGAGGTCAAAATAGATTTTTTTTTCTCTACACTACCCCCGCTGGGGCGAGTATAATCATGGGGCCGACTGGGGTGGACATAAAGCCGGCTGGGGTGGGCATGCCCTTGCGGTTCAGCAACAGTTCGTGATTTTTGACAATTTTTAGCCCAATTAAATGCAAATTAAACTAACACAATGATTTCTATGAAGTATAAACTTCATAGAAACATCATACCATGTTACTAACATTATGCTTATTAAATTAATTAGAATAACATTATGCTTATTAAATATTTTATTTAATCAAATAAGCTCAATTAAATACATACTTTGCACAATAAAATTCTCAACATTAATTTAATCAATGTAACACATATAATTAAATTAATCTACCACAAATTCATCAATTAATTATTTAATTCAATAATTAAATCATCAAAAAATATTTATTTAATTCAATAAATATTCAAATTATATTACAAAATCTCGTTCGTTATATGAAATCTGATGATGACTGCTTCTGGTGAGTCATTAGTGATGACTCATGCAAATGCGTCCTGAGCATCTTGGAGGTCTATGGTGCCATATGGATCCTCTGTATCACCTGCGTTTTTACTGGAACTAGGGTTACTGGACAAAGAAGATGAACTTTCAGAAGCTTCAAGTTCTTCATGGAGTTTGTTGACTCTGTCTTGAATAACTTGGGCAAGCATCTTTAATTTTGCACTAGAACACTTCGTAATGTCTGAAAAATCCAGGGGTTTTGACTGAGAAGATTTTTTAGATGATTTACTAGAAGAACCTTTGGATGGAACTGATTTAATAGGAATGGGATTTATTGGAAATTCTTTTTGAACTTGACCAATGATACGATATATATCTAACATATCCCACCATTTAATAAAAACATATGGGTACCTATGGTTAGCTGACTGACATGAGTAGCGACAGTAGATTGACCACTTGATGACTGGAAAATGGATTCGACGACAGGAGTTTGAAGATTATATTGCCAATTAAGAATCTATGGAATTTTGTATTTACTAACGAACTGGAGTAAAATAGAAATACAATCGAATTTTTGATTGTATGGACTTCGATTACAAAAATGATTAACTTGAGGTTTAAGCTCTTGAGGAAAGATATCGAAAGTAGGTCCATACCTTGCCCACCAAAGACTAAACCAGAGGGGAAGCTGACTTTTGAATTTGTGGTCAAACTGAACAAATCACGAATGACTAAAAGAAGGATTTTGGTATAAAAAAATCTTATGCCATGCTTCAATATAATTATAATAGTAAACTTGGCTATTCTGATTATCTAACTATTTAAGATCAGAGGGATGACTACCCCAATCAGGCATTGAGATAATCTATTTAATATACAGAGAATGATAGATGACTTTGGAATTATCATTCCTATCGTAGATAGGTTTGATAAGGATTTACTCGGTTTGGAGAAGAATTTCCTTATAAAACGCAAGGGATTTATAAGGAGCAAGAGGAAGGAAATGCTAACCAGTTGGGAAGAATTGAGAGGCTAATTTGACTGGATCATCTTTTGGTTTCATATGGGGTTCAATATGAAACAAATTGACTTTATAATTAGGAATTTATTGCAAATGCAGTTGAACAAGATTAGGGTTACTAGAGGAAGAAGACATTGCAAACGGATCAATTGACTTGGCTTGGCCAAAATCGTATTATAGGGCCTTGGAACAGTACCAAGAAGATGATACCTATTAGCTACAGTCCACTGCAGGAACTGGGCTTACTGGGTGAGGAATCAGAGTTCCTCCTCTGGGCTTTTGACTTGGGTCGGGTGGCCTAACTGAAGTGTTGCCACCTCTCACACTCATTTTATGGGGTACCTGAATTGATAAATTCTCTAGTGAGAAAATTAGGAACGGAATTTTGACTACCTTTAATATACTCAATATCAAAATCAAAAATACTTAATATAGATTGCCATCTAGCAAAAATATGCTTCGCAGCTATATTTTTAACATCCTTTTCTAAAATATATTTAGCAGATTTGCAATCAATTTGAACCAAATTTTTTTGATTTAATAAATCATTTTAAAATTTATTAATGCATAAAACTAATGCTAAAGTTTCTTTTTTAATTGTGCTATAATTACTTTGAGTTGAATTCCATGCACTGGAATAAAACCGAGCAATTTGCTCAGAAAAAGCAGGGGTTAATTTTTGCTTTAGAATACCTCCAATTCCGATTTCAGAAGCATTAGTTTCAACAATTTTAATGGCAGACACATTAGAGATGCCAAGGCAAGGCAATTCCTTAACATACTTTTTGACTTCTTGGACGAGGGATGTGTGTTCATCAATCCAAGGAGGGGGATTATTTTGTAAATGCTGAAACAACGGTGTACAAATTTTTCTGAGATTTTGATAGAATGTACTGATATAATTCAGAGATCCTAAAAATCGTTGAAGTTGAGTTTTATCAATGATTTTATCAGGGAATTTATCTGCAAATTGAATGACACGCTGAATGTGTCGGACAAGACCATGATTAATATCATGACCAAGGAATTTGACTCTAGTCTGAAAAAGACTACATTTAATAGGGGATAACACCAAACCATTAACTTTGATTATTTTGATGAATGAATTCAAATGCTTATGATGTTCATCAATTGACTTAGAGAAAATGAGAATATCGTCAATATAAACAATGATAAAATTACTAAATGGGTTTAAAATATCGTTCAGGATATTCTAAAATTCACTAGGAGCATTTTTGAGTCCGAATGGTTGAACTATCAATTCGTAAGGACCAAAAGGAGTTGTAAAAGCAGTTTTATAACTATCATTGGGATGTATACTAACCTGCCAAAATCTTGACTTAAGGTCAAATTTACTAAAAATGGTGGCGCTACTAATTCTACTGAGTAGGTCTTCTTTGTTAGGTAATGGGTACCTAATCCATTCTAAGACCTTGTTTAATGGTTTGTAGTTGATGACTAATCTAGGGACACCGCTCTCCTTTTTCGCTTTGTTATTAACATAAAAAGTAGGACAACACTAGGGTGACTTACTATGTTTAATTAATCCTTTTGAAAGCAAATCATTAATTTCTTGCTTACAAAGTTCTATTTATTGATGATTCATTTGTATAGGTCGAGCCTTAGTAGGAATTAAATGTTCTTTAAATTTCTTAGCATAAGGTAACCTTACAACATACTTTCTTCTGTACCAAAAAGTATTTGGTGAATTAGAACAAAGGTTTTTATTCATAAAATTCTTAAGGTCTTCTATCTTATTTTGAACTTTTTTATGTAGAAGAAAATTTTCAACCTGTTTATATTTAATTTCTTCTTTCAAGAATTTTAATTGAGTTATTTTGCAATTTAATAGATTTAAAGATTTTGAAATAGACTCATCATGAATAAATTTCAAATCTCTCTCTTTGGGTTTAGTAATAAATTTAAATACTACCTTTTGACCCAAATGTTCAGTAGTTAGTCCATTATTATTAGTAGTAAATGGATATAATAAATATATAAACGGAAGACCCAAAATAACCTTATCTGTCAAATTGCGAATTAAAACAAAAGCGATTTTAAAACATAAATTATCTTGACAAATATGAACTTTAGAAAGTTTTTATTTTATTTTCATCTTACTACCATTAGCAGAGTTTAATCTCTCACTAGTTTTCTTATAAAACTTAGTAGGGATTAATCCTTCTTGAATACAATTAAGATCTGCACCAGTATCAACTAAAGCTAGAAGCTCAATTGTAAAAGTCTTATTGATAACTAGTTTAATGATAATATACCATTTTTGAATGGTAATATCCTTTAATCTTTTTAAAGAATAACCTTGAACCATAAGAATTGACTCCTTTTTAGCGCTAGAAGATTCAGAGTCTTCTTCCTCTACTGAGGATTCAGAGATGTGAAGATCTGATTCTTTAGTTGCTAAGTTGGTCATTTCCTCTCTTAAATCAGAAATTTCAGTTTTAAGACATAAATTTTTTTTTTTAAGATTGTTAACTTCTTGATTTAATTCAGGAAGGGTGACTTCCTTATCAGGCTTTACCTTTAACAATCTTAACAATCTTATTTTTCTCTAAATTGGTTTTAGTTAACAATTCTTTTAACTGTTTCATATTTTGTGATTTTAACTCGGGATCTGTAATTTTACTGATTAGGTCAATTAACAAAGAACTCTCTTCATTTTCTTTTTTAAGAATATTAATTGTTTTATTGCAGCAATCAGATATGCAATTATTTGTGCATAAAGTGACTTCATTTTTTTCACTTTCAGTTTGATTATTATTGTTGCTATCAAAAAAATAAGGAATATCAGAATTATCATTGCTGTCAACGTCATTCTCTATTCTTATTAATTCTATTAACTTATCTGTGTCTTCAACAGAAATATTTAACTGACTCAATTTTTATTTAATCTTACACTCATTTTTATAATGACCTTTGTGACCACAATTATGACAAGTGATTTTACTTTTGTCATATTTTTTAGACCTATGGGTTGATTTTTTATTATGAATTTTCTTACGTGATCTAGGTCTTTCATAATAATTATCTTGTGTTTTAGGCTGACTAGATCTTTTCTTATGATGCTTACTACTTCTGCTTTTTTTAATACATTTTTTTCGATGCTTTTTTCTAGAGGGAGCAACCAGAGGTAAGCCATACTGTTTGCAGAAAGTTCCAAGTTCATATTTAGCTTTATTTTTATCTTTACTAGCTTGTTTAGCAAGTTTGTAATCAATACACATTTTTAAACTAATTTTTTGAATATAGCTAATTATATCACCATAAGTCAGGTTATCATAATTAATATATCCTAAATTTTTACTGAGTTCTTCCCTAATTTTGTGTGCAAATAAATTAGGAAGACCATTAACAAACTTTTCTTTCCAGAAAGGCTTGTTACTATCGTTCCTCATCATGACACGAGAAATAAAAACATCTTTGTACCATCTAAAATCACTTAGAGTGGGACAAGTGAGATTACTTAACTAATCATGAATTCTTTCAGTAATATTAGTGGGTGTTCCTATAAAATATTTTATTATGGTAACTATTAATGTATTTACTCCATCAGGAGTGTAACGATTAAGATTTTATATTTAATTTAAAATATTTATTGAGGTAAATAAATATTTTTTATATTTAATTTTAAATATTTATTGAGGTAAATAAATATTTTATGTGATTTATTTATTGTGTTAAATAAATAAATTATGTGATTTATGGAGTGATTTAATTAAGCATTATATATTAATTAAATGAATGTGCAATATTTATTTAATTAATGTATATTAATTTTATATTATAGTTATAATTTAATTGAGATAATTAAATTAGATGAGATATGTGATGAAGTGTTACATGAATTATAAGTAGCGAGTAATTATAATTATGTGACAAATAATTTTATGTGATTAATTGATGTTAGATTTTAATTGATTAAATTAGTTGATTAATATTTAATTAATTAAAATGTGACATTAAAGTATGTGTTAAATAATTTGTTAAAATAAAGAAAATGATTTTTTTAAATGATTTTTAACCAAACAAGGCCCTTATAATTGTTTTAAACCTATTTCTACCAAACGGAGCCCTAACTATCTAAAAGCAATTTAAATAAACTGTTTACCAAACATGACCTTCGCATTAATAATTTGTTTTTGAAAATAACCTTGTTTTGCCAAACAAGGCATTGTGGCTTTTTGAAATTTGTAACTAACATTATACTTAATATATTTGTTAGTTATACTATATAATTAAGCCTATATCTATTATTACGTATTATATTATATGTTAGTCTAAACTACGTTAGAAAGAATATCAGGGATAAGAGAGAAAAGAAAGAACAGAGGAAGAGTTAGAGAAGAGAGAAGAAGAAGAAAAGGAAGAGCTTAAGCATCATCAACTTCTTCACTAACGATTAGCAAAAAGGTTATAATCTATAATTTTACTCTTACAATTATAGAACACAATTCATATGTTTCATGTATTTTATTCTCTGTTAAAAGTTGAGTTTTCATGTAAGTTATGAAATCATGAATTTTATATGTATGTATTGTATCCATGTCTTGATTGTGGTAATTGTATGACATAAGAGGATTTTCAGGAATTAAATTACTGTTAAAACAAGTTTCATGGAAAAAGTTTTGTTCATATTGTTTTATGTATATTGATTGGTTTTAGAATGGAAATTTTAGGAATTTGTATGTGTTAGTATGTCTAATTAGAATTGGTTATGCTGTTATATTCAATTATGAAGAGATTTCATGTGTTATAAGTTGAATTACTTGACGAATTCTATTACAGTAGATTATTTTATGGAAAAATATGAGTTTTCATGAAAATGGCCAAATTGGATTTTTAAAACTATTGATTCTCGTTGTTTAAATGAGTTTATGTTTTGAAAGCATGATAGATATATGTATTATAGAGTATATTTGATTTACAGTGTCTATGTTACTGTATTTTTAGCTTGTATGGGTTGTCCGATAAAGTAGAGAGCCGTGGCTGTCTACGTCTGGCTGAGCTGCTGCGCAGCTGCGCCGCTTGCTTTTACGAGAGCCTTTATCTGCGCAGCTGCGCCGGTTTTAAGACAGCTGGCTGCGCAGCTGCGCCGTGCACAGTGCAGAGGCAGTGAGTTTTAAATAATTGTGCAGATTGTCTTCATGCCTAATTTATATTATTACTAAGATAATGGGTATCTAGCTGCTATAACATGTGTTAACATAAAATTGATTATTTCATATTTGGGAAAAAGAATGTGTTGAAACCAAATATAGTATTTAAATTATAAGCTATAATTGTTTAATTGTAAAATAAGTTATTTAATTATAATTTGAATAATTATAATTAAGAGTAAATGTTTAAATTAAATTATAATTTTTGTTAAATTATAATGAATATTAATTAATTTATTTTAATCATTTAGATGTTAATTCAAATTATAATTTATGTAATTATAATTTAATAAATGCATGTTTAATAATGGATTATAAATTGATAATTCATGATTAACTATAAATTGTGTAATTATAATGCATGATATATATTAATCGATTATAAATTATAATTTGTTTATAATTTAAAAGGTAATTATAATTTAAGTAATTATAATTTGATTAAGTGTTTAAATTATAATTGTTTAATTATAAATACATAATTAATTTAATTATGTGAATATGTATGTGATGTAATTAACTATGTGATAGTTAATTATTATTATTTGATTAGAGTGAGTTAACCATGAGGGTTAACCACTTATGTGAATTAGTTTTGTATTAACTAATTTAGGTTATTGTGATTAAATATGTTTGTGTATAGGAAGTGTTTAAGGACGTGGTTGAGTTAAGTAGCTTGCGCTGAAGACAAGTCTTCTAAACCCTAAACTCGCTATTTCTACGCAAGTTTCTTTGAGTTCATATATTCATTGTTGAGAATGTCCTTTTCATTTCTGTACTGGACAATTATTTACTTAACCGAAGAGATCTTGACTTATTGTTCAAGTAAGATCCAGTTTATTATTTTAAATGCTTTAAGTTTACTTCTAAAGCATATGTTAATTCATAATTATTTTATTTATGAATTATTGAAAGTCGATTCAACTAATCCTTAGTTGATGAACGTGAATTCTAAATTACCCTTGTAAACTTATCCAAACCAAACTTTCTTTGGTGCGGACTTGGATTCAAATTATTGAGTTGAACAAACCTATTCACTAGGGGAGGTAACTATGCATAACGTTAAGATGTTTGTGCACAATACATGGTACAAAGGGCTGATCCCCCTAAGTACGAGTTAAGGTCCATAGTCTTATTGACTGTTAAAGGTTTACATAGAAATATTTATAACCTAGGACAAGAGTTCAAAGGTCTTATGACCCTCAGATAAATTCTATATTGAATTGTAATTGTGATGAAAGAATTATTATTTATTCTTTCTTGTTAAAGCGAATCATATTATTCAGATTCTTTGAAAGATATCTTTTCATGTATTTATTATTGTTAAACTCCAGTGAGCTGTGGTTTGCTCACTCTTGCATTAAATAACAATTTCAGTTAAGGTTGATAACGCTGATGCTCCGTCTACAAGTAAGGGCAAGGGAAAGCAAAGCAAGTGAAGACTTGTTTTATTTAATTGAGAATGGTTGTAATAAGACTTGAATGTTATGTTTTTATTTCCGCACTTTATTATATTCATGTCAGGGTTAGAGTAACCCGGGATTATTTTACAAAGGTTGTAACCCTTGTTGTAAGGGAGATTTATTTATTTTAATTTAAGTTGTAGTTATTTTGCATTATTCATTTGGTAGATGTATGTTATATTAGAAAGTGAACACCAAATCATGTGGAAACGAAGTACCCGGATTTGGGGGTGTCACAGGTTGGTATCAAAGCTGTAGGTTATGAAACCTTAGGTGGGGAAAAACCTTAGGTAGTAGCCTTATGGTAAGATCGAAAAGATAGTGATGCTAGGTAAAGATAATAAACTACCTTATGTGCCTATGTGTTTACGTTTAGTATTCGAAGAGTGTCGATTCGATGTCACGTAATAATGAACTTTAAAATCCTTTTGTCAGGATGTCGAACGTTGGAGAACCTAGTTAGGCTAGAGAGGATGTACCTCAGGTGCCTAGAGATAAGGAGCCCCGTGACATACATGTTGTCTGGGAGCAGCTGGTTAGGAGAGAGCCATCTCTAGTGATCACCATAGCTGGTCGGGAGCGTGAGCTAACACCTATTCCAGAGGATGAGGACGAGGACGAGTTTGAAGAGGAGGAAGAGGAGGAAGAGGATCCCGAAGAGGAATTCTTACCTCACTCTACTAGTGCTGAGATGTACGAGGCAGTCTACGATAGCAATGTGGAGCTTCATGGACGCGTAGGAGATCTCGAGGAGACTATCCAGCAGCGAGACGAGACGATCGAGGAAATGGCAAGTGTCCTAGGAGATGCACAGTGGAACCTGATACATATGGAGGTTGATAAAGATGCTGCTCGGTTTTAACTGGAAAAGCTGAAGCAAGACATCCAGGAGGAGTCAAGGAAGCGTGCCAGAGCTGAAGAGTCAAGCTTGAGGGCTAATCAACGAGCCGATCGAGCTGAAGGTGAAGCTGAAGCCAAGAGATCCAAGCTGAGGGAAATGGAATATGCTTTTCATACAGCGATAGAGAGAGCTCAGGACAATATTTTCTACTACCCAGCTCAGTTCCAAGGTTTACCGTGGTATGTGGTGGACCGAAGAACGGCATTTCGGGTATTGGAGGAGGAACGCAGAGAGGCTGTGCGACGTATTAATATGCCTAGGCAGTAGCAGTAGTAGTAGCAGCAGTAGAGTTTTGTTTATGTATTGCTTTTTGTAATAAGTAATGTAAATCCCATAATTTGAGATAAGAATGAGATGAGTTAATAATGTAATCCTTTAACTTTTCCAGTTCAGGAAGGATGATAGAAATGGCAGAAATGCTATCTGATTGATGTTTTTAAACTACGACTAATGAATAAAAGAAGTTTATTGACGTGCTATGTGTTATATGTGAACTGAATTGTTTAAAACGTTTAAGTATGAACTTGAATACTTAATAGTTGAATAAAGGGTCTAATAATAATATTTTCTTAACAAAAAATGCCTCCTAGAAGAAGAATAACACGTCAAAACCTCAAAGGTTTGATGAACAATAACAATAACGATGGAACGAATCCCAACTCGATTCAGCAGTTGGTGAACCTATTGACCGGAGCTCTTGCGAATCAGCCGCAGGTGCAGGGTACTACGTTCAAGGAATTCAAGGCAGTAGGATCGCCTGAGTTCAAAGGATCGACTAATCCTATCGAAGCTCAGACATGGGTTATGGAAATGGAGAAGGTCTTCGACGTAGCCCGAGTAGGTGAAGACCAGAAGACAGCGTTCGCGGGTTTCATGTTGAAGTCGGATGCTAGCTTTTGGTGGCAGGCTAACAAGACTCGAGAGGGGGAGGGAGTCATCACGTGGGAACGTTTCAAGGAAAAATTCTATGAGATGTACTTTCCAGTGAGTTCGCAGGACCAGATGGAGGTCCAGTTCCTAGAACTTAAGCAAGGAGGGATGACGGTGTCCGAGTATGTCGCTAAGTTTAACGAATTGGCCAGGTTCGCTACTTACCAGGTTAGCACTGACACTAGGAAAGCGAGAAGGTTTGAGTGGGGACTGAAGCCCTGGCTCTACAGCAAGGTTTCCATGTTCTAGCTGAATACCTTTACAGCGGTGCTGAAGAAAGCCATACTTGCTGAGGGAGGAAGCGAAGCGGTGACGAAGTTCAACCAAGATAAGAAGTAGAAGAATGAGGTAGAAACTAAGGCTGGGGGTAGCAGCGTTGTGAACCAGAAGAGAAAATGAAATGACAACACCTCTGGGGGGAGTCAGCAAGGAAGCCAGCAGAAGAGGAAGTTTGAAGCATGTACTACATGCGGTAAGAATCACACTGGCGTGTGCATGAAGGGGAAGCGGCTGTGCTTCAACTGTGGTCAGGAAGGCTACATTGTGCCTAATTTCCCAAACCCGAAGAAGGGAGCTTGCTTTACATGTGGATCTAAGGATCACATGGCTCGCAACTGCCCGAAAAAGCTGACGACAGGGTCAACAGGGAGCGGAGGGCATGGAAGTGGCAGTTCCGTGACCATTGCTGCACCATTGCAAGCTGTTCGACCCCCTGCACGGACATTCAATATGACAGTGCAGGATGCTGTGCAATTAAAAGATGTGGTGTCAGGTATTATTTCGATCAATAGTATAAATGCATATGTATTATTTGATTCGGGTGCTACTTGTTCATTCATATCTGATGATTTTGCTAAGACCCTAGACTTACCTGTAGAAAAGTTAGTTTACCCCTTGAATATAAAGATTGCGAATAGGGAAGTTATTCCTGTTAGGTGCATTTATAAGAACTGTAGATTGGACATTAAGGGTCAGGAACTTAGAGTAGATTTGATTCCGATTAAACTTGGGGAATTCGACGTTATACTGTGTATGGATTGGTTGTTCAACCATGGGGCGATAATCGACTGTCAGAAGAAATCCATAAACCTTACGACTCCGTCAAAGTTAGTGTTCTATAGAAGCAAATCGCCTAGACAAGCGAGTTGTTTGACGGTTAAGCAGGCCAAAAAACTTCTGACGCAAGGCTGTGTGGGATATCTAGCCTACATAGTAGATACGAGTAAGGAAAGCCCGAAGATGGAGGAGATATCGGTAGTTAAGGAGTTTGTGGATATTTTTCCTAGCGAATTGCCAGGACTTCCGCCAGATAGGGAGACAGAGTTCGTGATCGATTTAGCGCTGGGAACTGCTTCAATTTCGAAGGCTCCGTACCGAATGGCTCCAGTCGAGATGAAGGAACTGATGGTTCAACTACAAGAATTACTGGACAAGAAGTATATCCAACCGAGCGTTTTGCCGTGGGGAGCGCCTATTTTGTTTGTTAAGAACAAAGATGGATCGATGCGTCTTTGCATTGATTATAGGGAGTTGAATAAAGTTACGATCAAGATTAGGTATCCTTTACCTAGGATCGATGACTTATTTGATCAATTGAAGGGTGCGAAGTACTTCTCAAAAATTGACTTGAGAAGTGGGTATCATCAATTAAAGGTGAGGATGGAAGATATACCTAAAATGGCTTTTAGGACTTGATATGGTCATTACGAGTTCTTGGTGATGTCATTTGGTCTCACGAATGCCCCAGCTGCATTTATGGACTTAATGAACAGGGTGTTCAAGCCATTTCTGGACAAGTTCGTGGTAGTGTTCATAGATGACATCCTGGTTTATTCAAAGACTGAGGAGGAACGTGCTGAACACTTACGACTAACCTTAGAAGCCCTGAGACGAGAGAAGCTTTACGCTAAATTCTCAAAGTGCGAATTTTGGTTGGAACGTATGCAATTTCTTGGCCACGTGATCGACAAGGATGGTATTTCGGTGGATCCGTCGAAGGTTGAAGCTGTTATAAATTGGGATCAGCCGAAGACGCCATCTGAAGTGAAGAGTTTCTTGGGATTGACAGGTTATTACCGTAGATTTATCCAAGACTTTTCTAGAATCGCAACTCCGTTGATGAATTTGACTCGTAAAATAGTTAAGTTTGTTTGGACGGGGAAGTGTGAGGAGAGTTTTCAGGAGTTGAAGAAGAGGCTGAGTACTGCGCCTGTATTGTCTTTACCGGATATTTCGGGGAATTTTGTGGTATATAGTGATGCCTCACATAAAGGATTAGGCTGTGTGTTGATGCAGAATAGCAAAGTTATTGCCTATGCGTCACGTCAGCTGAAGGATTACGAGAAGGGGTATCTGACCCATGATCTAGAATTGGCAGCAGTAGTGTTTGCCCTAAAGATTTGGAGGCACTACTTATATGGAGAGAAGTGTGAAATATACATAGATCACAAGAGTCTGAAGTATATATTTACCCAGAAGGATTTGAACATGCGTCAAAGACAATGGTTAGAACTGATTAAAGACTACGATTGCGAGATACTTTACCATCTGGGTAAAGCTAACGTTGTTGTCGACGCTTTGAGCAGGAAAGGTCGGGAGAAGCTGAACGTGTTAATTGATCAAGATCGGTTAATAGAACAGATGGCTAGATTGGAGTTGGAAGTGAAGTTTCCGAAGGAATCAGATGAGATGTTGTTTCAAGTAACCACTGGTTCTACTCTAGTAGACAAGGTGAAAGAAGCACAACTTCACGATGAAGAATGTAAGAAGATTTGGAAGAGGATAACCGTTGGCGAAGAGTTCAAGTTTAAAATCGATAATGAAGGTCTGTTACGATTTGAAGGTAGAATATGGGTACCGCCAGTACCAGAGGTCAAAGAGGAGATTCTGAGCGAAGCTCATAGTTCTAGATATTCTATTCACCCTGGGAGTACGAAGATGTACCAAGATCTCAGGCATCATTTATGGTGGCCGAATATGAAGAGGGACGTTGTTGAAGGCGTTGCAAAATGCTTGACGTGCCAAAAAGTCAATGCAGAACACCAGAGACCAAGTGGACTGCTGCAACCGTTAGAAATTCCAGAGTGGAAGTGGGTGCATATCACGATGGATTTCGTGGTAGGTCTTCCAGTGACTCAGAAGAGATTTGATGCGATATGGGTTATAGTGGCTCGACTGACGAAGTCAGCCCACTTTCTGTCGATCAGGGTTAAGTACAACCTGGATAAGCTAGCGAAGCTATACGTTAAGGAAATTATTTCTCGACATGGTGTTCCGATGTCGATTGTGTCCGATAGAGATCCACGTTTTACGTTAAATTTTTGGAAGCGTTTGCAAGAATGTCTGGGAATGCAATTGCGCATGAGTACAGCGTATCATCCTCAGACTGATGGCCAGAGTGAAAGAACGATTCAGACACTTGAGGATATGCTAAGAGCTTGTGTGATGGACTTCAAAGGAAGCTGGGAGGATCATCTACCGTTGGTGGAGTTCGCCTACAACAATAGTTACCATGCGAGTATAGGTATGCCACCTTACGAAGCATTATATGGCAGAAAATGCAGAACTCCTTTGTGCTGGGATGAAGTCGGTGAACGTCAATTGTTGGGACCAGAATTGGTACAACAAACCGCCGAAATTGTGAAGCTGATTAGAACGAGATTAGTTCCTGCTCAAGACAGACAGAAGAAGTATGCCGATTTACATCGACAGAACCGAGAATTCTTACCAGGAAGTTTCGTTTTCCTGAAGGTATCTCCTTGGAAAGGGAAAATTCGATTCGGTAAGAAGGGGAAGCTGAGTCCCCGATTTATTGGACCTTTTGAGGTACTACGAAAGGTGGGCGAGGTTGCTTACGAGATTGCATTACCTCCGGAACTCGACAATATACATAATGTCTTCCATATTTCTGTGTTAAGACCTTACAAGCACGATTATAAACATGTAATAGAATATGAACCTTTTCTATTTGATAAAGACTTAGCATATGAAGAAGTGCCTGTTCAAATAGTTGATAGAAAAGAACAAGTACTTAGGAATAAAGTGATACCCTCTGTTAAGATAATCTGGAGGAACCACAGTGCTGAAGAAGCTACGTGGGAACTCGAAGATGTTATGATGAAATCTTATCCGCATTTATTTGCTTAGTTGTTTGTAACCCCTTATATACTGATTCTGGGGACAAAATCCTTTTAAGGACGGAAGAATGTAATAGACGAAAAAAATATTTGTGTGATTCTGGGGACAGAATCCTTTTAAGGAGGGAAGATTGTAACGATTGAGATTTTATATTTAATTTTAAATATTTATTGAGATAAATAAATATTTTTTATATTTAATTTTAAATATTTATTGAGGTAAATAAATATTTTATGTGATTTATTTATTGAGTTAAATAAATAAATTATGTGATTTATGGAGTGATTTAATTAAGTGTTATATATTAATTAAATGAATGTGCAATATTTATTTAATTAATGTATATTAATTTTATATTATAGTTATAATTTAATTGAGATAATTAAATTAGATGAGATATGTGATGAAGTGTTAAATGGATTATAAGTAGCAAGTAATTATAATTATGTGACAAATAATTTTATGTGATTAATTGATGTTAGATTTTAATTGATTAAATTAGTTGATTAATATTTAATTAATTAAAATGTGACATTAAAGTATGTGTTAAATAATTTGTTAAAATAAAGAAAAGAATTTTTTTAAATGATTTTTAACCAAACAAGACCCTTATAATTGTTTTAAACTTATTTCTACCAAACGGAGCCCTAACTATCAAAAAGCTATTTAAATAAACTGTTTACCAAACATGGCCTTAGCATTAATAATCTGTTTTTGAAAATAATCTTGTTTTGCAAAACAAGGCATTGTGGCTTTTTGAAATTTGTAACTGACATTATACTTAATATATTTGTCAGTTATACTATATAATTAAGCCTATATCTATTATTACGTATTATATTATATGTTAGTCTAAACTACGTTAGAAAGAATATCAGTGTAAGAGAGAAAAGAAAGAACAGAGGAAGAGTTAGAGAAGAGAGAAGAAGAAGAAAAGGAAGAGCTTAAGCATTATCAACTTCTTCACTAACGATTAGCAAAAAGGTTATAATCTATAAGTTTACTCTTACAATTATAGAACTCAATTCATATGTTTCATGTATTTTATTCTCTATCAAAAGTTGAGTTTTCATGGAAGTTGTGAAATCATGAATTTTATATGTATGTATTGTATCTATATGTTGATTGTGGTAATTGTATGACATAAGAGGATTTTCAGGAATTAAATTACTGTTAAAACAAGTTTCATGGAAAAAGTTTTATTCATATTGTTTTATGTATATTGATTGGTTTTAGAATGGAAAATTTAGGAATTTGTATGTGTTAGTATGTCTAATTAGAATTGGTTATGATGTTATATTCAACTATGAAGAGATTTCATGTGTTATAAGTTGAATTACTTGAGGAATTCTATTACAGTAGATTATTTTATGAAAAAATATGAGTTTTCATGAAAATGGCCAAATTGGGTTTTTAAAACTATTGATTCTCGTTGTTTAAATGAGTTTATGTTTTGAAAGCATGATAGATATATGTATTACAGCGTATATTTGATTTACAGTGTCTATGTTACTGTATTTTTGGCTTGTATGGGTTGTCCGGTAAAGCAGAGAGTCTTTGCTGTCTGCGTCTGGCCGAGCTGCTGCGCAGCTGCGCCGACAGCAAGGCCAGGAGAAGCGCAGCTCCGCCGCTTGCTTTTACCAGAGCCTTTACCTGCGCAGCTGCGCCGATTTTACGGCAGCTGGCTGCGCAGCTGTGCCGTGCATAGTGCAGAGGCAGTGAGTTTTAAACAATTGTGCAGATTGTCTTCATGCCTAATTTATATTATTACTAAGATAATGGGTATCTAGCTGCTATAACATGTGTTAACATAAAATTGATTATTTCATATTTGGGAAAAAGAAAGTGTTGAAACCAAATATAGTATTTAAATTATAAGCTATAATTGTTTAATTGTAAAATAAGTTATTTAATTATAATTTGAATAATTATAATTAAGAGTAAATGTTTAAATTAAATTATAATTTTTGTTAAATTATAATGAATATTAATTAATTTATTTTAATCATTTAGATGTTAATTCAAATTATAATTTATGTAATTATAATTTAATAAATGCATGTTTAATAATGGATTATAAATTGATAATTCATGATTAACTATAAATTGTGTAATTATAATGCATGATATATATTAATTGATTATAAATTATAATTTGTTTATAATTTAAAAGATAATTATAATTTAAGTAATTATAATTTGATTAAGTGTTTAAATTATAATTGTTTAATTATAAATACATAATTAATTTAATTATATGAATATGTAAGTGATGTAATTAACTATGTGATAGTTAATTATTATTATTTGATTAGAGTGAGTTAACCATGAGGGTTAACCACTTATGTGAATTAGTTATGTATTAACTAATTTAGGTTATTGTGATTAAATATGTATGTGTATAGGAAGTGTTTAAGGACGTGGTTGAGTTAAGTAGCTTGCGCTTAAGGCAAGTCTACTAAACCCTAAACTCGTTATTTCTAAGCAAGTTTCTTTGAGTTCATATATTCATTGTTGAGAATGTCCTTTTCATTTCTGTACTGGACAATTATTTACTTAACCGAAGAGATCTTGACTTATTGTTCAAGTAAGATCCAGTTTATTATTTTAAATGGTTTAAGTTTACGTCTAAAGTATATGTAAATTCATAATTCTTTTATTTATGAATTATTGAAAGTCGATTCAACTAATCTTTAGTTGATGAACGTGAATTCTAAATTACCCTTGTAAGCTTATCCAAACCAAACTTTCTTTGGTGCGGACTTGTATTCAAATTATTGAGTTGAACAACCTTATTCACTAGGGGAGGTTACTACGCATAGCATTAAGATGTTTGTGCACAATACATGGTACAAAGGGCTAATCCCCCTAAGTACGAGTTAAGGTCCATAGTCTTATTGACTGTTAAAGGTTTAAATAGAAATATTTATAACCTAGGACAAGAGTACAAAGGTCTTATGACTCTCAGATAAATTCTATATTGAATTGTAATTGTGATGAAAGAATTATTATTCAATTCTTTATTGTTGAAGCGAATCATATTATTCAGATTCTTTGAAAGATATTTTTTCATGTATTTATTAGTGTTAAACTCTAGTGGGCTGTGGTTTGCTCACTCTTGCATTAAATAACAATTTTAGTTAAGGTTGATAACGCTGATGCTCCGTCTATAAGTAAGGGCAAGGGAAAGCAAAGCAAATGAAGACTTGTTTTATTTAATTGAGAATGATTGTAATAAGACTTGAATGTTATATTTTTATTTTCGCACTTTATTATATTCATGTCAGGGTTAGAGTAACCTGGGATTATTTTACAAAGGTTGTAACCCTTGTTGTAAGGGAGATTTATTTATTTTAATTTAAGTTGTAGTTATTTTGAATTATTCATTGGGTAGATGTATGCTATATTAGAAAATGAACACCAAATCATGTGGAAACGAAGTACCTGGATTTGGGGGTGTCACAAGGAGGACCAAAACCAATGTCTTCTTTGAAGATTGGATGGCCATTATCATCTAGTTGGACCGCATGAATTATAGAGTGCCTTGCATCTTTATCAAGGTGTTTCTCCCACCAAGAACGATGGACACCAGTAAATCCATTAGTTAGTATTTTAACAATTTCAGGTTGTGTTAAACTGCTGAATGCTGTAATATAACTATTGGTGACCATGGACATATGATTCATTTTAGTAAGAATTTGGTGTTCACTAAATCCATCAATATTCCATTTATAAAATTTATTAGACGAAATAGAAAATTGATTATCTAGATTCTTCTCTTCAAATTGAAGGTCTGGAGGAGTGGGTCTAGAATACCAATTTTTTGTTATACTTGTATTATTAAAAGTTAACTTATTTAACTGATCGTTAAGATCTTGGATTGAAACTTCAGATTATTTATCTGATTGACTAATGCTTTCATCTTCAGATTCTTCGATTTGATCTATGATCGCAATAGTACCACTAGTTTCACCAGAACTCATCTTTTTAAATTATTTATCTATAGTTTTAACTAGATCAGAATCTTTATTAGGTAATCCCAAACCTATTCTGTCTTCTGGGAGACTTAATAAAGGTTTATCAATCTTTTTATCAGGACTTTGAACAACAGTCTGATCAAATTTTTCTTCAATCTTATCTAACTGTTTTCCTATTGTTGCTAAATACTGATTGGTAAAATTATTTTGTTCAATAATCTTGTTTTCATCTTTATGACCATCCGCTAATTTAAAAGGACTAGCCATGACTGAAGTATTTTTTACTGATAAAAGAATAGTTTCTAAAGGGGGATGACTAGCCGAGACTTTCATCTTATCTTCCTCAGTCCACTAACTTTTGGTTAGAACATTACATTTAGAATCATAATCTTCATACCAATTATAAAAACTAACGTTTATCTTTTCATTGTTAATAAATCGCTTCCATCTATTAACAATTTTATCTCTGCCATGCTTATTATAATTATTACGAAAAGTATGTCTTTTATTTTTATTAGATTTAGAATTAAAATCTTTAATAAGACTTTCCCAATCTAATTTGAATCCTTTCGTAAGAACACGTAATTGAGGATTAATAGGAATTTCAAAATCTGACTGTGTAGGACCTAATGAAGGTGTAGGAGAAAGTTCTTGTTCTTCTTCTACAGAATTATTGGTGGTGTAACAAGGATGACTAGTTTGACCATGATTTAAAATACCCTTTAATTTTATATCAGAAATAGAATTATTACTTAGAATTTCAGTATCCCTTCGAAAGGAACAGAAGAACTAGTAAAATCTTCTATAATCAAAGGTCTTCTGGTACGTTCAAAACTAACTTTGACAGTACTATCAGAAAATTATTTAATATTTTCAATATTTAACAAATTGTTAATAACTGGTTTTTGAGGTATTTCATTTGGTAAAATCCACTGACTAGGTAAAGTAATGTCCTTCCAAAGAATTGTTCTTGGAGTCTGAACATTAGCATTACTAGTACTGCTTTGAATTAAAATAGTGTGATCTTTTGGACTTTTATTAAGAGCATGAACATTTAAATTAGTCTTCATAACTTTATAATAGATTCTATAAATCAAGGCTAAAGGCTGAGAACCCTCAATCATTTGAGTAATTTCTCCTGCTGTTTTAATGTTTAAAGTTAAAGCTTTTAATAAATTAACATCACTAAAGCTTAGAGGCAAATCAGGAAAGCAATTAAAATGGATAGGACCATCATGCAGACTTGATTCCATAATACCAATAATACTAGGGAAATAATTAAGAAAACGAGCATCTCTTAGACACAGTAAAATACTCGAGTTTATTACCTTAATATTTAATGGCTTAACTGCCACTTGAACTAATCCTATATGAATAAAATTATAACCCTTTTTCCTATGTTTGTTAACAACATCAGGAGTCAAAAGACTACAATTTTCATATTCTTTATTAATAGTATAAACACGTTCAATAGTTTTAACATTATAATCTGTTTTAAAATTATCAATGAAAGTTGATTGATATATTTCTTTAGTGGAAATACTAGGGATGTTCCAATTATTTAGGGCTTGACTAATGTTTTCATAACTATGTTCTTCTTGGTTAACTATGTCTGGAACAGGAGGTAAAGTTGATCGGTTGCTAACTGAAGAACTAGACCTGAACAGTATACTCATTTTTAAAAAATAAAAAATTTAAATTTTTTCATCGTTCTGCCATACATACCCTTCTTACCTTAAGCAGACGCATACCTATGTTCTAAGTCTGTACCCGACACTGCTCCACTCTGAGACTTACAAGGGTGATTAGACCGGGGCGAACACGGTGTTCCACAGCAAGAGCTAGGTGACTTAAGAACAAAAGAAAATAGAATTTTTTTTATCTTTCTAAAAATTACTTTGATTGAACAGATAAGATCAACAGTTAACAAACAAACAACTTGGCTCTGATACCATAGAGGCAGAGGAGGAAGAACAAAAACTTTCTCCTACACCTTCATTAGGTCCTACACAGTCAGATTTTGGAATTCATATTAATCGTCAGTCACGTGTTCTTACGAAAGAATTCAAATTAGATTGGGAAAGTCTTGTTAAAGATTTTAAATCTAAATCTAATAAAAATAGAAGAAATGCTTTTCGTAATAATTATGATAAGCATGACAGAGATAAAATTGTTAATAGATGGAAGAGATTTATTAAAAATGAAAAGATAAACATTACTTTTTATAATTGGTATGAAGAATATCATTCTAAATGTAATGTTCTAACCAAAAGTTAGTGGACTAAGGAAGATAAGTCGAAAGTCTCGGCTAGTCATCCTCCTTTAGAAACTGTTCTTTTATCAGTAAAAAACACTTCAGTCATCGCTAGTCCTTTTAAATTAGCAGATGGTCATAAAGATGAAAAGAAGATTATTGAACAAAATAACTTCACCAATTAGTATTTAGCAACAATAACAAAACAGTTAGATAAGATTTAAGAAAAATTTGATCAGACTGTTGTTCAAAGTCCTGATAAAAAGATTGATAAACCTTTATTAAGTCTCCCAGAAGATAGAATAGGTTTGGGATTACCTAATAAAGATTCTGATCTAGTTAAAACTATAGATAAATAATTTAAAAAGATGAGTTCTGGTCAAACTAGTGGTACTATTGCTATCATAGATCAGATCGAAGAATCTGAAGATGAAAGCATTAGTCAATCAGATAACAAATCTGAAGTTTCAATCCCAAATTTTAACGATCAGTTAAATAAGTTAACTTTTAATAATACAAGTATAACAAAAAAAATTGGTATTCTAGACCCACTCCTCCAGACCTTCAGTTTGAAGAGAAGAATCTAGATAATTAATTTTTTGTTTCATCGAATAAAATTTATGAATGGAATATTGATAGATTTAGTGAACACCAAATTCTTACTAAAATGAATTATATGTCCATGGTCGCCAATAGTTATATTATAGCATTCAGCAGTTTAACACAACCTGAAATTGTTGAAATACTAACTAATGGATTTACTGGTGTCCTTTGTTCTTGGTGGGAGAAATACCTTGATGAAGATGCAAGGCACTCTATAATTCATGCGATCCAACTAGATGATAATGGCCATCCAATCTTCAGAGAATACATTGGTTTTGGTCCTCCTGATGGCCATAAAGGCAGAGGAGGAAGAACAAAAACTTAACAAGAGGCGCATGTAAATCTGAATCACAACTATAGCAATAAATTATAAGAAATGATAACAGCAGTTTACTAAAAGATTATTTATTGAGAATCATAAACTATTTACAAACAAGGTGTCGACGTTGGAAAATTTAAGAAATACCGTGGGTCGGTTCTTAACCCGGGTTTCCTTAAATCGAACTTCCTAAGTTATCTCTACCCTTGTTCTTTTTATTGCAAAAAAGGTTTTGAAGAGGGTTTTAGGAAAGAGGCCAACATGTGTTTATGTCGACGATTTGTTCGTTTTATAGAGCCGCCAGTTGGTATATTTGAAAATGGTTGTACCTACTCAACCGAGTTTGATTTGAAAGAGGCCCAATTGTTGGACACTGACGAAACTTGATCTTTGAAATTGGAGTTTTGAGTTCGGGGGCTTGGTTAAGTGTGGGAAAGGTGTTAGGCACCCCACGACTCCCGTGTAAACACGGTATCGCAATCTTTTTAATATTTCCCTTAAAATTAGGAATACGTGAGTGAATGCTGTTTGAAAATTGGGCCTTTGGATTTGATTGAATGCTTTGACAGGCTTCGTTGAGCATATATACGAAAATCAATCTTTGATTTGATTTAAAAATCAATCTTTGATTTGATTTACAAAAAGCATCACTTAATTTGATTTGCAAAAGCTTTTGAATTGAATTGACAGTGATATTTTGAAAGCTGGTTTTATCAAACCGTTATGCTGACATATGAATTGAAGCATATCGCTACTCTCAATTTTATCTTTATAGCCTTAAGGCTGCATGCAAATGGTGTTTTGTCGGGCTGCGAAGCATCCTCGACCACAAAAATATAAAGTCTCAGTCTCCTCATGGGTAGGAAAACCATCGGAGGGACACTAACACGACAATCCATATTTTTACTATGTTGAGACCTTAAATCCGGATAACCGTTTTAAGGTCTGTGCATGTACATTTTATAGAAAAAATTGACAGGATACATCTGTAAATCGGAGTTTGTCCATCGTGGGAATCAGATTTTGATCAGTTTGATCATGAATCCCACGATTCCTAGGCTCACATATGAGTAGCCAGAAAACCTGCACAGTTCAAATTTGTACAGAAACAAATAAATATCCCAAGATAGCAAGAACCAATGATTCATTCAGTAAATCCCAGTCTACACTGCCGAAGCGTCTCGTTCCCACTAGATAGCGATCTAAGGGACGCAAGGTTACTTTTAAAGCTGAAACTATAAAAATAACTAGATTTAAAGAAATCTCAGCCATTATAGCTTTCAGGTTCTGTCGGGACCTGTTTGAACCATTGAAAGCTAGAATTGGCGAGATTTGGATAAATCTAGTCCGCCCGCAGATATGTCAGTGCAGATTCATATAAAAATGAATATTAAATACAACAGTTAAATAAATTGAGCAAAGCAATAGATATATAGTTAAATATATATAAAAGCTGTAAAAAGGGCGATGGGTTTTCACTCGCAATCCCGAAATGCAATTGAAATATATATATTTATAAAATAACTATAAATAGCCACGAAATAATCCAGGCTGTGACAGAAATGAAATATATATAGAAAACAGTGAAAAGGGCGATGGATTTTCACGCCGGTGCCTGTACTGGAATTGAGATTGACATAAAATAGTCACCTAGTGACTGCGGAGAGTACCCAGTATGGAGAAGTGTGCAAAAGCAGTAAAAAGGCCACGAAATAATCCAGGCTGGACTGAAAATATATAAATATATATATTTACAGAAATATAGTCAACCAGGACTGATATGAGTACCAGTGATGGTGAAAGTCGCTTATATATGCGTAAATATATATAAAATCGATAAACTACCATAGATTTGACATCTGGGCTTGATAGAATTGAAATGTTAGTCCATTTGCAGTTAAATATATACAAAAAAGGGCCAAACCCAGACTGGGAAGATAACCCCATCCGGCGAAGTTGACAAAAAGGTGTGTGCTAGTGCATTGAAGCTGCTAGAGCTGACGGATCGTCAATCCGAGTGGTAGAAATGCAAAAAACTTTGTTTATGTACAGAAATGTACCAAATTTTGATGAAAACGGCCACAAAACTAAGTTCTGGGCATATTTAGAAGATGAAACTTCGTGTGCAAGTGGAAAATAGTGCAAAGTAGTAGTATTGACTTTCTGATCGTAAAAATACTTACAATGGACTGCAATACGGGCTTTTTGCCAAATTATAGGCTTTAAACGTCCAAATCTACAGGTGGTTTTTTGATATGTGGTAGTATATGGGTATATCTACGTGTTGGAGTGAAAATATTTGGGTTTGGAAGAGGTTTAAAAGTCAGAAAATCAGACGGACAGAGCTTCGTTACGTTCCAGAAATGTTAAAAATGAACGCGGGGGGGGGGGGGGGGGCACATTTATTTATAGGCCAGGGAGCCTCCATTCTACCTGTGGCAGCTATATGTAGAGTTGCTGCTCCCTTAGGTGGGGCCCACATGCTCGGTTTAGTCGTATTGAGGTGCGTGCATGCCGGGCGACGCGATGTCAGGTTCGGAACTTCATAACTTTTGATCGTAGCGTCCATTTGGGGCGTGCTATAGCTTTTTAGAAAGTGCTCACTGAGAGTGTCGCAATGACATTTATTTTAACCCTTTTTAAGTCCCTAAAGATGGGTTCATTACTGGGTCTTTGTTTCCGCACAGTTTACCCGATGAGCCGTCTGGTGCTGTTTTCACCTAGAATCACCGTTGTGGTTATTTTTGACCTTGGCGGCAACAATTTAGCTTAAGTTTGGATGAATTGGATAAGAGTTGGTAAAATGACCATTTTGCCCCTCCTGGGGTTGCCCTTGGTGTCGGCATGGCCTCTAATTGACTTTTGGGAGCTGTTTTCAAGACTTGGATCCCATTTGAGTCTGTTTATCCCCAGTGTTGCCTCTGTGGCTAATGTGGTCATTCCAAGTTTTCTTCTAGAAGTGTTGTGGTGCTTCAAGTTTATGTCTGAAGTAGACCTGACTTCCCAGACTGATGTCGGGGCTGAGCTATACTTCCCTAGTTACTATCGGGGCTGATTTGTACCTCCCGGGTTGCTATTGGGGCTGATTTGTACATCTCGAGTTGCTGCTGGGGCTGCTTTGACATCCCGATATGGTTGATCGGTATTGTGGTTGTCCTGATATCGGTGAC
The DNA here is from genome assembly GCA_020205555.1 of Panax stipuleanatus. Taxonomy (NCBI): domain Eukaryota; kingdom Viridiplantae; phylum Streptophyta; class Magnoliopsida; order Apiales; family Araliaceae; genus Panax; species Panax stipuleanatus. Next base: position 25,428,026 of record CM035118.1, on the reverse strand, counting down.
CGAGTTTTAGCTGGTGTCCCGATATTGAGATCGGGGATGATCTGACGGTCCGATTGATGATCGAAGTTGGATGAACGGTCCTATTGACGATCGGAGCTGGATAGACAATCCAATTGGTGATCAGAGCTGGATAACCATTTCGATTGATGATCGGGACTGGATTGAGGGTTTGATTGACTATCGAAGCTGGATTGACTATTCGATTAACTATCGGAGCTGGATTGAGGGTCCGATTGACTATCAGAGCTGGATTAACGGTCCGATTAACGATCAGAGTTGGCTGGAGTACCAATATTGGTGATCGAATTTGACTGAGTTGACCGACATTGGGGATCGGATTTAGATTTACCGATATTGGGGATCAAATTTTGGCTGAAGGACCGACATTGGTGGTCGAATTTAGATTGGATGTCTGGTGTTGGGACAGAGGTTGGCTTGATTGACGATTTTGCCCTCCTACAGTGTTAGTATTAGGGAAAGGAAAATTTTGAGTGTTTATAGATTCCCCTCTTTATCATGTCCATGCAATGTAGTGGAATGGACATGATAAAGATTGCTAGACACTTGAAATATGAGAAGATATTAATGACGAAAATTGCAATGCAATGATTGTTAACATGTTTTCGCAAATCGCCTTGCATCACAAATCCCATCGTAGCGCGCATCGCATCCCATATCGTATCGCATCGCAAATCGAATATCGCATCATAAATCGCATCGCATCGCATTACCTTTACCAGTGCCTGTGCTAGGTCGATCTTAACGATTGACTTTCATCAGTGTTGCTGATGTCTATGATGGTGTTTACTCCAACGGTCTGATTTCCATTGGTGTTGCTGATGCTTGTTTGATGAAGATAAACTAAAATGTTACCCATATTTCTGCTGGGGATGATGTCGTCTGTGATGGCCCTTGGTGCTACCTTGGTTTAAGCCCAATGGTTTCTCACATCTGCTGATACTCTTTGTGGGGAATACTTTCTGATGCCGTTTGTACATTTTTGAAGACTCCTCTGCTGAGGATATATTTCTTTCGTCGAGCTACCTCAGTGGGTGCTCCCGATGCCTATCCTGATGAGAACTTGCACCGGTAGTTAGCAACAGCGCCTACCCTGATGGTAGGGATAATGGTTGATCACTGGACTTTCCTAATGCCTACTCGAACAGTAGCAGACTTTTTCATCGAGTTTGTGTGTTCAATGTGTGTGCATTTTTGACTCTATTGGGTATGCATGCCTAATGTTTTGATGGAAATGTGCGCTGATGTAGCGCTTGTTGCACATTTACAGACCAAACATGATATGATGATCTTAATTTGTCCTAGGTTGATGCATATGCTTAATTGAATCGATGTAGAACCATACCTCACTCTTTTTGAGGTGATAAGAAGTTTCTTTTTAGACATGGATTTTGATAGGCTTAACAGCTCTAACTCCCGTATGGCTTCTTTTGTCATTTGCAAAGTAATTTCGGATGTTCCCCTTTTATACGTCGTCTCTGATGGGGATGGATTAGAGTTGATCTGACGGCCTGATTGGAGATCGGGGTTGATTTGACTTCTCGGGTTGATGTCGGGGTTGGACTTAACTTCCCGGGTTGAGATCGGGGTTGAGCTTGATGATCCGGGTGATGCTGACGTCTTGGAGGATGTATCCCGTTCTTTCATCGCCTAGATTTGAACTTCAGGGTAAGGGCCTCGACTGATGAGAACTTAGCGCATGTTGACATATTTGATGAAGTAGATTTCCTTCGCTAGATCTTTTTGTCATCGGGCATTTGTTCTTTTTGAGTTAAGGACTCTGTTGAGGATCTTTCCCTTTTTGTAGAGGGACAGCTGCTGTCGCGTTGATTTCTTTCAAGAACTCTCCCTCTTCTTTTGATGAGGAACCTAGTCCCACCGTAGATTCTTTACATTTCTTGGAATGGAGAAATGCCCCAGCCCTTTTGCAGGTTGTTACTGGGGTTTATAGAAAAACTCGCTTTGTTGACCATGTCCATGGTGAGCAATATACTGCACATTCAGACAAACAATAATATGTGCCGACAGCTTGATGGCTCGGGCCGTCAGGATTAGTATAATCTTGTGAATGAGGCATTTGAAGTTGAAATTGAATGCTTGTATTGAATGAGCTCTTATCTTATCGCTAAAGGTCTTGAAAGGGAGTATGAAAATGTATTTTTCCTAAGGAAAGCGAAATTTTTTCTTGACAAGTTATGAAATCGCAAGAAAACTTTTAAGCATCCATGGTCATTTTTCATGGGTAGGATTAGATTCAAAAGACTTATCTCCCTTCAGCAAAGACACCTCATCTTCGCTCTAGACACTGCTCTTTACAAGATTAAGATCATATGACACATGCACTATGTGTGACGCAACCCTTAGCATGGGTTTCTTTTCTATAACTCTAGATGTTCTCATTTTTATCTTGCAAAATTTTCTTTTCTCGCTTAACTTTGTCTCGTTGTCTTAGGCTTTTTAGTGTTATCCATGTAACGAGTTTTGGACCAATGACTCCCAAACCTAACGGCTTTAGGGCACTAGGTGTTGAGACACCCCTTAGGGTTTACTAGCTCGAGTAACAAAGGCCACACTTCGAAATTAGTTAGGCGGTCTACTCTTTTTGATCATTTGCTTGAGCTTGTACAAGATTTATTTTCTTAGGCTCTAAATTACCTGTGCAGCGAGTGTTGGGCCGGTGACTCCCAAACCAGACAGCTTTAGGGCACCAGGTGTAGAGACACCCCTCGGGCTTAATTACTCGGGTAACCTAGGCCATGATTCGAATCTGCTCAGGTTTTGATTTCTTGTAATGCTCATTTTCTTAGGTACTGAGTTACCCATGTAACGAGCGTTGGGCCGGTGGCTCCCAAACCAGATGGCTTTAGGGCACCAGGTGTAGAGACACCCCTCGGGCTTAATTACATGAGTAACCTAGACCACGATTCAAGACATTAGACTGGCTATAAATCGTCATCCTTATCGTCATAGTTTTATACCCCATAACTAAGAGTCAGGTCAATCGTAAAGTGCAGACATACATATGAGGTCAAGTTTGCTCTAAAAAGTGCTTTGAATTAGGACGTTGGGCCTAATAGGCCGAACAGTCTTAATTCTCCAATCGCTTTCATGATTCTTGCTCCACGGACGCTTATCAGAATTAATCTAATTCATAACAAGTTAAGCAAAAATCTTTTTTTTAGACTCTAATGCAGGACTTATGTGTATTATCACTAATGCATGGAAATTGAAAACACATAAAAAGATGAAAGAGTCATACCTTACCAGCGGATCGCAGTATTATGATTGATAAAGATCGATTGGTCATACCGGATCGCTAATGTTGGAAGCTTGGATGATGATGGACCATGCTGATGGTGCCGACTGGTGCATGTTGATTGGATGGTTGATAAATGCCCCAGTGTTGGGTTGCGCAATTTTAAAATTTATTCCAGTCTTGTTGTAACGATCCTGACATCGAGTTGTCGTTGACTTTGAACTTACCCCAGTCTTGCCTGTCATCTGGGACGATTTCTTGGTTGTATGTTTGACCGATGGGCTCATAAGATGCCGAGATCGCAAGAGTCTTTAATCGCATGACCCCCATGGTGAACATGTAGTGGATTTTGGCTTTAATGCTTGGATGCCCCAGTCATTGTTTTGTATTTGTAGGAGCAATTGGCTTTGATGACCTTTCTTCTAGTTTGATAAAGGTTCTAAATTAAGGCTTCAGCTTTTCGAAGGTCCTTTCAAATGTTTATGCTTGATATATCGCTGTGCTGTTGTTCCAACTTTGACGATTGATGTCAAGATGCCTTCAGACTCTAATGAATTGGACTCAAGGGCTTGTGATGGTTGGTGTTGATGGTTTTGACCACGACTTTGGTTGGTGACCTACCGCGCGTCCCTGCCTGAACAGATCTAGCTATGGCAGATTTGATAGCTCGGATGACCTTCGCGATAGATCAGGCCAGGGCGTTGATGTTGACGGCCCATTTTAGTGGAGATATGACTACTGTTGATAGAGGCGAAGCTCGAGCCACTCGAAAGCCTGCGTTTGCTGAGAGGGATGAGGCCATAGTATGCAGATATCAGTGGATGTTCTGGCTCGTATTGAGACCTAGGTTTAGGATCTTCCAGCTACTCCTCTATCTTCAAAGAGATGCCATGTTGGCACTATTATCCCGCTTCTCCACGGGTTAAGAGACTAGCTTTAATTTTCCTCAGCAAGGCCTGTTGACCAGGTGGTTTGATAGAATTTGGCTTTTATTTGTCTTTGGTGTCTTGGAACTGGTCTCTAATTTTTTTATTTTTCTTGAAGGTCAGACTGCGCCGTAGATGGCTGCCTACGTACTCCTGGGTTGAGGGAGATCAGGTCATTCGTAGTTCCTGCTTGCATGAAAGGCTTGAGAAGTGTCTTCTTTTGAGGTTTGAGTTTGGTTTGATATGTTTTTGAATTTTTATTTTTGGATTCGAGGGTTTTTGAATTTTTTATTTAGTTTGACCACACCAAGATGGTTGCCCACGTACTCCCGGGTTGAGGGAGATCAGGACTTTTGTAGTTCACGCTTTTGGCTTGAAAGGCTCGATTTTTGATTTTTTTCTCTTTTTAATTTTTTTTGATTTGATTTTTTTATTTTTTTGATATTTTTTTTTACTTTTTTGGGCTTTTGATGTTGTATGCATGGAAAGTAAAAGGCATAATGCTAAAAAAAGGATAACTTCCCGACATCCTCTGGAACTCGCAACTTTCCTCTAGATCTACGTCCTCCTGCCTAGCTGAGGCCTGATAGTCCGATCGTCTGTGGTTATGTCATCTTCGATGCTTGTGAGAGAGGTTCCCTCTTGGCTCTGAATATCTTCAATTCCAACCATAAATTGATCGCTTCCTAAATAAGTATATCCCTCAAGGAGGCTCAAACTGGACTCGTTACAGAAAGGGATGAACTTTATATTCCTCGATGGGTTGGCTTCTTCCTTTAGAATTTTGCCACATTTTTCTTCGTCTGCTCCTTCACCTTTCCCATAGCCTTGAGAGGATTTGAGTATGAAATCCCCCTCGCACTGATGTGGTACCTCTCGCAAGGAACTTTTCTTTTGTGCTTTTTCCATACGGGGAAAGATTAATATCTCCTCCTCATCTTCCAGAAGGATAAGGTAAGGCATGTAGTTGTCGGCTTTGGGCAACAATACATTTGATGATGGTGGATGATCTTCATTGGGAGATTCTTTTATCTCCTTGGTCATTCCCAGTATTAGGATCGGTCCACCTTGTGTTTTGTCAGGATTGGTGCTCATAGCCGTCCCATCCTTTGAACTGCCCGTTTTAAGTGGACATCTTGAGTTCTTTATCTCCCTCTCGCCTTTTCTGGTCATGGGGAATTCTTTCTTCAGTTCTCCATTTTCAATGAGGTCTTGGATTTTGTGCTTTAGAGACCAGCATTCCTCAGTTGCATGTCCAGGTGAGTTAGAATGGTAATCACACCTCTTGTTGAGGTCATATTACCTTCCTTTAGGATCCATTGGTGGAGCGAGCTCAGTGATCTTTTTCTGTGCAATTAACAGGGCTAAGACATTTTTCGATGAGTCCTCCAAAGGTGGGAATACCCTTCTTTGCCTACTCTCCCCGACTCTCGTTGTCGTAGGATTTCGAGGGTTTGCTCGTGTTTGGAATGTTTCTTGATATTTCCTATTTGGGAGTTCGCATTCCTTCGGACGATCTTCCTTTTGGTGAGATCTTCGGGTAATTTTATCATTCGACCTTTCTAATTCATTGAACATGCTTTGATCTTCTTCATTTAGCCGACGGATCTTGGAGGGAGATATGCTTTCATTCTGAATAACTTCTTCTTTCTCTTGGCTTTTGAATGAAAAGCTGCCTTGTACCCTGATGTTGGCGCACTACCAGATTAGCCAGCAGAGTTACTTGATGTTGGATCGCATCCAATTTTTGCATCACTACCATACCCTCCTCTAAACATTCCGACTCTAGGACATTTGTTCTGTTCCTTTGGGGGTATTCCTCCATCCTTCAGATGTATTTACGATTTGGATGCATTTCATCGCTTCATGACCCGATCATGTTTACTTCCTCCATATCATGCTGCATCAGAAGGTTGGGGTTGTCATTTGGATGGTTAAGTTGTTGAACCACAATATCGTCGTTTTCGATCAGGTTTTGAATTTTATGCTTTAAGGACCAACAGTCTTCTATATTGTGTCCCGGAGATCCTGAATGGTAAGCACATATCTGGCTAGGATTGTATCTTTTGCTTTTTGGATCCAGAGGTGGAGCCAGTTTGGTAATTTTCTTGTGATCCATTAACATCACCAATATGTTTTCAAGGGAATTGCCTAGTGGAGTGAACACCCGATTTTTAGTTCTTTCAAATTTCCTCTTTCTGTCCTGGTAATTATTTAATGCAGTCTGTTGTGACGGCATATTGTTTTCCCTCTTCCAAATGGGGGGACTATGGTTAGGTCTCCTAGACTGCCCTTGTACAACAAGGGATACATCTTCGTCGCCTTCCTTAGGTACCCTTATGGGATCACTCGTATATTTTCCAGACTGTATATGATCGGCAACTACTTTCAAGGCTATGAGATCTTTGATCTTGCCTGCTTTCAGGCCCATCTCTGTCATTTTGCCATGTTTGGTCATCTCTGAGAATGGCTTTCCTATTCCGGCCAGGATCCTCTCATAGTAAGGTGCCTCTTGGATGTCTATGAAAGTCATCACCATTTCAGCTTCAGTCATAGGCGGCCTGACTTGTGCTGCCAGACGTCTCCATCTTTGGGCATACTCACGGAAAGACTCGTTACTCTACTTTTTGACTTTGGACACTTGATACCGATCCGAAACCATCTGAGACTGGAAGCTGTATTGAGTTAGGAAGGTATGAGCTAGCTCTTCCCAACTGTGGATTTTGGCATTGTTAAGTCGGGCATACCACGTCCTAGCCTCTCCAGTGAGATTCTTTTGGAAAAGCTGCATTCGGAGGTTTTCATCTTCAGCATAAGACCCTAGCTCGCCAATGTATACTTTCAAGTGCGTATAAGGATCGCCTGCCCCACTGTATTTTTCATACTCTGGGACTTGGAATTTATCAGGATATTTAACCCCTGGGAATATGCAGAGATCTGAATAGGTAACACTTCCAAGGTTTCCTGTCCCTTTGATTGCTCGGATGGTTTCTTCCATTAGTCGGACTTTCCTTCGAATACTGCCAGTTCCCCGATCTTCCTTGAGATTTGTGATTTCAGGGGTTTTGTTGGTTCTTTTACTGGATTGAGGTTCAGGGATCTGCATTTCCCCCTTTTTGTTATCGCTTTGATTGCCACCCTGTGAGGAGGACTCTGTTTGATTGAGTGTTGGCTGGCCTTGAGTGTTTTTGCTTTGTTCACTTAGGAGGATAGCCAACTCTACTTTTTGATTCTTAAGTCCTTCGAACTCTTTTCGAGACACGAAACCCGAATTGCATTGGCTACTTTCAGCCTTGTCGGTGGATAGGCTTTGTGCCTTTTCAGATTATGATCTAGTAGTGAGACTAATTTTTCACCTATAACAAAACGTAGGCGTGTCAGTTTCCTGATGTAGGCAAAGATTGGATGCATGATGTGTTTTTTAGAGTTTATCATGCAAAACAGAGGTTAGTCACTTTGATGGCAGGATGACAAGATATTTGATAGGAAAGTAAATCTTTCATTATTGTCATTTACATTATGCTCCTTAGTAATTGGAGACTTGACCTGGAATTGAAAGGGGAAGGCATGAAGAAGCCTACCATCGATTGGGTTGATCAGAGGCTGACCTATCTTAGGTTTACTCTTGCGGGCTTAGTTTCGGCATGAAGGTTCCCAGATCATCGCAATCTACTAGAAGGGAAGTTAATCCGATCGTTCAGCTGGAGCGAATCTTGTTGGTGCATTTTCAGGAGGCAGCCCCGAAGACTTAGTCGTCTCTAGAGTTCTTACTTATCACCGACCGGGTTAGCCTCCTGGTGGAGGGACACACGACATACATTCACATACATCGGCCTCACCGCTTATGCATGCAATGACAGTTTGTGCGAAGCACTAATATGGGTGCGAAGCACTAAAACATTTATTTTCATTCATTCAATGTAAAGGCATAGCATTTATTCATTCAATGAAAAATGCAGCATTCACTCATCCATTGACTGTGGAGATGCAAGATTTCACGCATTTAATAGTTTTGAAAGGGAAATGTTTGAAAAGATTGAAAATGGCCTTAGCTCTCTACTGTCCCTAGTAGAGTCGCCACCTGTCGACGTTGGAAAATTTAAGAAATACCGCAGGTCGGTTCGTAACCCGGGTTTCCTCAAATCGATCTCCTAAGTTATCTCTACCCTTGTTCTTTTTATTGCAAAAAAGGTTTTGAATGGTTTTTTAGGAAAGAGGCCAACATGTGTTTATGTCGATGATTTGTTCGTTTTATAGAGCCGCCAGTTGGTAGATTTGAAAATGGTTGTACCAACTCAACCGAGTTTGATTTAAAAGAGGCTCAATTGCTGGACATTGTCGAAACTTAATCTTTGAAATCAGAGTTTTGAGTTCGGGGGCTTGGTTAAGTGTGGGGAAGGTGTTAGGCACTCCACAACTCCCATGTAAACACGGTACTGCAATATTTTCAATATTTCTCTTAAAACAGGAATGGGTGAGTGAATGCTGTTTGAAAATTGGGCCTTTGGATTTGATTGAAAGCTTTGACAGGCTTCGTTGAGCATATATACGAAGGGTTTGATTTGATTTGAAAATCAATCTTTGATTTAATTTGCAAAAAGCATCATTTAATTTGATTTGCAAAAGCTTTTGAATTGAATTGACAATGATGTTTTGAAAGCTGGTTTTATCAAACCCTTATGCTGACATAGGAATTGAAGCATATCGCTACTCTCAATTTTATCTTTATAGCCTTAAGGCTGCATGCAAATGGTAATTTTTCGGGCTGCGAAGCATCCTCGACCACAGAAATATAAAGTGTCGGTCTCCTCATGGGTATGAAAACCATCGGAGGGACACTGACATGATAATCCATATTTTCACTATGTTGAGACCTTAAATCCGGATAACCGTTTTAAGGTCTGTGCATGTACATTTTATAAAAAAAACTGACACGGTACATCCGTAAATCGGAGTTTGTCCATCGTGGGAATCAGATTCTGATCAGTTTGATCATGAATCCCACGATTCCTAGGCTAACATATGAGTAGCCAGAAAACATGCACAATTCAAATTTGTACAGAAACAAATAAATATCCTAAGATAGCAAGAACCAAGGATTCATTCAGTAAATCCCGGTCCGCACGGTCGAAGCATCTCGTTCCCCCTAGATAGCTATCTAAGGGACGCGAGGTTGCTTTTGAAGCTGAAACTATAAAAATAACTAGATTTAAAGAAATCTCAGCCATTATAGCTTTCAAGTTCGGTCGGGACCTGTTTGAATCGTTGAAAGCTAGAATTGGCGAGATTTGGAAAAATCTAGTCCGCCCATTGATATGTCAGTGCAGATTCATATAAAAATGAATATTAAATGCATCAGTTGAATAAATTAAGCAAAGCAATATATATAGTTAAATATATATAAAAGCTGTAAAAAGGGCGATGGGTTTTCACTCGCAAGCCCGTACTGGAATTGAAATATATATATTTATAAAATAACTATAAATAGCCACGAAATAATCCAGGCTGTGACAGAAATGAAATATATATAAAAACAGTGAAAAGGGCGATGGGTTTTCACGCCGGTGCCCGTACTGGAATTGAAATTGACATAAAATAGCCACCTATTGACTGGGGAGAGCACCCAGTATGGGGAAGTGTGCAAAAGCAGTAAAATAGCCATGAAGGAATCCAGGCTAGACTAAAAATATATAAATATATATATATTGACAGAAATATAGTCAACCAGGACTTATATGAGTACCAGTGATGGTGAAAGTCGCTTATATATACGTAAATATATATAAAAGCGATAAACTACCACGAATTTGACATCCGGGCTTGACAGAATTGAAATGTTAGTCCATTTGCAGTTAAATATATACATAAAAGGGCCAAACCCGGACTGGGAAGATAACCCAATCCGGTGAAGTTGCCAAAAAGGTGTGTGCTAGTGCATTGAAGCTGCTGGAGCTGACGGATCGTCAATCCGAGTTGTAGAAATGCAAAAAATAGTTTTTATGTACAGAAATGTACCAAATTTTGATGAAAACGGCCACGAAACTAAGTTTCGGGCATATTTAGAAGATGAAACTTCTTGTGCAAGTGGAAAACAGTGCAAAGTAGTAGTATTAACTTTCTGATCGTAAAAATACTTACAATGGACTGCAATACGGGCTTTTTGCCAAATCGTAGGCTTTAAACGTCCAAATCTACAGGTGGTTTTTTGATATGTGGTAGTATATGGGTATATCTATGTGTTGGAGTGAAAATATTTTGGTTTGGAAGAGGTGTAAAAGTCAGAAAATAAGACGGGCAGAGCTTTGCTGCATTCTGAAATTATTAAAAATGAACGGGGGCACATTTATTTTTAGGCCAGGGAGCCTCCACTCTACCTGTGGCAGCCAAAGGTAGAGCTACGGCTCCGCTAGGTGGGGCCCACGTGCCCGGTTTGGTCGTGTCGAGGTGCGTGCATGCCGGGGGACGCGATGTCAGGTTTGGAACTTCATTACTTTTGATCGGAGAGTCCGTTTGGGGCGTGCTATAGCTTTTCGGAAAGCCCTCGCTGAGAGTGTTGTAATGACATTGGTTTTAACCCTTTTTATGTCCCCAAATATGGGTTCATTATTGGTTCTTCGTTTCCCCACAGTTTGCCCGATGAGCCGTCTGGTGCTGTTTTCACCCAGAATCACCGTTGTGGTTATTTCTGACCTTGGCGGCATCAATTCAGCTTGTGTTTGGTTGAATTGGATACGAGTTAGTAAAATGACCATTTTGCCCCTCCCGGGGTTTCCCTTGGTGTCGGTATGGCCTCTGGTTGACTTCCGGGAGCTGTTTTCAAGACTTTGATCCCATTTGAGTTTGTTTGTCCCCAGTGTTGCCTCTATGGCTAACGTGGTCATTCCAGGTTTTCTTCTGGAAGTGTTTTGGTTCTTCAGGTTTATGTTCGAAGTAGACCTTACTTCTCAGACTGATGATGGGGCTGAGATGTACTTCCCGGGTTGTTATCGGGGCTGATTTATAGCTCCCGGGTTGCTACCGGGGCTGATTTGTACGTCTCGGGTTGCTGCTGGGGCTGCTTTGACATCCGGATATGGTTGATCGGTGTTGTTGTTGTCCCGATATCAGTGACCGAATTTGAGCTGGTGTCCCTATATTGAGATCGGGGATGATTTGACTGTCCGATTGACGATCAGAGTTGGATGAACGGTCCTATTGACAATCAGAGCTGGATAGACGGTCTGATTGATGATCGGAGCTGGATAGCCTGTTTAATTGATGATCGGGACTGGATTAAGGATTTGATTGACTGTTAGAGCCGGTTTAACGATCCGATTGACTATCAGAGATGGATTGAGGGTCCGATTGACTATCAGAGCTGGATTAACGATCCGATTGACGATCGAAATTGGCTGGAGTACCAATATTGGTGATCTGATTTTACTGGAGTTGACCGACATTGGGGATCGGATTTATGTTTACCGATATTAGGGATCGAATTTAGGCTGAAGGACCGGCATTGGTGGTCGGATTTTGATTGGATGTCTGGTGTTGGGACTGAGGTTGGCTTGATTGACTGTGTTGCCCTCCTACAGTGTTAGTATTGGGGCAAGAAAAATTTTGAGTGTCTATACAAGGTATTAAAATAAAAGCTTACAATTTGACTCGATTATAGAAATAATCCTAACATTGGTTACTAAGAAGAAGTAGAGATTTAAAGATTAATCAGATAGGAATCTTAGTCTTTCTAAAACTCTCTATTGGACTTCTAGTCCCGCCTTAACAAATGACTTTGATTTCCTTTTATAGAATAAGGAATCGATACTATTACAAACTTGTATGATTACAGACACAAATTACTATTGCTGAACAGTGCAACTTTATAAAAGTAAATGATTATAGACAACTTTTACTATTGATGAATAGTAAATAGTTACACAATAATGCTGCTTTTGCAAAAGAAGTATACAACTTTTGACTAAATTAAATTATACAGACTAACTTTCAGTTGCTTTTGGTGGAAAGCATCACGCGTGAAATCTGATGATGACTGCTTTTGGTGAGTCATTAGTGATGACTCATGCAAATGGGTCTTGAGCATCTTGGAAGTATATGGTGCCATATGGATCCCCTTCATCACCTGCGTTTTTACTTGAACTAGGGTTACTAGACGAAGAAGATAAACTTTCAGAAGCTTCAATTTCTTCATGGAGTTTGTTGACTCTGTCTTGAATAACAGTGGCAAGCATCTTTAATTTTGCACTAGAACACTTCGTAATGTCTGAAAAATCCTGAGGTTTTGACAGATAAGATTTTTTAGATGATTTACTAAAAGAACCTTTGGATGGAACTTATTTAATAGGAATGGGATTTATTGGAAATTCTTTTTGAACTTGAACAATGATACGATATATATCAAACTTATCCAACCATTTAAAGAAAAACATACGGGTAACCATAGTTAGCTAACTGGCATGAGTAGAGACAGTAGATTGACCACTAGATGACTGGAAAATGGATTCGACGACAGGAGTTTGAAGATTATATTGCCATTTAAGAATCATTAGAATTTTTTATTTCCTAACGAACTGGAGTAAAATAGGAATACAATCGATTTTTTGATTGTATGAACTTCGATTACAAAAATTATTAACTTGAGGTTTAAGCTCTTGAGGAAAGATATCGAAAGTAGGTCCATACCTTGCCCCCCCAAAGAGTAAACCAGAGGGGAAGCTGACTTTTGAATTTGTGGTGAAACTGAACAAACCACGAATGACTAAAAGAATAATTTTGGTATATGAAAATCTTATGCCATGCTTTAATATAATCATAATAGCAAAATTGGCTATTCTGATTATGTAACTGTTTAAGATCAAAGGGATGATTACCCCAATCAGGCATTGAGATAATCTATTTAATATACAGAGAATGATAGATGACTTTGGAATTATCATTCCTGTCATAGATAGGTTTGATAAGGATTGACTCGGTTTAGAGAAGAATTTCCTTATAAAAGGCAAGAGATTTATAAGGAGCAAGAGAAAGGAAATGCCAACCAGTTGGGAAGAACTGGGAGACCAATTTGACTGGATCATCTTTTGGTTTCATATGGGGTTCAATATGAAAACAAATTAACTTCATAATTAGGAATATATTGCGAACGCAGTTGAACAGGATTAGGGTTACTAGAGGAAGAAGACGAAGCAAACGGATCAATTGACTTTGACTGGGCCAAAACCGTATTATAGGGCCTTGGAACAGTACCAAGAAGATGATACCTATTAGCTACGTCCATTGCAAGAATTAGGCTTACTGGGTGAGGAATTAGAGTTCCTCCTCTAGGCTTTTGACTTAGGTCAGGTGGCCTAACTGAAGTGTTGCCACCTCTCACACTCATTTTATGTGGTACCTGAATTGATAAATTCTCTAGTGAAAATCAGAAACGGAATTTTGACTACCTTTAATATACTCAATATGAAAATCAAAAATAATTAATATAGATTGCCATCTAGCAAAAATATGCTTAGCAGCTATATTTTTAACATCCTTTTCTAAAATATATTTAGCATATTTGCAATCAATTCGAACCAAAAGTTTTTGATTTAATAAATTATTTTAGAATTTATTAATGCATAAAACTAATGCTAAAATTTCTTTTTTAATTGTGCTATAATTACTTTGGGTTGAATTCCATGCACCAGAATGAAATCGAACAATTTGCACAGAAGAAACAGGGGTTAATTTTTGCTTTAGAATTCCTCCAAATTCAATTTCAGAAGCATCAGTTTCAATAATTTTAAAGGCAGACTCATTAGAGATGCCAAGGCAAGGCAATACCTTAACATACTTTTTGACTTGTTGGACAAGGGATGTGTGTTCATCAGTCCAAGGAGGGGGATTATTTTGTAAACGCTGAAACAACAATTTACAAATTTTTCTAAAGTTTTGATAGAATTTACCGACATAATTCAGAGATCCTAAAAATCGCTGAAATTGAGTTTTATCAATGATTTTATCAGGTAATTTATCTGCAAATTGAATGACATGCTGAATGGGTCGGACAAGACCATGATTAATATCATGACCAAGGAATTTGACTCTAAGTCTAAAAAAGACTACATTTAGTAGGGGATAACACTAGACCATTAACTTTGATTATTTTGAAGAATGAATTCAAATGCTTATGATGTTCATCAATTGACTTGGAGAAAACGAGAATATCGTCGATATAAACAATGATAAAATGACTAAATGGGTTTAGAATATCGTTCAGAATATTCTGAAATTCACTACGAGCATTTTTGAGTCTGAATGGTTGAACTATCCATTCGTAATGATCAAAAGGAGTTGTAAAAGCAGTTTTGTACCTATCACTGGGATGTATACTAACCTACCAAAATTCTGACTTAAGGTCAAATTTACTAAAAATGGTGGCGTTACTAATTCTACTGAGTAGGTCTTCTTTGTTAGGTCTTCTTTGTTAGGTAGGAATTAAATGTTCTTTAAATTCTTTAGCATAAGGTAACCTTACAACATGCTTTTTTCTGTGCTAAAAAGCATTTGGTAAATCAGAACAAAGGTTTTTACTCATAAAATTCTTAAGGTCTTCTATCTTATTCTGAAATTTTTCATGTAGAAGAAGATTTGCAACCTGTTTATATTTAATTTATTCTTTCAAGAATTTTAACTGAGTTATTTTGCAATTTAATAGATTTAAGGATTTTGAAATAGACTTATCTTGAATAAATTTCAAATCTCTCTCTTTGGGTTGAGTAATAAATTTAAATACTACCTTTTGACCCAAATGTTCAGTGGTTAGTCCATTATTATTAGTAGTAAATGGATATAATAAATATATAAATGGAAGACCCAAAATAACCTTATCTGTCAAATTGCGAATTAAAACAAAAGTGGTTTTAAAACACATATTATCTTGACAAATATGAACTTTAGGAAGTTTTTATTTTATTTTCATCTTACTACCATTAGCAGAGTTTAATCTCTCACTAGTTTTCATATAGAACTTAGTAGGGATTAATCCTTCTTGAATACAATTAAGATCTGAACCAGTATCAACTAAAGCAGGAAGCTCAATTGTAAAAGTCTTATTGATAACTAGTTTAATAATAATATACCATTTTTGAATGGTAATATCCTTTAATCTTTTTAAAGAATAACGTTGAACCATAAGAACTGACTCCTTTTTAGCGCTAGAAGATTCAGAGTCTTCTTCCTCTGCTGATGATTCAGAGATGTGAAGATCTGATTCTTTAGTTGCTAATTTGGTCATTTCCTCTCTTAAATCAGAAATTTCAGTTTTAAGACTTAAATTTTAAGCTTGTTAACTTATTGAGTTAATTTAAGAAGGGTGACTTCCCTATCAAGAGTTTTAAATCTTTCTAAGATTTTATTAAGACTGATAATGGGTTTTTCTTTACCTTTAACAATCTTAACAATCTTATTTTTCTCTAAATTGGTTTTAGTTAACAATTCTTTTAACTGTTTTATATATTGTGATTTTAACTCGGGATCAATAATTTTACTGATTAGGTCAACTAACAAAGAGCTCTCTTCATCTTCTTTGCTAAGAACAATAATTGTTTTATTGCAGCAATCAGATCTGCAATTATCTGTGCATAAAGTGACTTTATTTTCTTCACTTTCAGTTTGATTATTATTATTGCTATCAGAAAAATAAGGAGTATCAGAATTATCATTGTTCTCAAAATCATTCTCTATTCTTATTAATTTTAAAAGCTTATATGCGTCTTCAACAGAAATATTTAACTGACTCAATTTTTGTTTAATCTTACACTCATTTTTATAATGACCTTTCTGACCACAATTATGGCAAGTGATTTTACTCTTGTCATATTTTTTAGACCATTGGGTTGATTTTTATTATGAATTTTCTTACGTGATTTGGGTCTTTCAGAATAATTATCTTGTGTTTTAGGCAGACTAGATCTTTTCTTATAATGCTTACTACTTCTACTTTTTTCAATATATTTTTTTCGATGCTTTCTTCTAGAGGGAGCAACTGGGGGTAAGCCTACTATTCGCAGAAAGTTCCAAGTTCATATTTAGCTTTATTTTTATCTTTACTAGCTTGTTTAGCAAATTTATAATCAATACACGTTTTCAAACTAATTTTTTTGAATATAGCTAATTATATCACCATAAGTCAGGTTATTATAATCAATATATCCTAAATTTTTACTGAGCTCTTCCCTAATTTTGTGTGTAAATAAATTAGGAAGACCATTAACAAACTTTTCTTTGTAGAAAGGCTTTTTACTATCGCTCCTCATCATGACACGAGAAATAAAAACATCTTTGTACCATCTAAAATCACTTAGAGTCGGACAAGTGAGATTACTTAACTGATCATGAATTCTTTCAGTAATATTATTGGGAGTTCCTATAAAATGTTTTATTATGGTAAATATTAATGTATTTACTCCATCAGGAGGACCAAAACCAACGTCTTCTCTGAAGATTGGATGGCCATTATCATCTAGTTGGATGGCATGAATTATAGAGTGCATTGCATCTTCATCAAGGTGTTTCTCCCACCAAGAACGAAGGACACTAGTAAATCTATTAGTTAGTATTTCAATAATTTCAGGTTATGTTAAACTGCTGAATACTGTAATATAACTATTGGCGACTATGGACATATGATTCATTTTAGTAAGAATTTGGTGTTCACTAAATCCATCAATATTCCATTCATAAATTTTATTAGAGGAAACAGAAAATTGATTATCCAGATTCTTCTCTTCAAACTGAAGGTCTGGAGGAGTGGGTCTAGAATACCAATTTTTTTGTTATACTTGTATTATTAAAAGTTAACTTATTTAACTGATCGTTAAGATCTGGGATTGAAACTTCAGATTTGTTATCTGGTTGACTAATGCTTTCATCTTCAGATTCTTCGATCTGATCTATGATAGCAATAGTACCACTAGTTTCACCAGAACTCATCTTTTTAAATAATTTATCTATAGTTTTAACTAGATCAGAATCTTTATTAGGTAATCCCAAACCTATTCTGTCTTCTGGGAGACTTAATAAAGGTTTATCAATCTTTTTATCAGGACTTTGAACAACAGCCTAATCAAATTTTTCTTCAATATTATCTAACTATTTTCCTATTGTTGCTAAATACTGATTGGTGAAATCATTTTGTTCAATAATATTTTTTTCATCTTTATGACCATCCGCTAATTTAAAAGGACTAGCGATGACTGAAGTGTTTTTTACTGATAAAAGAACTGTTTCTAAAGGAGGATGACTAGCCGATACTTTCGTCTTATCTTCCTTAGTCCACTGACTTTTGGTTAGAACATTACATTTAGAATGATATTCTTCATACCAATTATAAAAAGTAATGTTTATCTTTTCATTGTTAATAAATCGTTTCCATCTATTAACAATTTTTTATCTGTCATGCTTATCATAATTATTACGAAAAACATGTCTTTTATTTTTATTAGATTTAGAATTAAAATCTTTAACAATACTTTCCTAATCTAATTTGATTTCTTTCGTAAGAACACGTAACTGAGGATTAATAGGAATTTTAAAATCTGACTGTGTAGGACCTAATGAAGGTGCAGGAGAAAGTTCTTGTTCTTCTTCTACAGAATTATTGGTGGTGTAACAAGGATGACTAGTTTGACCATGATTTAAAATACCCTTTAATTTTATATCAGAAATAGAATTATTACTTAGAATTTCAGTATCCCTTCGAAAGGAAGAGAAGAACTAGTAAAATCTTCTATAATCAAAGGTCTTCTGATATGTTTAAAACTAATTGTGACAGTACCATCAGAAAATTGTTTAATATTTAACAAATTGTTAATAACTGGTTTTTGAGGTATTTCATTTGGTAAAATCCACTTACTAGGTAAAGTAATGTCCTTCCAAAGAATTGTTCTTGGAGTCTGAACATTAGCATTACTATTACTACTTTGAATTAAAATAGTGTGATCTTTTGGACTTTTATTAAGAGCATGAACATTTAAATTAGTCTTCATAACTTTATAATAGATTCTATAAAGCAAGGCTAAAGGCTGAGAACCCTCAATCATTTGAGTAATTTCTCTTGCAGTTTTAATGTTTAAAGTTAAAGCTTTTAATAAATTAACATTATTAAGGCTTAGAGGCAAATCAGGAAAGCAATTAAAATGGATAGGACCATCATGCAGACTTGATTCCATAATACCAATTGATCGGGTATAATCCACCGACCCCTACATGTACAGAAGGCTTGGGCCGAGGGGAGCTTACCGGGCCCAATGGGACGAAGCCCAGATTGGGATAGCAGGGTTCGGGATCGGGTATCTGAGCTATTTGGACCAGAACCCAGACCTAGCTGGTATCATCAGGATCGGGCATCTTAGTCCACGAGACCGGGGCCCAGACCAACATAATGATGAACGGGATCGGATTACCGAGTCCTTCGGGCCGGAGTCTAGATCGAATAGGCAATGATCGGGATCGAACTACCAAGCCCTTCGGGATGGGGTTCAGACCACTTTGTAAGGTCCATACCGAAGGATATTTCTCGGTTGGAGCCCGGAGAAATAAGGAGTCTAAAGGATTAAGGGTCTTAACCCTAATCCTATCTCCATACTAATTCTCATAAGGCAAATGGTTGGATGACCACCAACTTGTACTTTCAAGAGAGATTGAGTTGGACCCAAACAATGGTAACTGCCATGTTTAGGAGTCCTAACTTGACTGGGACATGGGCTCTAGAGGTGGTGAGAATGACTATAAATACAAGGCTTAACCTAATGGTAAGAGGTAATCATTATTATTATTCACTTGAGCACTATACATTGCGGCCTCCATTGTTAACCTTGTGACCAGCCGGTACTTATTCTCACACCGGAGCTATCACCCGGCGGCCCCAGCCGTCAAGCTTCATTGGTGACGTGTTATTGTGCAGGTTTGAGCGCGCGGATTTGGTGATTGGACGCGCCGGCAAAACTTGGCATTAACATTGGCGCTAGAAGGAGGGGTTTAGTGCTCTAGTCAATCACGTTTGTACTTTTCCGGTAGAAAGGACATGGCCAGTAAGGACGATGGAGCCTCAAACCAGGAAAAGGCCAAAACCCACCCGACGACCCTAGTTAGGGCATCGGTCAAAGATAGATTGGGACCCAGCAACCAGGAAGGCAATTCGGTGCAGGTCCAGTCGGCACGAAGACAGCTGTTCGTCCCCAGTCAACGTACTCAGATCCCTCAGCACACCCGCGTGGGAGACAACCAGTCTCAGGCCTATGAACGACGGGAGGAGGATCGGGTGGAGAACAGCAAGGACCAGCGTCAGTTTATTCTGTTGACCAGAATACAACAGAACAAAGACGCCATGCTGGCCTTGAGTCTCCAGCAAGAAGAATTGGAGTTGCAGATGGCTAAGGTGGCTGGAGAACAGGAGGCTTCTTCGAAGAAGCACAGACATCGAAGCCGATCTAGATCTCCATGACGACGTGAGACGGGAAGGAACAGAAGCCGATACAGAAGCCATTCTCGGGAAAGGAGGAGCCAAAGAAGGAGTCATTCCCCCGAAAGAAGATCTGAACGCCTGGGCCGATCGGGACAGAGGGTAAAAATCGGATCTCCCGAATATGAGGAGGACAGGCGCAGACCTTCTTCCCGTAAGGAAGATACCGACCACCTTGCTCGAAGAGTCGCAGAGTTGGAGAAGCTTCTGGCAGTGAAAAATCAAGTGGGAACACCCTCGAGCTGCCACAGTTCGCCCTTCTCGCCCGAGATTAATCAAGTCACTGCTGACCCAAAGAAGAAAATGCCCCCGATGGAGACATACGATGGAATGGGAGACCCGTATGACCATTCGGATGGATATGATAGGTTGATGACATATTATGGGCATTCGGAAGCAGCAAAGTGTCATATATTTGCAACCACCTTGAAGAGGAGTGCCAGAGAGTGGATGGGAACTTTGGCACCGGGAACGGTTAGTTCTTGGAACGACCTTCGGGAAAAATTCCACGCTAGGTTAGAAAGCAACAGGAGAAGGGGAAAGATCACAGCTTCCCTCATACAAGTGAAACAACGTTCGGACGAGACTCTTGGCACCTACGTCAAAAGGTTTCGGGAGGCTGTGGGATCGGTGGCAGAATTGAATTCACCACAGGCTTTGGGATTCTTCACAACGGGTTTGGATATGGGGAGGTCAAAGAAGTTGATGAAAGACCTGGTGATCAACCCACCCTCGGACTTGACTGAAGCCTTTCATCGGGCCGAAGGGTTCATTGCCATTGAAGAGGCAATGGGAAATTTCAAGCCACCTTCACACGACAAGTCTAGGGACAGAGACAAGCCGAACAACCAGCGATCGGACAACAGTCAGGGGAGATCAGATAATCAAGGGAAAAGAAACTATAACAGTGGGGGATCAGGCAATGGCCGTCCACCCTTCCCGGGCAGAAGCATCAACAGGGTATTCACTCCCCTCAACACCGACCGTGCAAGAATATTAGAAGATATCAAGGACAAACCCTTCTATGAGCCCTGCAGGACGAGGCCGAAACCGGGGAAGCGCAGCAAAAATAAGTACTGCAATTACCATCAGAACGTGCGCCATACGACAGAGGAATGCCTTGATCTGGGGGATCTCATCGAGAAAAACATTCAGAATGGGACGTTGGTTCAGTATGTGGCCGGCCGGGAAAATGCCAGGACTCAACCAATAGAAGAAGACAGGACTCAGGCCAGAGAAACCCAGCCAAATCAGAACCAGCCCGCTCGGGGGGTGATTGATGTTATATCCGGGGGTTCCGTAGACGCTGTCTTATCGGTTGCAGGGTCCTCAGTAAAAAAGGAAAGGGTTTTCCCGGGGACAGTTATTTCCTTCTCAGATGAAGACTACCCTTCGAATACCATAGAGTCGCATGATGGGGCATTAGTGATAACGGCTCAGGTCGGACCAGTGGACATGAGAAGGATGATGGTGGACAATGGATCATCGGTCGATATACTGTATACACATGCTTATCAGAGGATGGACCTAGGTGGAAAAAAGATGGAACTGGGAGGGGAAGGGCCATTGTACGGATTCAGTGGCGACCCGGTGCATGTGTCAGACACCATTGAATTGCCGGTTAAGTTTGGCACAGCTCCCCAACAACTGGAGATTATGGTCAGATTCTTCATTGTTCAGGTAGATTCGGCTTACAACGCCATATTGGGAAGACCGACCCTGGCAGCCTTATATGCGGTCACCTCCATACCTCATTTCAAGATCAAGTTCCCCACACCAAACGGAATCGGAGAGGTAAAAGGCGACCTAGATATCGCTCGTAGGTGTTATCGGAATACTTTGATCTCTTCAGGAACCGGGATAAGAAAGCAGAAGCAGACGATGGCTATTGAGATAGAACCCTTTATAGAAGGTAGTACAGAGCCACTTGCATTACCAGCCGAAGAAACAGAGGATATACAACTGATCTTGGGGAACGAGCAAAAGATGATAAAGATCGGTTCAGGATTGACTGAACCCTTTCGGACCGGGTTGATTGATCTGCTTCGGGCGTACACAGATATCTTTGGATGGGTACCCAGCGATATGCCCGGGGTGGCCAAATCAGTAGCACTACACCGACTGGATGTGGATCCTAATAAGAGGCCGGTCATACAGAAGAGAAGAATCTTCGCCCCGGAGAGGCAAAAAATTATCGACGAAGAGATCGCTAAATTACTGGAGGCAGGGTTTATCTTCGAAATTGATTATCCGGAGTGGCTGGCAAACGTGGTGCTGGTTCAGAAACAGAATGGGAAATGGAGAATCTGTATTGATTACACAGACCTGAACAAGGCGTGCCCGAAAGATTTCTACCCTTTGCCCAACATTGATCAATTGATTAATGCCACTTCAGGGTACGGCATGCTGAGCTTCATGGATGCTTTTTCAGGATATCATCAAATCTCAATGGCTAAGGAAGACATCCCGAAGACAAGCTTCATCGCGCATCAGGCCATTTATGCATATCGGAAGATGACTTTTGGACTGCTGAACGCAGGGGCCACTTATCAGCGAATGATGAACTATGTGTTTACAAAGCAGCTAGGCCGAAGCATGGAGGTCTACGTAGAAGATATGATTGTAAAAAGCGTGTCCGTTCGGGATCATCTGGTGGACCTGGAAAACTGCTTTGAAACGGTTCAGAAATACAAGCTTCGCCTGAACCCAACAAAGTGTACCTTCGGATTAGGGTCAGGGAAGTTCCTGGGTTATCTAGTTAGCAAGAGGGGTATCGAGGCAAACCCGGAGAAGATCCAAGCGGTAATAGATATGAAATCCCCAAAGTCTTACAAAGATGTGCAGAGGCTGACAGGTCGGATCGCGGCTTTTAGAAGGTTCGTATCAAAATCAGCCGAAAGGTGTTTGCCGTTCTTCGACACTCTAAAGGGGCCAAAAAATGAGAAGAGTTTCCAGTGGACCTCCGAGTGCGAAGACGCCTTCCAGGAGATCAAGTAATACTTGTCTTCAGCACCTTTGCTGATGAAACCGATCCCCTTGGAGCCACTATATCTATACCTAGCTGCCAGCTCGATGGCTGTGGGGGCAGCACTGGTGCGGGAAAGAACGGGAAAGCAGTTCCCGGTCTACTATGTCAGCCACATCCTTCGAGATGCAGAAATCAGATTCCCTAACCTGGAGAAGTTCGCCTACGCTCTGATCATCGCAAGCCGGAAGCTTCGACACTATTTCCAGGGTCGGCTAATAATAGTCTACACTGATCAACCTTTTTAAAAAGTACTGCACAGGCCCGAAGTCTCGGGAAGGCTAGCTGCATGGGCAATGGAACTAACTCAATTCGCCTTAGAATACCATCCCCGGACGGCCATTAAGGGACAGGCCTTAGCGGATTTTGTTGTGGAGTGTTCTTTCAGCGAACCAGATGTAACTTCGGTCATCAAAGCTCGATCACTACAAACTGCCTGGACCCTCTACGTGGACGGGTCATCTACCTCGGACGTCAGCGGAGCGGGGGTCATTCTGACTAGTCCCGAAGGGTTCCGAGTCCAACAGGCCATTAGGTTTCGATTCAAGGCTACCAACAACGAGGCCGAGTACGAAGCCATTTTTGTCAGACTTAGACTAGCCCAATGCCTGGAGGTGAATAGGATAATGGTGTACAGTGATTCCCAGCTGGTGGTTAAGCAGATATCGGGAGAGTATGAGACCCGAGGGGCCCGAATGGCAAAATACCTGGCGGAGGTAAAGGACGAACTCACATACTTCAAGTCATACAGCTGTCTGGGGATCGATCGGACAGACAATACAGTAGCAGATTCCCTAGCCAAACTAGCCACAACCGAAGCAAGTTCTTTCACCGGATTAGTATACTTAGAAGTATTAGACAAACCTAGTATTCAAAGGACAGACGTACTGACCCTGGATCGGCTCGACTGTTGGCTTACGCCTTACATTACTTACCTGGCCTATGGGATTCTACCTTCGGATCATTTGTACGCTAGAAAAATCAAACACAGGAGTTCTAACTTCGTTTTTATCGATGGAGATCTGTACCGTAGGGCATTCACCTCTCCTTTACTGAAGTGTCTGACACCTTCGGAAGCTGAGTATACACTGAGGGAAGTGTATGAAGGAATCTGTGGGGATCACATGGGGGCCAAGTCATTGGCTTACAAAATTATGAGGCAGGGATACTATTGGCCGACCATCTTCCAAGACGCAAAGGACTACGTCAGAAAATGTCCAAAGTGTCAGTTACATAGTTCTATCCCACATAGACCTCCCGAAGAGTTGTGTTCAGTTTTATCCCCTATTCCATTTGCCATGTGGGGGATTGATATCTTGGGACCATTACCGAAGGCAAAAGGACAGGTCACTTTCGTAATCGTCGCAATCGACTACATGACAAAGTGGGTGGAAGCCAAACCATTACATAAGATTACTGAACAAGAGTGCCTCAAGTTCTTTAAGGAGTATGTTGTTTACCGGTTCGGCATTCTGATGGTCTTGGTCTCGGATAATGGCAGACAATTTGTGGGGTCTAAATTCGAAATTTTCCTAAAGGAGTTAGGTATCCAACACAGAAAGACTTCTGTGGCCCACCCCCAATCCAATGGATAGGTAGAAGTCACCAACAGGATCCTGCTCACAGGAATCAAAATAAGGTTGGATGAACTAAAGGGAAGATGGCCCGAAGAGTTGCTCAGTGTCCTTTGGGCGTATCGGACTAACCCGAGGACCTCTACAGGTGACTCACCGTTCAGACTAGCCTACGGAACCGATGCACTGATACCCGTTGAGATCGGATCACCAACACTTCGAATCAGTCAGTACCAAGAATTATACAATGATGATGGTTTACGATTGAATTTGGATCTGTTGGATGAGGTTCGGGATTCAGCATCGATAAGGTTAGCTATATACCAGAAGAGAATGGCCCGACATTACAATCAGAATGTGAAGCAAAGGAGGTTTGAGGTCGGGGACCTGGTTCTTCGGGAAGCAGAAGCATCAACCCCCCAGAACACGGGCAAGTTAATGCCGCACTGGGAGGGACCTTATGAAGTAACTGAAGTGCCGAAGCCGGGAACTTATCGGCTTCGGGCGTTAGACGGTACAGAGGTAAAAAATACATGGCATGCTGGAAGACTTAGAAAATATTATCAGTAAAAGTCATGTAATTTACTTTCGCTTATGTAAGCTACTTTATACATTAATAAAATAAAGTAGATTTCTCTTCGCAAAATTTTTCTGATCTTCATTCAAATTCTACAAGTTTACAAAACCCCTCGGACTAGCGATAAACAAATCCGATCAGAATAGTTACAAAACAACTTGAACTGATCGGAAAAAGTTACATGCATAACCGATCGGGCAAAGTTACAAAAGAAATAAAGACAAAAATTACATGTGAAATCCTAAACTATGGATCCGGAGCCTCTCCATCAGCATCCTCTCCGGAATCAGACTATCCTTCGGAAGAATCGAGGACAGCAGCATCCAAACCAGCGGTATCCATCTTACCCCGAGCACTCTTCCGATGAGCGTCATAGCCTTCAGCAAACTGGGCCATGACCATTTCACGGAGTTCAGGAGACTCTCGGTATTGTTGAACAGCTCGCTGTATGGCTTCGGCACGATCTGACTCCAGAGACGAATTCTCCCTCATCAACACCATTTGTTGGGCGTGCATCTCGAAAATTTGACTCTGGAGGATCAGAAGGGCGTTCTGCTGATCCAGGTCCTTTTCTTTCAGAAGGGTCCTCTCCTCGAGGAGCTGTTTATTATAGCCGTCAAGCGCCACAAACTCCTTCTGCAGATTCAGATGGAGCCTCTGGTGTTCAGTGGCTTGACGTTCGGTGAATGTCACTTTATTTTGAGTATCGGCATGACTCTCCTTCTCCTTAGCCAAATCAGCCGATAAACCTCGAACATCCGCCTCGAGTAGCTCCACATCGGCCCGAAGCTGAATCTCCTTCCTAGTAGCCTTAACAACCGGGGGGATAGCTCGGGCCAGAATAGCGTTAGCCTACATCGAAAAAAAAAGAAATAGGTCAATAATGGATAGGCAGATATTCAGAGGATACAAATTCTAAAGACTTCGGAATTACCTGACACTGGGCCTTAATGTAAGAGACCAAGAGCCCCTCGGTAGAATGCCCCTTGAACCGAGCATCATCACCGGGAAGTTTGAAATGATCCAGGGCATCAAAGGGGAATACTTGCGAGGGGCTCTTCGGCCAAAAACTTGCTGGAGGCGAACCCCTGGATGAATCGGACGCCGAGGAAGGACCAGCCTTGGGAGACGGATCTACCTCAACAGCAGGCGTAGGAACCGGGATGACCTGGAGATCAGCCTCATCCACCAGCTTCGGTTTCAATCGCTTGGGGCGAGGTTCGACAACTTCATTTTCGGTCTCCTCGGGATCCTCAAGGACTTTCGCTTCAGAAGTTGGTGGAGGAGCCGACTCCAACACCTTCGGCTTCTGAGAAGATGGCTTGGGGGGGGCCTTCGTCAGAACCCTCTTCTTTCCCTTTTTCAGCAAAGCCACCTTCTCAGCCTGAGACATCCGCGTGACATCCCTCGGGGGAGCAGGAGAGGAATCCACAGAGAGCTCAGAGATGGGCATTGACTCCCCTTCGGTGACACCATCCCCAAGCAGTAGGTGGGTCGGGCCAGACCGAACGGGGAGAGGAGAGATAGACTCAACGAGGCCCTTCGGCTTGAAGATGGTCACTACAGAAGGAAATAACACGTCAGAAATTAGAACAAAACAAAACAAAAGGAAAGGGAAGGACAAGCGAGATCGTGGGGAAAACTTACATCCATGTTTATACAGCCAGACCTCATCGGCCAGAGTGTCCAGGCTCCACATAGTCTTTTTCACCTTCTGGTAGAAGGTTCAAAATTCATCTCTTCGGGCAGTGGGGAAGGTCGTTACTTTCACAATGGTGTCGTCGGGAGACGACCAGTTCGGAAGTAACTGAAGATCGGTCCCCTTGATGAACATCCACTGGTTGTGCCACCCCTTGTTGCTGGAAGGGGTTCTTACGAACGTAGCACGGCCGGAAATCTGATTCAACTGACGAAAGCCAGGTTCCTTCGACTTGCCGACCGTGAATAATACGAAGAAAAAATCAAGACTGGGGGGAACCCCTAGCTCTTGACAGATGGCGATGAAGCTTAGTAAGTGGATATACGAGTTCGGCACAAGTTGTGCGAACCCGATCCCCACAAAGCAGAGAAATAACACAATAAACTCATGAAGCGGGAAGCGGACCCCATACCTCAGAGCGTACGTCGGGACGGCTACCCACTTGCCTTCAGGGGCGCCAGAACATCCTCTCGTCGGGTCTTGGCACCCGAAGCTTGTATTCTTGGGGAACATTGAAAAGTTCCCGAGCGTCTGAAAGTTGGGTGGGGGTGATGGTGGATTTGGTGTTGATATGGGAGAAGTCCGTCTCAGAGCGGTAAACAGACTGGATCCGCGCCTCGGTTCCATCAGTAGAGTCCCCGGTGGGAGCTTCCGGTATGTCAATCGGCACCAAATCGGTGCTGGCGATGGTGACAATGGAGGCCATTTCGGCGGAATCAGGAGTGACCTCAATGGTAGGGGTCAAGTCGGAGGTGGAAGCAGCTGGAAGAATGCCGGAATCAGCCATTAGAACAAAAAATAGGTGAAAGTGAGGTGATTTGGGTGGTAAAAGGACTGGTCGGAGAACAAGAAACCTCTCGACGGAAATCGTACTCGCCGAATTTTTTTTTGAAATGAGCTTAGACAAAGAGAGTTCGTAAAAAATGGGTGTCGTAGGGTGGGAAGGTATTTATACTGATGCTGCACGAATCTCAACAGGCGGCTAATAATGACGTTGGGCCGTTCATTTCTTGTGTATCGTGTACCGCATTAATTAAGTCGGTTGGATTACCTAGGCATCTCTTTAAATCTCTCATTAAATATCCCATTAAAGGCTTGTTATAATGAGAGACTGGGGGGCAATGATCGGGTATAATCCACCGACCCCTACATGTACAGAAGGCTTGGGCCGAGGGGAGCTTACCGGGCCCAATGGGACGAAGCCCAGATTGGGATAGCAGGGTTCGGGATCGGGTATCTGAGCTATTTGGGCCAGAACCCAGACCTAGCTGGTATCATCAGGATCGGGCAGCTTAGTCCACGAGACCGAGGCCCAGACCAACATAATGATGAACGGGATCGGATTACCGAGTCCTTCGGGCCGGAGTCTAGACCGAATAGGCAATGATCGGGATCGGACTACCAAGCCCTTCGGGATGGGGTTCAGACCACTTTGTAAGGTCCATACCGAAGGATATTTCTCGGTTGGAGCCCGAAGCAATAAGGAGTCTAAAGGATTAAGGGTCTTAACCCTAATCCTATCTCCATACTAATTCTCATAAGGCAAATGGTTGGATGACCACCAACTTGTACTTTCAAGAGAGATTGAGTTGGACCCAAACAATGGTAACTGCCATGTTTAGGAGTCCTAACTTGACTGGGACATGGGCTCTAGAGGTGGTGAGAATGACTATAAATACAAGGCTTAACCTAATGGTAAGAGGTAATCATTATTATTATTCACTTGAGCACTATACATTGCGGCCTCCATTGTTAACCTTGTGACCAGCCGGTACTTATTCTCACACCGGAGCTATCACCCGGCGGCCCCAGCCGTCAAGCTTCGTTGGTGACGTGTTATTGTGCAGGTTTGAGCGCGCGGAATTGGTGATTGGACGCGCCGGCAAAACTTGGCGTTAACACCAATAATACTAGGGAAATAATTAAGAAAACGAGCATCTCTTAGACACAGAAAAATACTCGAGTTTATTCCCTTAATATTTAATGGCTTAACTGCCACTTGAACTAATCCTATGTGAATAAAATTGTAACCCTTCTTCCTATGTTTGTTAACAACATCAGGAGTCAAAAGACTACAATTTTCATATTCTTTATTAATAGCATAAACACGTTCAACAGTTTTAACATTATAATCTGTTTTAAAATTATCAATGAAAGTTGATTGATATATTTCTTTAGGGGAAATACTAGGGATGTTCCAATTATTTAGGGCTTGACTAATATTTTCATAACTATGTTCTTCTTGGTTAACTATGTTTAGAATAGGAGGTAAAGTTGACCGGTTGCTAATTGAAGAACAAGACCTGAATAGTATACTCATTTTAAAAAAATAAAATTTTGTAAATTTTTCAAAGTTCTTGCCATACATTCCCTTCTTGCCATAAGCAGACGCATACCTATGTTCTAAGTCTGTACCCGACACTACTCCACTCTGAGACTTACAAAGGTGATTAGACCGGGGCGAACATGGTGTTCCACAGCAAGAGCTAGGTGACTTAAGAACAAAGGAAAAGAAAAAAATTTTATCTTTCTAAAAATGACTTTGATTGAACAGATAAGATCAACAATTAATAAACAAATAAATTGGCTCTGATACCATAGAGGCGGAGGAGGAAGAACAAAAACTTAACAAGAGGCGCATGCAAATCTAAATCACAACTATAACAATAAACTATAAGAAATGATAACAGCAGTTTACTAAAAGATTATTTATTGAGAATCATAAACTATTTACAAACAAGGTATTAAAATAAAAGATTACAATTTGACTCGATTATAGAAATAATCCTAACATTGGTTACTAAGAAGAAGTAAAGGTTTAAAGATTAATCATATAGGAAACTGAGTCTTTCTAAAACTCTCTATTTGACTTCTAGTCCTGCCTTAACAAAAGACTTTGATTTCCTTTTATAGAATAAGGAATCGATACTATTACAAACTTGTATGATTACAGACACAAATTACTATTGCTGAACAGTGCAACTTTATAAAAGTAAATGAATACAGACAACTTTTACTATTGATGAATAGTAAATAGTTACTCAATAATGCTGCTTTTGCAAAAACAGTATACAACTTTTGACTAAATTAAATTATACAGACTAACTTTCGGTTGCTTTTGGTGGAAAAGCATCATGCGTGAATTCTGATGATGACTGCTTCTGGTGAGTCATTAGTGATGACTCATGCAAATGGGTCCTGAGCATCTTGGAGGTCTGTGGTGCCATATGGATCCTCTGCATCACCTGCGTTTTTACTGGAACTAGGGTTACTGGACAAAGAAGATAAACTTTCAGAAGCTTCAATTTCTTCATGGAGTTTGTTGACTCTGTCTTGAATAACTTGGGCAAGCATCTTTAACTATGCACTAGAACACTTTGTAATATCTGAAAAATCCAGAGGTTTTGACTGAGAAGATTTTTTAGATGATTTACTAGAAGAACCTTTGGATGGAACTGATTTAATAGGAATGGGATTTATTTGAATTTTTTTTTAAACTTGACCAATGATATGATATATATCGAACTTATCCCACCATTTAATGAAAAACATGCGGGTAACTATGGTTAGCTGACTGGCATGAGTAGCGACAGTAGATTGACCACTTGATGACTGGAAAATGGATTCGACGACAGGAGTTTGAAGATTATATTGCCATTTAAGAATCCATGGAATTTTGTATTTACTAACGAACTGGAGTAAAATAGGAATACAATCAAATTTTTGGTTGTATGAACTTCGATTACAAAAATGATTAACTTGAGGTTTAAGCTCTTGAGGAAAGATATCGAAAGTAGGTCCATACCTAGCACACCAAAGAGTAAACCAGAGGGGAAGCTGACTTTTGAATTTGTGGTCAAACTGAACAAACCACGAATGAATAAAAGAAGAATTTTGTTATAAGAAAATCTTATGCTATACTTTAATATAATCATAATAGAAAAATTGGCTATTCTGATTATGTAACTGTTTAAGATCAGAGGGATGATTACCCCAATCTGGCATTGAGATAATCTATTTAATATACAGAGAATGATAGATGACTTTGGAATTATCATTCCTATCATAGATAGGTTTGATGAGGATTGACTCGGTTTAGAGAAGAATTTCCTTATAAAAGGGAAGGGATTTATAAGGAGCAAGAGGAAGGAAATGCCAACCAGTTGGGAAGAACTACGAGGACAATTTGACTAGATAATCTTTTAGTTTCATATGGGATTCAATATGAAATAAATTGACTTCATAATTAGGAATATGTTGCGAATGCAGTTGAACAGGATTAAGGTTACTAGAGGAAGAAGATGAAGCAAACGGATCAATTGACTTTGACTGGGTCAAAACTGTATTATATGGCCTTGGAACAGTACCAAGAAGATGATACCTATTAGCTACGTCCACTGCAGGAACTGGACTTACTGGGTGAGGAATCAGAGTTCCTCCTCTAGGCTTTAGACTTGGGCCGGGTGGCCTAACTGAAGTGTTGCCACCTCTCACACTCATTTTATGGTGTACCTGAATTGATAAATTCTCTAGTGAGAAAATCAGGAACAAAATTTTGACTACCTTTAATATACTCAATATCAAAATTAAAAATACTTAATATAGATTGCCATCTAGCAAAAATATGCTTAGCAGTTATATTTTTAACATCCTTTTCTAAAATATATTTAGCAGATTTGCAATCAATTTCAACCAAAATTTTTTGATTTAATAAATCATTTGGAAATTTATTAATGTATAAAACTAATGCTAAAATTTCTTTTTTAATTGTGCTATAATTGCTTTGAGTTGAATTCCATGCACCGGAATGAAACCGAACAATTTGCTCAGAAGAAGCAGGGGTTAATTTTTGCTTCAGAATACCTCCAAATCCGATTTCAGAAGCATGAGTTTCAACAATTTTAAAGGCAGACTCATTAGAGATGCCAAGGCAAGGCAATACCTTAACATACTTTTTAACTTGTTGGATGAGGGATGTGTAGTCAACCAAGACTAGGAAGATAACCCAGTGTGGTGAATGTTCCTTATATATGCATATATACATCTATATATATATATATAAAAGCAGCAAACTACTGCGAATTTGACATCCGGGCGTGACAGAATTGAAAAGTTAGTATATATACAGTTAAATATATACAAAAAAAAAAACCAAACCCGGACTGAGAAGATAAACTAGTCTGGCGAAATTGCTCAATACGAAGATGCAAGTATATAAAAGCTGCTGGAAGCGACGAATCGTTAATCCGAGTTGTTAAAATGCCAAAAAATGTGTTTAGGTACTAAAATGTACCAAAAGTTAACAAAAACGGACACGAAATTGAGTTTCAGGCATATTTAGAAAACAAAACTTGATACGCAAATGTATAAAAGTGCGAAGAAGTAATAATAACTTTCTGATCGTAAAAATACTTACAATGGACTGCTACACGGGCTTTTTGCCAAATCGTAGGCTTTAAATGTCCAAATCTACCAGTTATTTTCTGATATTTGTTGTATGTGGGTATATCTACGTGTTAGAGTGAAAAAATTTAGGTTTGAAAGACAAGAAAATGGCTGAAAAACCAAACGGGAAAGGGTTCAAAGTGTTTACCTTTTTTAAATGAGCTGGGGGTGAGCTCATATATATAGATCCAGAAGCCTCCACTCTACCTACTGCTGTCGCAAGTAGAGGTACGGCTCCACGTGGCAGGGCCGACATGGCGGTTCCCATTGCATTAAAGTACGTGCACTCCGAGCAATGCGATGTCAGTTTTAAAACTTTATAACTTTTGATCGGAGCGTCCGTTTGACGCGTGCTGTACCTTTCCAGAATGCCCTCGCCGAGAGTGTCACAATGACATGGGATAAAACATTTTTTGGGTCCTAAGAAGATGGGTTCATAACCAGGTCTTTGATTCCTCGCAGTTTGTCAGTTGAGCTATCTAGCGCTGTTTGCACTCGGGATCATTGTTATGGTTCGTTCTGACCTTGGTGGCAATAATTCAGTTTAATTTTGACCAAATTGGCTTAGAGTTGACAAAATGACCGTTTTTCCCCTCTCGGGGTTTTCTTCAATGTTGGCATGGCCTTCAGTTGACTTCTTGGGTTGTTTCCAAGATTTGGATCCCATTCGAGTCTGTTTGTGCTCAATGTTGTCTTTGAGACTAACTTGGTCCCTGCAGGTTTTCCTCTGGAGATGTTGTGATGCTTCAAGATTTTTTTTGAAGTTGACCTGACCTCCCGAGTTGAGACCGTGGATGACCTATACCTCCCGGGTTGAGATCGCGGCTAACCTGTCCTTCTCGGGTTAAGATCGGGGCTGACCTGTACCTCTCGAGTTGAAATCGGGGCTGACCTGTACCTCCCGGGTTGAGACTGGGGCTGATCTGTACTTCCCGGGTTGGGATCGGGGCTGACCTGTACCTCCTGGATTTGAGACTGGGGGTGACCTGTACCTCCAGGGTTGAGACAGGGGGTGACCTGTACCTCCCAGGTTGAGATCGGGGCTGACCTGTACTTCTCGGGTTAAGACCGGGCTGATCTGTACTTCCCGGGTTGGGACCGGGGCTGACCTGTACCTCCCGAATTGAGACCAGGGCTGATATGTATTTCCTGGGTTGAGACCGGGGCTGAGCTTTACCTCTCGGGTTGAGATCGGGGCTGATCTGTACTTCTCGGGTTGAGACCAGGGCTGACCTGTACCTCCTGGGTTGAAATCGGGGCTGACCTATACCTTTCGGGTTGAGACCAGGGCTGACCTGTACCTCCCGTGTTGAGATCGGGGCTGAGATGTACCTCTTAGGTTGAGACCGGGGCTGACCTGTACCTCCCGGGTTGAGACTGGGGCTGACCTGTACCTCCTGGGTTAAGAACGGGGCTGACCTATACCTCCTAGGTTAAGACTGAGGCTGACCTGTACCTCCCTATTTAAGACCGAGGCTGACCTGTACCTCTCAGGTTAAGATCGGGGCTGACCTGTACCTCTTGGGTTGAGGCCGGGACTGACCTGTACCTCCCGGGTTGAGATCGGGGCTGGCCTGTACCTCTTAGGTTGAGATCGGGGCTGACCTATACCTCCCGGGTTGAGATCGGGGCTGAGCTGTACCTCCCAGGTTGAGACCGAGGTTGACCTGTACTTCCCGGGTTGAGACCGGGGCTGGTCTGTACTTTTCGTGTTGAGACCGGGGCTAGCCTGTACCTCCCAGGTTGAGACCGAAGTTGACCTGTACCTCCAGGTTGAGACCGGGGCTGACCTGTACCTCCTGGGTTGAGATCGGGGTTGAGTTGATGGTCCGGTATTGAGATCGGGGTTGAGTTGATGGCCTGGTATTGAGACTGGGGTTGAGTTGATGGCCTGGCATTGAGACCTGGGTTGAGTTGATGGACCGGTATTGAGATCGGGGTTGAGTTGATGGCTAGGTATTGAAATCGGGGTTGATTTGATGGCCCGGTATTGAGACTGGGGTTGATTTGATGTCCTGGTATTGAGACAGGGGTTGATTTAATCAGACAATTTTGCCCTCCTACAGTGTTAGTAACAGGGAAACAAAATTTTGAGTGTCTACAGATGCCCCTCTTTATCATGTTCATGCAATGTAATGAAATGAACAGGATAAAGATTAGTAGACACTAGAAATTCAAATGCAAAGGGGAGGCGATGCATGATAAGGTATGTCATGAATGTTAGATACCTCCGAGGGGGTAGGGTTATCACTTGATTAATTACGTTAGTTTCTGCTGGGGATAACGTTACTTGTGATAACCTTTGTGGCGGCACTATCAGACGATTACTGGTCGGATAACCACTGACAGGTTATCAGAGTTAGTATGTCACAGATTGTTCTCATCTCGTTCTGTTGGGGATGACGTTATACGTGATGAACCTGCCAACTCTGATAAAGATGATATTATGGATGCTACCTTGGTTTGAGACCAATGTTTTTCGTGTCTGTTAAGACCCTTCACAAGGCATATTTTCCTTCTGGGCTGATGTCGTCATATCTTTCTACCGATTTCCCCCCCAAGGGATATATCTCGGTTACCGAGTACCTCAGCGTGTGCTTTTGATGCCTATCTTGATGATAATTTACACCGATAGTTTGAAACAGGGGGTTTGAATCACCAATCCTTCTCGGTGCTCCCTTTGAGGATGTGTATAGCAGATTCCATCATTGGGGATGGATTATTATATTATTTTCGTTAGTGGATCACTTTTGATGCTTCGCGGGGTTGTGCCAAC
The DNA here is from genome assembly GCA_020205555.1 of Panax stipuleanatus. Classification (NCBI taxonomy): domain Eukaryota; kingdom Viridiplantae; phylum Streptophyta; class Magnoliopsida; order Apiales; family Araliaceae; genus Panax; species Panax stipuleanatus. The sequence continues at coordinate 25,393,234 of CM035118.1, read as the reverse complement.
GGCCGAGATGTCGCTGGGGTTGAGCCTACTGCTAAACTGTCATCGGTCAGTACCCGATGCTTTGCTGGGGTTTTGCCAATGGCTGAACTATCACCGGTCTATACCTGACGCTTCGTTGGGGTTATGCCAACGGTTGAACTGTCACCGGTTTGTACCCAATGCTTCGTTGGGGGTTGAGCCAACGGCTGAACTGTCACCGGTCTATACCCGACGCTTCGTTGGGGTTGTGCCAACGGTTGAACTGTCACCGGTTTGTACCCAATACTTCGTTAACGGCTGAACTGTCATCGGTCTGTACCCGATGCTTCGTTGGGGTTGAGCCAACGACTGAACTGTCACCGTTCTGTACTCGATGCTTCGCTGGAGTTGAGCCAATGGCTGAACTGTCACCGGTCTGTACCTGATGCTTCGCTGGGGTTGAGCCAACGGCTGAACTGTCACCGGTCTGTACCCGATGCTTTCCTGGGTGTGAGCCAACTGCTAAACTATCATCGGTCTGTACCCGATGGTTCGCTGGGTTTGAGACAATGGCTGAACTATCACCGGTCTATACCCGAACTTCGCTGGGGTTGAGGCAATGACTACACTATCCCCGGTCTATACCCGACGCTTCACTGGGGTTGAGCCAACGGCTGAACTGTCACCGTTCTGTACCCGACGCTTCATTGGGGTTGAGCCAACGGCTGAACTATCACCGGTCTGTACCTAATGCTTCGCTGGGATTGAGCCAATGGCTGAACTGTCACCGGTCTGTACCCGATGCTTCGCTGGGTTTGAGCCAACGGCGGAACTATCATCGGTCTGTGCCCGACACTTTGTTGGGGTTGAGCCAACGGCTGAACTGTCACTGGTCTGTACCCGACGCTTCGCTGGGGTTGAGCCAACGGCTGAACTATCACCGGTCTGTACCCGTTGCTTCGCTGGGTTTGAGCCAATGACTGAACTGTCACCGGTCTATACCCGAGGCTTCGCTAGGTTTGAACCAACAGCTGAACTGTCACTGGTCTGTACCCAACTCTTCGCTGGGGTTGAGCCAACGGCTGAACTTTCACCAGTCTGTACCCGATGCATCGTTGGGTTTGAGCCAACGGCTGAACTGTCACCGGTCTATATCCAATGCTTCGCTGGAGTTGAGCCAACTGTTGAGATGTCGCCGGTCTGTACCCGACGCATCACTGGGGTTGGGCCAACGGCCGAACTGCCACCGATCTGTATCCGATGCTTCAAAAGTGGCTGTTTTCGACAGTTTTGCGCAGTTTTTTGTAGTTTTTTTAGCATTTTTCATCATTGATCCCTAGACAATGCTTCGGGATAAATGCCAATGGTTTTCAATGAGTTCCTTTTTCTGTCAGAATTCAACTACTTAAACACAGTATTTCAGGACAAACCGCTTAATCGCGTAGTAATTTTTCTTCAGATTTGAGTTGGCAGCTCATATGAACTCCGTTTCAACTCGAACTGAACCGAGCATAAAGGAGCAGGGCCCACCTTGGGGAGCCATAGGTAGATGTGCGATAGCAGTAGGTGGGCCCACTTTTACCCGTGGCTTTATATTTGCTGTGGGAGTTCATTTAAAATCAGTTTTATTTCGAGTTTCAAACAGAATCCGATCTTCTTTATCAGATCTACGGAGTTCGGGTAGCCTTTTTTAGATTTTGTTAGTTCCCACGCGTTCAGCGCATCGCAGGTAGCGTTTTACGTTATTTTTTCGCAAGTTTTGACCGTTAAAAGTATGTAATCCACGTATGGTGCTTTCAGACGCAATGTATGAAAAATATAGGCCTATATGACCACACCCTTTCTGAGGTGATTTGGAGACTTTGTCCAGGTGATAGACCAAAAAAGACCCGACAGTGCTAGCAGGGTAGTTTTAGGTGTTAGACGGAGGCAAGCTTCTAATGTTCTTCAGCCACGTCCAGCTCGAACGCCTCATAAATTAGCAGAGTCGGTGATTCGTTAAGCATAGGATGAGCAGCTAATTAATATTGATGATGAGAAGGCTCATTTTACTACTTTTACCTCGACTCAGGTCCCACGTGCAGAGCTTTTGGACATTTTTTTGCCGACCCAGGAGTTGCTGGGAGACTTGAGTCGTCAGCCATTGAGGTTTCTCCATGCCAACGAGGTGACTTGAAGTTTTCTTCTCTCTGGATTCTCTTTCTTTCTTTTGCCATTCTCAGGGCATAGGTTTTTGACATAGTTTAGCTTTTGAAGCAGGTTCCCGGCTTTACGCAACCTAGAGGGAACTGGTTTAACGTGCACTCCCTTTACTATACTTTACACCAGGAGTACAGGGATATCGTTGACGGCTGGGGGTTTCAGGACTTCTTCTCTATTCTTCCCCGTCATTACCCCTGGGGTTATATGAGAGCTTTATCTGAGCGCTGGTTCCACCAGACCCAGTCTCTTCATTTGTTGGACTGTGAGGTGATGATAACACTTATGGATTGGTGGTTCATCACCGGCATTGAGTTTGAGGGTGAGCCAGTGCCTGTCGTGGTTGACATCATACCCACTGCAATTCAGTCCCTGCTGGGAGTTCTTATTAAGGCGATCAAGGGTCGGTCGGTTCGATCGGGTCCCTTGAGCATAGATGTCCAGAGTGGGGCTTTACTTAAGCCTCTGCTTGATGATCAAAGGGTTAGGGATTGCATCTTGAGGCGATTATTTCTGGTGATCATCAATGGTTGTTTTGTGGCAGAAAACTCATCGACTGTCCTTCACCCTAGTCAGTGCTACCTGACATGTAGAGCACCTCAGTGACTTTGATTGGGGTTCCTACACCTTTACCTATTTTCTTCGAGGTATGCGCATGCTTTCGGAGGGTTTGACGGAGGCTTGGTTAGGGTTCTACCCATTTCTGCTGGTGAGTACACCTTTCTTGTACCTTTTTGATTTTTGCATTTGCATTTGTCAATCTTGGTCAATGGGGACTTTTGATATTTATATGGCCAGTTCTGGGCGTATGAAAGGCTTTCTTGCCTACGGCCCGCAATTACTTAGGTCTGGAGACCTATCCCCGAGGATGGCGTTGGCATCTCTCCACTCTGACAGAGGTCCCTATTGCTGAGGGCTTTACTCATTCTCACGTGCAGTTAGAGCTTTTGATAGTCGGAGTGATCTCGTGGATCCCATATACCTCTGAGTTTTTGACTGTTGGATTTGAGGTAGGCTTCCCCACTGGTCGGGAGTTTGCATTGTCGACCCGCAGAGTCCCATTTTTGACAGAAGGAGGCTAGGAGCTCTATGTAGGAGAGCGTGCTATCAGGAGTATTATAGGGGCAGATCCGCATTCCCATTGTTCCTCCTGCTCGACATCATTGGCCATTGATCCAGCCACTGACAGATATCCCTATGGAGGGAGTAGACGGCTTTGCCCTATCAAAGTGCCCTTATAGCCAGAAGGCATTCAGCAGCTGGTGGAGCCCTCGCACGATTGGAGCTCAGACTCGTGCTACCCAGTTTATGGTAGACATGGTGCCTGGGTCTGTGATAATGACAGACTGGATAGCCTGCCTCAGGGAGCTGACTCATTTGGACCAGATCACAGGGCTGACCCAAAAATTAGAGAGAGCTCATTTGTTTATCAGACATCTTGGCCGAGATTCGTCAGAGGCATCTTCTTTTTGCCCTTTCAGCTCAGGAGCGGGCCCCTCATCAGGTCCATTTTCCAGTAGTTTTATAGGGGTTAATCCTCCCTTGTACCGCCCAGACATGCTTGGTGACCGCGACTTTGTGTCCACGGAGGAGATGGAGCAGGTTAACCACCTGAGTGTAGATATTTTGGATCCTTTTGGATAGCTATTGTAGCTATATCTTTTGGTCGGACACTATTTTGGTTGTTTGGGCTGCTGTGCCCCATTTTGATATACCACTGTTAGCAGTTGGGTAGTGGTGCCCCATATTCTTATATTTTTTATTTTGCTTTGTATTATCAGACAGGGATGATGCTTGCAGTAGATAGTTTATTGTAGATATGCATGATATTTCCTATCTATCGCATCATGTATATTATTGTCATTATGTATGTATTATGTCATGTGTATGCATTCAGACAGATGAGTTTAGATTTGACCCCTGGATGGTCTTGTGATACGGTGATACAGATGTTGTCATCTACTGTTAGCCGTATCGAGCACTTGCCACCATCTGTTGTGGCATCATCCTTGAGATCGTGGTACGATAGCCTGCCCTTCCCAGCCAGAGGGACAGTGGATCAGATGCTGGGGCATTCGTTGGCCTTCGTAGACTTTCAGGTGCCATATGGGTTTATAGATGGAATCTTATCCTATTGGATACCCGATAGATAGGTCTTTCGCTTTGGGCATCATTAGCTGACTCCGACCCTTAAGGAGTACCAGCGGTTTACTAGCTTAGCTTTAGAGGTGCCTTGCGTTCGTACGGCGATCAGTGATATGAGGAGACCGTTTATACGGATGTCAGGTCTTCGCCAGAGCGTAGTTATAGATGAGATTATCTCTGGACGTGTGATCTCCATCGACTTTTTAATCGATCGATTTGGTGAGCTTGACAGTTACGATCGACATGCCAGGGATTTTATTGTATCGGCAGAGGCGTGGCATTTGGCCAAGATAGACATTTTGCTGATGTGCATCATAGCCCACGTCTATATACCGCTATGCTTGGACCATTTGGATGTGGGATTGATAGTTGTGGTTTGGGCCCTTAGGCAGGGTAGCACCATCATACCGATGATATTGGCTGAGATGCTAAGAGCAACCACCTACTGTAGTACCCACTCGGAGGTGTTTTTTAGAGGTAATTCGATCTTATTGTATATATGGCTCATATCCCATCTACGACTGGATGGATTTTTTTGACCCCAGGGGTATTGCTTCACCAGTGAGGTAGCCACATCTTACTCCTTCTAGCCCGTGGAGTGCTCAGATGAAGGGTCATGGTCAGCATTTCTGTATGATATTGTGAATCCATTCTTGATTCTGCCCTGCTCAGGGCTAGTCTCCCCTATAGCTTCATCATCCTCTGGCTGTTATGGGCCAGTTCGATCAGTTTTAGAGCCTGCATCAGTTCGAGGGGGCTGTTGATCAGAGGATGTTAGCTTCGTCTCTGTCATCTGCTGATTTAATCTGAGTGTATGAGTGTTGGACTCATAGGGAGAGGGCTGATTTCTCCAGTAGCCATCCGGACCGTTCTCTAGAGTACTCAGTGTGGTTAGAGGCAGATATAGCATCAGCTGCATTCATCTAGTCAGCTCCGATAGTGGATTCAGATGAGGAGGAGCCCATGGAGGATCCTGAGTCTCCTACTGATGTTGAGTTGTTCATGCGTCTGACAGCAGCATTAGTTAGTGACCCGCCGATCATTCCTGCAGGGACAAATCTAGCTTTGGCAGAGTCACTAGCTAGGATGACTTTTGATAGAGATCAGGCTAGAGCACTGATGTTGATGACTCTGTCTGGCAGAGACATAGCTTTTGCTGAGAGGGATGCGGCTCGAGCCGCTCAGGATATGACATTGATTAAGAGAGATGACGCTCTATCTTCTCGCGACGCTGCTTTTGTTAATATTTAGGAGACTTTGATAGCCCGGGACGCAGCTTTCGCGGAGAGGGATGAGATTTGATTTGCCAGAGATGCATCCTATGAGGAGATTGAGGAGGTTTTGATTGCCAGAGATGTTGCTTTTGTGGAGAGGGATGAGGCTATAACTTTCTGAAATTTCCACATTGCTGACAGTACTGTTCTTCAGTCTTATACTCATGGTCTGGTTACTGAGATGAGTGCGTATATGGATGATCACAGTGCCACACTACAAATGACTGTGGATGTTTTGACCCATATGGAGGCTGAGGGTATTACACTTGCAGCTGCTCCTCCATCTTCAGATAGAGATGCCATGTTGGCACTGTTGGCCCGCTTATCCATGGGTCCATAGACTAGCTTTGTTTTTCCTGCACATACTAGATCAGTCATTTTTGTCATGTACAGGACACTATGTATATATCAAACAATATTATATATCAGAGAAATATATTTTGATTCACTTCCCTGTTTGGATATGTATTGTCATTGCTGAGTGATTACCACTTCTTTTATGACTTGCTGTTGCTGATGTATCTTGAGCTTCTCCTTGATAGACTGATAGTGAGATGTCAAAAAGTATCTCAGATAGACCTGCTGACCAAGGAGGCTTGATAGTTTTTAGGTTTTATATGGTTTCGGTGTCTTGGAACTAGTTTTTATTAATTTTTTGTTTTTTCTTGAAGGTCAAATCGCACCATGAATGGCTGCCTACATACTCCCGGGTGTAGGGAGATCAGGTCATTCCTAGTTCAATTTTTATGTGAGAGATTTGAGAAGTATCTATTTTGAGTTTGGTTTGATGAGTTTTTGAGTTTGGTTTGACCGCACTAGAAATGGCTGCCTACGTACTCCCGGGTGGAGGGAGATCAGGTCATTCATAGTTTCAATTTTTGTGTGAAAGATTTGAGAAGTATCTCTTTTGTGTTTGGTTTGATGAGTTTTTGAGTTTGGTTTGACCGCACCATAAATGGATGCCTACAAACTCCCGTGTAGAGGGAGATCAGGTCATTCGTAGTTCCGATTTTTAGTGAAAAATGAACCTGATTTGATTTGTAGGTCCAGGATGCGGGTATACATGCGTTACAGACATAGTACCTTTTTATGTTATCTGAATTAATGAGTTGGGGAAATTCGGTTCCATCCATCTCTTGCAATCTGATAGCTCCTCCTGTCAACACCTCCTTGACAATGAAAGGGCCTTCCCAATTAGGGGCGAACTTTCCTTTGGCTTCGTCTTGATTGGCCAAAACTTTCTTCAGCACCAAGTTATTTTCTTTGAATTGCCGTATTCGAACTTTCTTATTATAGGATCAAGCAATCCTTTGCTGATACAGCTGCCCGTGGAAAATGGTCGTAGCCCTCTTTTCATCTATCAGGGATAGTTGGTGGTACCGATCTTGCAACCACTGATCTTCGTCCATCTAAGCGTCGATTAACACTCGCAAGGACTCTATCTCTACTTCTATGTGAAGGACAACTTCCATGTCATAGACCAATGAATAGGGGGTAGCCCCAGTTGAGGTACGCATTGATGTCGTGTATGCTTACAGGGTTAGAAGCAACAGGTCAGGCCATTCTTTGTGATTGGCAGATATTTTCTGCATAATCTTCTTGATGTTCTTGTTGGCCGCTTCAACAAAAACATTCATCTTGGGCCGATAGATGACGGAATTGAGATGCTTGATGTGGAACTTGCTGCATAGTTCTATCAACATCTGATTGTTCAGGTTTTTAGTGTTGTCTGAAACGATCACCTCCGGTTGTCCATATCGACAGACGATATTGTTTCTGATGAAATTAATGATGACCTCTTTCGTGACTTTGGGGAAAGAGGCAGCTTCAACCCATTTGGTGAAGTAATCAATCATGGTGAAGATGAATCGATGACCATTACTGGCTTTTGGTTCTACTGGACTGTTGCGCCTTTTCGGTGTTAACAAAAACGGGTACAAAACACGTGCAAGTGTACACGGTCGACAAGTAATAATTCGATAAGTTGAGATCGTTCCCACGGAGAAAGGAGTTAGATTTACACTATCATGCAACAGTCCTATTGTTATCTTTGTCTGCTCAAACGGGTGTCACAGTATTCTTTAATTAACTATATTGGATTTAAACTAGACTTAACTAATTAACAAGCAAGGGGTTCAAATTAGATGAATATGGGATCCTAACTTCATCTATTTTGTCATCTAGGTTAACAACACCTCATGTCAAACATGAATAATCACATAGGAATGCTAGTCGGGAGCACGAATGTGAGACAGGGCTATTTTTCAATACACTAAATCCATATCATATAATATCCACAATTAAGATAGAAATCACATGAACATCGATAAAGCCTAAACCACTATATGTCTATGTAATTTACAAGCTAAACCGATTTAAGTGCAAGCCCCCATTAGACTACATATGGCAATACGGTATATTTCTATCCGGATAGCGAATCACAAAACTCATCCAATGCAAGTTTCACAAACATATGCTAGCATGGCAAAATCTAAGTTTACCCTTCATTTTTTCAAGTCCATATAAACTATTAGAGTAGATGTTGATCAGGCATCTAAACATACAAAGCAACCATACTAGGCAAACCATACATTTTCATCCATACATATCAAAGAGGCATAAAACCCTAGATTTAGCAAATATATCCATTAGAATCCCATAATGGAAGTTAGTTCATCACTGAACCACCCACCATTATGAAATTTAAACCAAGCATTTAAATAACTATGAAAGAGAGAGAAAAGAGAATGGAAATGCAAATCTTGATGGTTCTCCTTCCAATAGAAGCCTTTAATACTTAAGTTTAGAACACAAGTCCAACCAAAGAGAACCCTAAATAAGAAATCTACTTGAACTAGAAGTGAGGAGGAGATAAGCTCTCAAACTCTTCTTATCTCCTAAACACTAGAAATGTAAGAACAAGACTTTAAAGTAAAAGAAGTCTGATAAAATTGCTCAGTCCCCTCCGTGCCTTGCAACATAAAGCTTTTAAATCTATTACACACAGCTAAAAAATGCAAAGTCTCAGATTTTTAACAGGCGCAGCCGTGCCGGGTAAGAGCCATGAAGCCGCGCGTGCCTGCTCTTTCAACTGGTGACTTCACTTTCAATGCTGGCTGTTTTGTGCTTCATTCCTTCTTTCTTTATTGCTTCCTTTTCCTTCTCCTTTTCTGAATTGAAGCCCTTTTTCTAGTGCCCTTTTCTCCATGCCAAGTTTTTCTTCTTCGTGCCCGCTTCAAGCCATTTTGCCCATTTCCAACACCATGTCTTGCTGCTCGCTTCCCATATAGCCTTTATCCAATTCCTTGCTAGATAATGCCAAACCATGCTATTATTGTGCCATTTCATTTCAAAAGAGCTTCCTATCTATAAAATGCAAAATAAAGCTAAAATGCATTAAAAGACACTAAAATGCTCGAGTTTAAGCCATAATCAAAGTAAGTTGGCGTCCAATAAGTAGGTATAAAACCTATTTATCAAATACCCCCAAACTTGAACTATTGCTTGCCCTCAAGAAAAAATACAAATGCAACTACATGATATGCAACTAACTACATGAAAATGAATCCCACAGTCTCAGCCATAATATGAATTCCAATAAGATGCGCATCAGAGAGAATACAAGACAATGAATAATGATTTGGCTCAAGAAATAGTTATATAGACAGACAATCTGTAATTCACAACTTGTTACTAAAATGCCGTGTGTGTGCAATGCCATAAACAAGCTTGAATGAGGCAAAGATTCCATATGCTATACTTCTAAGGAAGGAAAATTGAGGTTTTAAGTCAAGAATTTTTCATTAAGACCAAAAAATGACCAAACCAACACATAAATACAAGTTGAAGTGCAACAAAGGCTTATTATGCTTTTATTCACACACGGGGGCGATATTCGCACTTTCTCGTGTACACATTCGACCGTACAAAGCCTAGTCCTCTTAGGCTTTTCAATGATATCCGTGTAACGAGCTATCGACCAATGACTCCCAGACTAGACGGCCTTAGGACGCTCGGTGTAGAGACACCCCGAGGGCTTACTTGCTCGAATATCAAAGGCCACAGAACTCGACATAGCCGACGTGTTTATTCACAAACATTTTCTTTTTCTTTTTTATTTTATTTTCTCTTTTTATTCTTTTTCTTTTCTTTTTTATAGGGGAGTGCATCTTACGCTCCATCTCCCCACATAGCATGCATACCCAAAGATTTCCTTCAAACTTGTATTCTAGAGTTGTTAAGGTTATTACTGCTTTTATTACACAGTTCTAGCAATTAAAAGCAAAAATTTTCCCCTTAAAAGATAAGCATGCACTAATCTAGCCAATCAAGCAAATAAAGACAAACTGTGCTACCAGGTGACATCTCAGCAACATGTCTAAATTACACCATGTATAAAAATATAACTGAGCTTAAGCTACTACAGAGTTCACACATCTATCATATCTTAGTGTCATCATCGGCCAGATCAAAATTCAACAGGCTAAACAAACGGGACTATGCAATGCAATGCAATTAAACACATACTAAATCGAAAAAATGAAAAAAAATTGAAAAAAAAATTATGCAAAATTTAACTAATAAACTAGAATGCTAACACAAATTAAAATGCACTACTATATACAACCTAACATGCAATATGCCATTAATTAAATGCAACTACTATGCAATTAAAACTAGATGCAGACATTAAAAAAAATTAAAACTAAATGCAATAACTACTAAATACACCTAATACCCCCAAACTTAACATATTCAATGTCCCCATTGAAGGTAAAAGGTCAGGAAACTCCCCTACTGCTCGGCATGGCCACCCTCCTCGGGTGGTGTATCAGGCGGTGGATATGGCAAGTCAAAAGAGAACACAGACCACTCCAGCATTGTGCCCTGCTATGCAAAGGCCTCAGCTAGTGCATGTGTCAAACCATCAGCGAACACAGCAAAGCTCTCGTGCAGGGAGTCTATCTTCCGTTCTATACAATGAATCTGGCGACCCTATGGCATGTCACCGGCTGGAGGAGGAGCTGCACCCTCGTCTAGCTGTGGCTACGGTGGTGGAACTGGCGGAGGAACTGTCATAATAAAACCTTTTCCCCTTGGGTCTGCTACTCCTCCTGCCCAATCCATAAAATTCTTGATAGTACTGTGATTGACATCCCCAAATGGCATTTGGATATGCTCATCGGGCAATTAGAGCTCTGCATCAGCACAGAGATAGGCTACGATGGACGCATATGGAATGGAGCATGTGGTACTGCCTCTCGTAAACCTCAGCATGTTCTGGTGAATAAGTTGGCCGACATCAATGTATTTCCCCATAATGATTCCCCACAGAATGATGGCTCTCTTAACTGTAACCCCGTACTAGTGCTGGGAGGGCATAATGTTGCCACAAAGGAATAAATTCCATGCCTTAGCGTATCTATTGATCCCGGAGGCAAGGAACGTGGTGTACTCATTCACGGTATCCTTCTTGATCTTCCACACTGTGCATGGCTCACACAAATCACGAATCACTTGATCCAGGTCAGTTCCCAACCTCTCTGCCTCGACCTAGTTCACTTGTCCGACCGGGACTGATGGCAAACCTAAAACCTCTCGAATGGCAGCAGGGCGGTAATCAATGGTGTGGCCCCGTAAAAAAGATTTGTCGCTCTGCGTGATTTTAGCATTGGCATAGAATTCCTGAACCAAAGCCAATGGCACCGGCGGCGGCGTTGCACAAATACCTTACCACCCCATATCTCGGATTATGGCTCACATGTCCCCATCCTCCTTTGTCAGTTTCAAACCCCGCTCCTTGAAAACTATTTTTGCCGCAATCCGATAGAACTCGATTTGGGCCTCGATATTGATGAATTTGGTCAAATCGACGGGGATGTCGTCGTCCTGAACATCGCGGTCACTGCGAGCAGGCGAAGCAGATGCGGAAGAGGTAGACCTTGATTATTTTGGTCCCATCGTTGATGTCAGAAAAATTTCCCTTGGCAAGCCCTAACAATCTCCTTGTGACAACCCCCAAACTTGAATCTCCGCAACCTTTCTGCAAACCTTGGATATTGAATTCTGAACAGAAACCCCCAAACTTGTACCTTTGCAAGTGATGGAACAAAACCTCACAATCTCACTGTGATGCAAGACGGAATGGAAATAGGGAGAGTGTCATTGTATGGGAAAAGGAGAAGGGAGGTATAATTCATGTATGAGAATAGATGGGAGCGAATGTGAATTGAGATAGGTCGTGGATTGAGAGAGATACAAATAGTTCATGAGTTTGTGTATGGGACAGGAGGCGTGAGGATTATAGATATAATATTAGGGCTGAAATGGCTTTAAATTTTAAAATTGCCGACTGCTGAGACGTGGTTCTGGCGCGCCGGCTTAGGCCTGGTGTGCCGCGCGGCCGCGCAGGCTGAAAAACTGCCAATTCTTTTTTTCTTTTTCATGCTGTTCTGCAGCAACTTTGTGAAGGCAAAAGAAGTAATTTGAAACACTTGACTTTCCTGTACACTTAGCAACCAATCATCATGTATAGCTTGATTCCATAACTAATAAAAATGCATATGTAAAATGTATTTACTGTCAATTCCTTAGCAATGCTATGTATGAAACTTTTGTATGTAATTTCCCAAAAATTTGCTATAGGCTTATATGCAAAATGTTAACATGTCCAATATATGTTAAAGGCCTTCCAAACTCTAAAAACAATTATGTGCAATGATGCCTAAGTGCAAAAATGTAGGCAATGATCATTTAAATCCCATAAATATATACAATAAGCTGCTAACTCCCAAAAAGGGTATGCACATGCCTAATGTTCAAAAATGTAGGCTATGAACATCCTAAAACCACGATGTTCAAAAATTAGCCAACTTTTTCAAAAGGATTAGAATTAAACGGGGGAAGGGAAATGTAGAGATTAGTAACCATAATTAAACATGAGTAGAAATATATAGAATTGCGATGCAAGAATTAAACATGAGGGAGAGATAGAGATGATGGGTTGCCTCCCATCGAGCTAGACTCTGTCCATAAGCTAGACTCTGTCTGATTTGGTCAAGTTATAGAAAGGATTGAGGCGACCTTCTGTCTGTCAACCTCACCACCATAGTAATGCTTCAGCCGCTGTCCATTAACCTTGAAGGGGTTTTCTGGATCCTTATCAAAAATTTCTATTGCACCGTGTGGATATACAGTCTTTACAGTGAAAGGCCTTGACCATCTTGACTTTAGCTTTCCTGGGAAAAGTCTAAGTCTAGAATTGAAAAACAGCACTGCTTGCCCTAGCTCGAATGTCCTTTCCATAATCTTGCGAGCATGCCACCTTTTCACTTTTTCTTTGTACAATTTGGAATTTTCATAGGCCTGCAATCGAAATTCGTCCAACTCATTGAGTTGGAGTAGGCGTTTCTCCCCTACAGCCTTTAAGTCGAAATTCAGCTTATTATTTGCCCAATAGGCATTATATTCAAGCTCCATGGGAAGTTGACAAGCCTTTCCATACACAAGCTGAAATGGCGACATACCCAGCGGTGTTTTGTAGGCAGTCCTGTAAGCCCATACTGCATCATCCAGTTTCAGCGACCAATCTTTCCTCATGGGGTTCACAATCTTTTCCAGTATTCTCTTCACCTCACGATTTGACACTTCTACTTGGCTATTGGTTTGGGGGTGATAAGCTGTAGCTATTTGATGATTTACCCCATATTTAGCCAACAAAGTTGTAAACTGGCGATTGTAAAAGTGGGTACCTTCATCGTTAATGATCGCCCTGGGAGTCCCGAACCTCGTGAAAATGCTCTTTTAGAGAAATCTCAGAACCACCTTAGCATCATTCGTCGGTAGAGCTGCCACTTCCACCCATTTAGACACATAATCAACTGCCAGAAGGATGGACAAGTTCCCACATGATGAAACGAAAGGCCCTATAAAGTCTATCCCCCAGACATCGAAGATCTCCACCTCGAGGATTGTATTCAAGGGAATTTCATTTCTCTTTGATATATTTCCTACCCTCTGACATCTATAACATCTTTGAACAAAGCTGTAAGCATCCTTGAAGATAGTCGGCCAATAAAAACCTGCTTGCAAAACCCTGGTCGTTGTCCTTTCACCTCCATAATGACCTCCATATACTGATGCGTGGCAATCCTGCAGTATACTCTCCATCTCACTATATGGAATGCACCTTTTAAGCATTTGATCAGCACACTACTTGAACAAGTATGGTTCATCCCACATAAACCATTTCACATCGTGTAAAAACTTCTTCTTTTGATGCCTAGTCAAGTCAGTAGGGATGATATTTCTTACTAGGAAGTTTGTATAATCTGCGAACCATGGCACTTTTCCTTTCACCACAAACAATTGCTCATCTGGGAAGGACTCATTGATTATAACTTTGTCATTTGCATCCCTTCCCAGATTCTACAATCGCGATAAGTGGTCAGCCACTTGGTTCGCAGTCCCTTTTCTATCCTTGATTTCTAAGTTAAATTCTTGTAAAAAAAGTATCCACTTGATCAGACGGGGCTTGGCATCTTTCTTTGCTATCAAATATCGGATCACTGCATGGTCAGTGTACACAATCACTCTAGTCCCAATCAAATAAGCACGAAACTTGTCGAATGCGTACACCACTGCAAAAAGCTCTTTTTCTATAGTAGTGTAGTTCAACTGGGCATCAGTAAGGGTCTTGCTAGCATAATATATAACATGAAAGACCTTGTCCCTACGATGGCCCAATACAGTTCCCACAGTAAAATCACTTGCATCACACATCAGCTCAAAAGGAAGGTCCCAATCCGGAGCTGTGATCACTAGTGTCATAGTTAACTTCTTTTTCAAGTGCTCGAATGCAGTCAGGCATTCCTCATCAAATTTAAACTGGACATCTTCTTCTAATAAATGACAAAATGGCTTTGTAATCTTCGAGAAGTCCTTTATAAATTGACGGTAGAAGCCTGCATGTCCCAAAAAACTACGAACACCTTTTACAAAAATAGGCGGAGGCAAGTTCTCAATAGTTTCCAATTTAGCCCTGTCCACCTCTAATCCTTTCTTCGAAACCTTATGTCCTAAAATGATACCTTCTTGTACCATAAAATGGCACTTCTCCCAATTTAGAACTAGATTCGTCTCAACACACCTTTTTAACACCATTACCAAATTCTCCAAACACAAGTCAAAGGAGTCTCCAAAAATTGAAAAATCGTCCATGAAGACTTTAACATTATGCGCAACCATATCAGAGAAAATAGCCATCATACACCTCTGAAAGGTAGCCGGGGCATTACACACCCCGAAAGACATCCTTCTAAACACAAATATACCATACAGACAAGTAAAGGTAGTCTTTTCTTGGTCTTCTCAGGCTATCACTATTTGATTGTATCTTGAGTACCCATCCAGAAGGCAGTAGTATTCATGACCTGCCAACCTATCCAGCATCTGATCAATGAATGGGAGGGGAAAATGATCTTTCCTGATAGCCTTATTTAGTCTGTGGTAGTCCATCCAGACTCTCCACCCCGTCATTATCCTGGTAGGTATTAGCTCGTTGTTTTCGTTGGATACCACAGTCATACCCCTTTTCTTCGGCACGCACTGCACCGGGCTCACCCATGAGCTGTCTGATATCGGATAGATAATCCCTGCATCTAACCACTTTAATATCTTCTTCTTAACCACTTCCTTCATAATAGGATTTAGTATTCGTTGTTGCTCCACTGATGGCTTACTATCATCTTCCAGCAGGATTTTATGCATATAGAATGCTGGGCTGATCCCCTTTATGTCTGCTATGGTCCATCCGATTGCTGATTTAAACTCTCTTAGTACTCGTAGCAGTTTATCTTCTTGGCAAGATGTTAGCGCAGCAGAAATAATAACAGGCAACTTTAAAAATTCACTTAAAATGCATACCTTAAATGATCTGGAAGAGGTTTAAGTTCAAGATCTGAAGGTATCTCAAGAGAAGGCTTGAGTCGTACTGATGTCTCCCCAGAAAGTTTTAGTGGCTCGATAGGAATCTTAAACCTTCGCATCTGTGGTGCTGTGTCAAGAATTTGAACATATTCTACAACCTCAGTATCTTCCATCTCTAAATCTCCCAATATAGCACTCTCCAATGGCTCTATATCAACCAGATTTATAACTTCTTCATTCAACACTGTCTACCAAATCAATCCAGAAGCACTCTTTCTCGTCGGTGGGGAACTTCATAGCCTTAAAAACATTAAAAGTGACTTCTTGATCATGCACTCTCATTGTCAACTCTCCTTTCTGGATGTCTATAAGAGTTCACCCCGTGGCTAGAAAAGGTCTCCCAAGGATGATTGGTATATTTCTATC
Source organism: Panax stipuleanatus (assembly GCA_020205555.1). Taxonomy (NCBI): domain Eukaryota; kingdom Viridiplantae; phylum Streptophyta; class Magnoliopsida; order Apiales; family Araliaceae; genus Panax; species Panax stipuleanatus. The sequence goes on along the minus strand of CM035118.1, from coordinate 25,377,305 downwards.
CTCTTCGTAATCTAGAATGATGAAGTCAGCTGGGAAGATAAATTTATCAACTTTAACCAAAACATCTGCAACAATACCCCTTAGATAAGTGACTGATCTGTTAGCAAGCTGTAGCGATATATTTGTCGGCTTTGGAGCCGGTAATCCCAATTGATTGAATACTGACAGAGGCATCAAATTTATGCTCGCCCCTAAGTCACACAAGCATTTTTTTTAAAGACAACTTTCCAATGGAGCAAGGTATTGTGAAACTGCCCGGGTCCTTAAGCTTTGGAGGTAGCTTACACTGTAATACTGCACTGCACTCTTCTGTCCAGGCCACTGTCTCAAAGTCCTCTAATCGTTTCTTCCTAGAAAGAATACCCTTCATGAACTTTGCGTAACTTGGCATTTGTTCTAATGCCTCTGCGAATGGTATATTTATCTACACTTTCTTGAACACCTCCAAAAACTTGGCAAACTGTCTATCATCTCTATGCTTTTGCAATCTCTATGGGTAAGGAACAGGAGGGTAAATAGGTGGTGGTTTGGTTATGGTTTTCTCATGCAACTCTTCATGATCCTTCTCGATTACCCTCTGCTCAGAACCCCCATTAGCTAAGCTCTTCTCTGAATCCATCGACTGCTCACGCCGTCGCGCAAGCTCTTCTTCATTATTGGGCAAGGGGCGCCATCCTGTAATTCTGCAGTCTGCCTTCCTGACCTCAGTGTAATGGCTTGACATTGCTCTTTTCCTTCCCTCGGATTGGCTTCAGTAGTACTTGGTAAATTTCCTTATGGTCTGTTATTGATTGAATTGGCCATTTGGCCCATCTGATTTTCCAAATTTTTGATTGCCACCGCTTGACTCTTCATCATCAACTCAGTAGCAGCAATATGCTTCAGCAATAATTCTTCCATGTTAGGTTTCTTTTCTTGTTGAGGTGCAGGATCTGAGGGATATTGCTGTTGTTGTTGATGAAATCTTGGAGGGTGTGATTGTCTTGGATGATATTGATGCTGGGACTGTTGTTGTTGAGGCTTTGGTGGGTAAGGTTGATATTGGGAATGTTGTGCATTTTGGTATTGTTGTTGTGGTTGTGCAGATTGGTATTAATTTTGTGATGTTTGAGGTTGGGATGATTAAGCATTTTGGTAGGGTTGGGACTGTTGAGCATTCTGGTTGTTGCTCCAACTAAAGTTCGGATGGTTGCGATTGTTGGGGTGGTAAGAGTTTGGGAATTGATTATGTGGCTTTTTGTAGTTGGTGATAAATTGTACCGACTCGGTAGTGATGGCACACTGCTCTGTCGGGTATGCTCCGGCACACAACTCACAAACGAATGCAACTTGTTGAATTCTATTCTCCGCTATAGAATCTATCTTCTTGTTCATCACTGCAAATTGTGCTGACAATGATGTGATTGCATCAACATCTAATACTTCTGCCACCTTTGGTTGTACCATTCTCGCCGTTGGATTCTAATACTCACTAGCCGCCATTGTTTCAATCAACTCATAAGCTTGCGGGAAGTTTTTAGTCCATAGAGCTCCTCCCAAAGCGGAATCAATAATTGGCCTGGACTGCCACCCTAATCCATTATAAAAATGAGTTTATCACCATCCATTCAGGCATTCCATGGTGCATGCACTTCCTTAACATTTCCTTGTAGCGTTCCTAAGCTTCATACAACGTTTCCCCTTGGAGCTGTGCAAACTGACTCAAAGCACTCCTCATAGAAGCAGTCTTAGCCATAGGGAAGAATTTGGTTAGAAATTTCTGAGCACAGTCTTCCCAAGTGGTAATGATCCTGAGGGTAATGAGTGCAACCAACTTTTTGCCTTATTGCTCAAGGTGAAAGGGAATAATCTAAGTTTTACTGCCTCATCAGACATGTTGTTGAACTTAAACGTGTCGCATATCTCTAGGAAATTCAGGATATGCTCGTTGGGATCTTCGAAAGGAGTACCCCCAAACTGGAGATTATTCTGAATCATCAGCAGTGTCTCTTGCTTTATCTCAAAAGTGTTTGCAGCGATTGCTGGCCACACTATACTTGACTGCAAATCGGTGATTTTTGGCATAGAGTAGTCCTGTAAGGCTCTATTATTGGCCCTCTGCTCTTCAGCCATTTGGTGAGGTTGTTCAGGTTTTACTTGTGGATTGGTGTTTCGAATATTTGCTCTCCAAGCTCTCCCGTTTATGTGCTCTTGTTGAGGCACTAACTCAGGATTTGAGGCTCGTGTGTGAATAAACTATCCACAAGTACCTGAAACACAAATAAAAATAAAGTTAGAAATGAGATAAGAAGAGATTTGTTTAAGTCAACCAAATCTAACGAAAACAGATGTTAATAGTATTAAGCTAAAACCGTATTCCCCGACAACGGCGCCAAAAACTTGTTGCGCCTTTTCGGTGTTAACAAAAACGGGCACAAAACACGTGCAAGTGTACACGGTCGACAAGTAATAATTCGATAAGTCAAGATCGTTCCCACGGAGAAAGGAGTCAGATTTACACTATCATGCAACAGTCCTATTGTTATCTTTGTCTGCTCAAACGGGTGTTACAGTATTCTTTAATTAACTATATTGGATTTAAACTAGACTTAACTAATTAACAAGCAAGGGGTTCAAATTAGAGGAATATGGGATCCTAACTTCATCTATTGCGTCATCTAGGTTAACAACACCTCATGTAAAACATGAATAATAACATAGGAATGCTAGCCGGGAGCACGAATGTGAGACAGGGCTATTTTTCAATACACCAAATCTATATCATATAATATCCACAATTAAGATAGAAATCACATAAACATCGATAAAGCCTAAACCACTACATGTCTATGCAATTTACAAACTAAACCGATTTAAGTTCAAGCCCCCATTAGACTACATATGGCAATACGGTATATTTCAATCCGGATAGCGAATCACAAAACACATCCAATGCAAGTTTCACAAACATATGCTAGCATGGAAAAATCTAAGTTTACACTTCATTTTTTCAAGTCCATATAAACTATTAGAGTAGATGTTGATCTGGCATCTAAACATACAAAGCAACCATACTAGGCAAACCATACATTTTCATCCATACATATCAAAGAGGCATAAAACCCTAGATTTAGCAAATAGAATCCATTAGAATCCCATAATGGAAGTTAGTTCATCACTGAACCACACACCATTATGGGATTTAAACCAATTTTTTAAACAACTATGAAAGAGAGAGAAAAGAGAATGGAAATGCAAATCTTGATGGTTCTCCTTCCAATAGAAGCCTTAAATACTCAAGTTCAGAACACAAGTCTAACCAAAGAGAACCCTAAATAAGAAATCTACTTGATCTAGAAGAGAGGAAGAGATAAGCTCTCAAACTCTTCTTAGCTTCTAAACCCTAGAAATGTAAGAACAATACTTTAAAGTAAAAGAAGTCTGATAAAATTGCTCAGTCCCCTCCGTGCCTTGCAACATAAAGCTTTTAAATCTATTACACATGGCTAAAAAATGCAAAGTCTCATATTATTAACCGGATCGGCCGCGCCGGGTAAGAGCCATGAAGCGGCGCGGCCGCGCGTGCCTGCTTTTTTAGCTGGTGACTTCACTTTTAATGCTGGTTGTTTTGTGCTTCATTCCTTCTTTCTTTCTTGCTTCCTTTTCCTTCTCCTTTGCTGAATTGAAGCCCTTTTTCTGGTGCCCTTTTCTCCATGCCAAGTTCTTCTTCTTCGTGCCCGCTTCAAGCCATTTTTCCCATTTCTAACACCATATCTTGCTGCTCGCTTCCCATATAGCTTTTATTCAATTCCTTGCCAAATCATGCCAAACCATGCCATTATTGTGCCATTTCATATCAAAAGAGCTGCATGTCTATAAAATGCAAAACAAAGCTAAAATGCATTAAAAGACACTAAAGTGCTCAAGTTTAAGCTATAATCAAAGTAAGTTGGCGTCCAATAAGTAGGTATAAAACCTACTTATCATGGACCGAACACATCCATTCCCCATATGGAGAAACGCCATGGTGAACTCATGCTGTGTAGCTCATTTGGAGGAGCATTTATGACATTTCCATGTACTTGGCATTGAAAGCATTTCCTGACATGATCGTCGCAGTCAGCTTTGAGAGAGATCCAATAATGTCCTATTTTTAATATCTTCGTGGCCAGCAGATGACCGCTCATGTGTGGACTTTAGACTCCACCGTGGACTTCATCCATCAATCTTTGGGCTTGCTCTTTATCAAGGCATCTTAATAGGCCTGTTCCAGTATCCCTTTTGTATAGTGCATCTCCGCTCAGATAGAACTTCATAGCCATTTTGTGAATCCATTTTTGTTCGGATTGGCTTGCCCCAGCGGGTGTAGATCCATCTAAGAGATATTCCTTGATGTCTTGATACCAAGGCTGTTTGATAGGAGGTATTTCATCTGATATGTCTCCAATGTAATTCCCATATTTCGGGGCCTTCTGACTTATGAATTTAATGCAGGGAATCCCACTCTTATCAGATATGTGGATCAAGGAAGCTAACGTCGCTAATGCATCAGTGAAGTCATTCCTACCCCGAGGAATATGGATGAAGGCTATGTCTTGAAAATCCAAAGATATATTAATGACCTGCCGGTGATAGGGCAGCAAATGCAGTTCTTTGGTGTGATATGCCCCAGTGGTTTGTTGGATGATAATTTTAGAGTCTCCGATGACTAGTAAATATTTTATACCCATGGATTGGGCTAACTTTAACCCCATTATACAGCCTTTATACTCGGCTGTGTTGTTGGTGTTGCCAAATTGCAGTTTGGTAGCCATAGGATATTGTTCTCCTATACCAGAGATAAGGACTTCCCCAGCTCCGGCATCCTCCATGTTTACCGCTCCATCAAAATACATTTTCTATGGTTGGACTGTATTCTCTTGTTGGAGTTGTTGAATTGTCACGATCCCATCATTCGGGAAATAACACTCCAGGGACTCGAACCCGCCTGTTGGTGCTTTGGCTAATTGATCTGCAATGCCTTGACCTTTGATGGACTTCTGAGTCACATAGACAATATCAAACTGTGGGAGGATCAACTGTCATTTGGATAGTCGACAATTTAATATTGGCTTGTTGAATACTTATTTTAGTGGATCCATACGGGATATGACATAGGTCGTGTTCCCATGGAGGTAATGTTGTAACCTAATTGTAGCCCATGCTAACGCACAACATGTCTATTCGATCAGGGTGTACTTCTGCTTACCACTGCTGAACCTTTTACTGATGTACTAGATGGCTCTCTCCTTGCTACTATCATCTTTCTATCCCAGTATACAGCCCATTGCATTATTATTGACAGACAAGTACATAAACAGGGGAACTCTGTCCCTTGGGGGTACCAAGACTGGTGCTTTGATTAGCTGCTTCTTGATGGCGAAGAACGCTTTCTGACAATCCTCATTCCATTTGGTGGAGGAATTCTTCCTTAGTAGCTTGAATATGGGTTCACAGGTTGCTGTGAGCTGGAAAATGAACATGCTTATGAAATTGATCCTTCCCGGGAACCCGCGTATCTCCTTATCTGTTCGAGGTACTGTCATTTCAGTGATGGCTTTGATCTTGGCAGGGTCTAGCTCGATGCCTTGATTTCTCAGCAGGAATCCCAACAACTTGCTTGATTTGACTCCAAAAGCACATTTGGCTGGATTCAGCTTGAGGTTGTACTTACGCAACCTGTTGAACAGCTTCCTGAGATGGTCAAGGTGATCATCCTCCCTCTAGGATTTGATGATGATGTTATCCACATAAGCCTCTATATCCTTATGCATCATGTCATGAAATAGGGCCATCATAGCTCGTTGATATATGGCTCCGGCATTGATGAGGCCGAAGGATAGTCGTTTGTAGCAGAAGGTTCCCCAGGGAGTGATGAAAGTTGTTTTCTCCTGGTCTTCTTTAGCAACCATGATTTGATGGTAACCAGCAAAGTAATCCAAAAAGGAATACATGCCATACTACGTCGTATTATAGATCAGGATATGGATGAAAGGTACAGAGAAATTTTTCTTGAGGCAGGCTTTGTTCAAATCCCGGTAATCCACGTATACTTGTACTTTCCCCTCCGGGTTTAGGTACGGGAACTATGTTTGATAGCCACTCTGGATATGTTGATACCATGATGATATCGACTTTGAATTGTTTAACGACCTCTTCTTTGACTTTCAGACTCCATTCAGGTTTCAATTGCTTGAGCTTCTGTTTGACTGGCTTAAATCTATCTTTGATGGGCAATCGATGGATGACAATATCAGTAGATAGGCTAATCATGTCTTTATGTGACCATGCAAACATATCCTGGAACTGTGTTAGTAGTTCGATTAGGTCGATTTTTTGGTCTGGTGTGAGGTCTATGCCTATCTGGATTTCTTTGATGTTTTTGGAGCTTCTTATGTTGATAGTGGTGCTTTGGTCGAGGTTTAGTTTGGGTTTGTCTTTGACCCATTCTTTGATCTCTTCGGTCACCTCATTGTCATCTTCCTCCTCTTGATCAATACCCATCAAGTCGAAGTTCAGTTCTACATCAAAGTTGTTGTCACTGTGATATGTTGGCATCTCATCAGCAATGACAAACAAATCCAACTCTGGAGTCCTGAAAACAAAAATGCATTCACTTTAATATATAGAACTGCTTAAATATACAAAGCATTTGGTAAAGTATGACAAAAGTTACTGCTATAGCTGTGCAATCAAAAGTAAGCAGTAAATGAAAGCATG